>VZRN01002763.1:257680-282649 GCA_013397935.1 Dasyornis broadbenti | reverse complement strand
AAGGAAGGAAGGAAGGAAGGAAGGAAGGAAGGAAGGAAGGCGCGGAAGGAAGGAAGGAAGGAAGGCGTGGAAGGAAGGAAGGAAGGCGCGGAAGGAAGGCGCGGAAGGAAGGCGCGGAAGGAAGGAAGGAAGAGAAAGCGAGCAAATCCCAGGAAAGGCCTGACTCCACCATATGCAGCTGCAGGGATGTTCTGGAGGAAAAGCAGATTTTGGCTTCTCTGTGTTTGGGGCTCACATGAGTAACATCAACATACACTCATTGCCCTGCCCTCTTAGCCAAACACCTCTCATTTACCTGCCCTTCACTTTGGAGCAGACATAAAGAAGACCAGTGGGCAACTAAAGAACCATTTTGTTCCATCATTTTTCCTAGGGTTGTTAGTGATGGGTAGAGTTTGTATACAAAAAAATAAAGGATAGTTCCAGGAATATAGTGATATTGTAACAGATAATAAAAAATCCAACAGCTCCAAACACAGCCCATTTCAGGTTCAAAATGCCTATCAATAAGCTCCATTATACATTCATAAATCATCACTTGAACTACAAGGATGTCACCAAAGAGCCCAATTTCATTTCCTCCCAATGCATGACAATTTACAGGACTGTGATTTAAAACCTGCTCATCACCTTAAGTGTGTGTGTTTGGGGGCTGGGTAGTTAAATGACATGAAGCTTTCCTTCTCACATGAAGCCTTCCTTAGCCGTACTTCTAGAAGTCATTCAGTGCAATTATTTAGTACTTGCCTAAATCAGGGCATTGCAAAGAGGTCTGCCACCGAAGTTTAGAGGCATATTCCTGTTTCTGTTATTATTCTAACATATCTATCCTAAGAAAGGGGCAATTCCTTGGTTTTGTTTGTTGGGTCTTATTTTATTATTATTTGTATTTTCCGGGGGGGGGGGGGGCGGGGGTTTTTTTGGTTTTTTTTTTGTTTGTTTTTTGTTTTTTTGACAATGTTATATGCTTCCAGGGAAGTAGTAGACATTGATTTATTTATGGAATTCCTACAGCAGGAGGAAGTCATGCTTGGGTCTTGCTGCCATGGAGGGAGATAAATAAACTAACATATTTAGCTAAAGAATATATAACCCATAGGAAAACAGACTGAGCAAGACTGGAGAGACATGTACAAGCTGGCACGGAAGATACTGAGACAGAGAACAGAATGTTTAGATAGAGGCACTTATGGGTACTCCCCACCAACAAACGAATCATCAAGGGCATGACTGGCTATTTTTAGCATCAGTGTCTATGTTACTTTTGCCTTTTACTTTGAGAAAACTGTGAAGCACTAGATAGGAGATACTGAAAATCCATACAGAGCAATGCTGGGCTTCCTTGTACGGACGGGCAGGACTCAGAGTGCTGTAAGCTTGGCTGTGCATTACACCCTAGATAGATAGATAGATAGATAGATAGATAGATAGATAGATAGATAGATAGATAGATAGATAGATAGATAGATAGATAGATAGATAGATAGATAGACAGACAGACAGACATAGATAGACAGACAGATAGACAGATAGACAAATACTCTGTGGAGTAGTAGTTCGCTCTCCCAACATGCATCATTACCTGGTGGGTAGAATGGGAGTCGTCAGGCACCCTTTGTGCTGACAGTCTGCACTCCCATGCTTCCCGTCAGCTCCTCTGCAGGGATCAGGGAGATTGCGTCTTCTGATATCCTAATCATTGCTCTGGGCAAAATCCTTTGACTTCAGCTGTAAAGATCATGATTTAATCCAATAATTTAGCTCAATAATGGAAACCAGCTGGTAACACAATATTTGGTTTTGTCATTATATTCACCATTTGGAAGTAACAGGCTGCAAAGCCCCTTTGATTTGTGGCAGGGCATTCCATTAACACATCTTAAAAACCAGCAGAGATGTCTCCATTGGCAGCACTTAACAATTTTCTCTATTACTTTGATGACTATTCACTTTGAATGGAAAGTGCTTTTCCACATCACTGAAGCGCAGCTAGTACATAACCTTGGAGCACTCTGAAGTGCTGAGACGCTACAAGAAGTCACACTTAGGAGTGCACATCCCCTCTTTGTCACGCACTGCCCGGCGCCAGGCTCCGCGCAACTCCCTGCCTGCAGCACGGCTGTGTCACCCACAAGCCGGGGCGGAATGTGGCCTGTGGCATCGAGGGAGGAACAGAGCTATTTCATCTGCCTTCCCTTTTACATGATTACCAAGTCGATTTTGCATTCAATTCCTTGTATGCAATTGGTGGTAAAATCTATGCAGGTCTAAGCTTGCTTCCTAAGCTTTTATTGGATAGCACAAACAGTGTGTATTCGTCTGGCGGTGGGGGATATAGAGGCTGTAAGTTGAGAGGCTGATGTTCAAATCCAGCAGATCAGCATAAAGCCCTCAGGATATTATTCTTGCTGCAATTACAAGTAACAGCTAAAGAAAGGGTAGGAGACTCTCACATAGTGAATAGAAATGTTTTTCTTCTGTTGCTTATATGAATACTGCAGACAAGGATAAATAGTTGTAACTGTAAAGCTCTCGGTGAAAAATTGATCCCTATTTGTGTCTCTAGCTGCCTCCAGCTTTTCCTTATGGGAGGCAGTGGTGGGTTGTCAGTGTGGTCATTTTAAGCTTGGTACAAAATAAATCCTGATTCAAGAGTCTCCTTGTGTGACCCTTGCTTATATTCACAAGTGTTTCTCATGCAAAGAGCCCCAGTGATGTTGATGCTAATAGGTAGATGGTAGAGACAATTTCACTGTGACTGTTAGAGACTGGAGATGAGGAACAAAAGCTCCTTTCTGAGAGCTGCTCATCCATCTTGAATGCACTGACTCACTTCACCTCGTGTGGGACTGACTGCTTAGAAAAACCAACGCTGCCATCTTTTTACCACGTGTACAGGATCACCGCCTTAGCATACACAAAGCATTACTCATTTCAGCTGATCCCATTAACGCTGAAGACATAGGCTTGCACTTACTCTGGACAAGCCATAGAAAAGGCTTCTGTATGAGAGGATTATGGCTGCTGTTCAGATGCTCAACATTTCCTAGTTAAAATATTTCACTGTGAAGCAATAGCATCATTAACAGTTTGCAGTGTATCAGAATCTGCTTTATTTCTTCTGTCAAAGTATTCTTAAAGTTTTTGGGGTTATGTAGGGCTCTGACGAAGATAAAAAGTAATTGTTGCTGTTCTTGATTTTTACAAAATTAGTTACTTAAGAAAGAGAGGAAAAAAATCTCTGGCTCAACTGTACAATAAAATCAAACCATCAAAGCAAAATAGCAATGCAATGCCACATTAATGGAAGCAGTAAGATGAGCAGATTTCTGGTTGCCCAACATGTGCCTCTCTGAGTATGCTTGTATGCAAACACAAACTCAGTCTGGCATAAATTAGATGAACTATGTTATCTTGCATCAAAATATTTTCCTGGTTCTGTGTGCTTCCAGATATATCTAATTTATGCATTTCTGAGTGCATAGTGTGTATTGCTCAGAGATGAAGCAGGTGTAGCAGCTCTTCTCCTATTTAAGTCAGAGATGCTGTTGCATATTTCAGTGGATAGAAAAAGTACTTCTCCAGGTGGTGTCAGGCCTGAAAAAAAAGAAAGGGGGTTTGACAAGTTCACAGAAGGCATCCAACACAAGCCCTCCAAACTACAGTCTTTTACTGCAGGACATGTACTCTCCCTTTCCAGTGACCTTGCTATCCTAAGCATGTTCTTATGACATCACCTTAATGCTGTGGCTTAAAAACAGCTTAATTAATTTAGTGTCTATGCATTGCTGTCTGCTGCCATTGTAACATCCACATAAATAAAAAGAAGAGAAGCACTCAGCTGCCTCTCATGCAGAGCCCTTTGAGTCCCGGACATAACTCACCAGCTGCTCCGGGAGCATCGCTGAGGAACATGAAGTCCATCCCCGAGGAACCGGCCCAGGCAGACCACAGTGGAGCACCAGAGTTCTGTGCAGGTCATTTGTTTCTTCCATTACTTAATTCCACATTGCTGTTGAAATGGTGATTGCCTTATATTTTATAACAGCTGGGATTTTAACTTAATTTACAAAGTAATTAATTTTCTTTAATTGCAATGGGGGTTTGGTGTTAAGTAGTAAGTAGACAGGGATAGTACAATGATGTTTTCTGTGGTCTGGATACATTACTCTAAGATAGTGTCATTTCTGTATAGTCTGATTTTAAATACTGTGCTACAGCAAAAATTGTTCTGATCATATTTTCTTTATAAGTATTACCTGTTCCTGGTGACTAGTTTAGTCTGAGTTTAGAACAGAAAATAGCTTGCATTTTCCTCCAGAACAGACTGGAAAGTAGACAGGTGGCAGTTAAAAAAAAAAAGACTACAAATCTAAAGCAAGCTATAATGCCATTAATGGTTTAAGTTACTTTAATAAGAAAGGATTTGTTGCTTACTAGCTTGACATTATATATAACTACTTTCAGTCAGTAAGGAAAAAAAATGACAAGATAAGCTATCAATATAATTAATTTTAAATATATTTTATTTTCTGAAGTGGTAGACTTGTAGTTCTTTTTATGTTATCCATTAACAAAAGTAATCCACATCCTGAGATCTAGCCAAGAAATCCAAGACTGGAGTTCATGCAGAAACTAATCTATGTAGATTACATTTGGCAGCATACCCACAGACCAGATTCAAAACAGAAGAATATGTTGCATTTCTACCCCACCCCAGAAATACCTGTACCAGGGTACAGGAACCTATTAGGAAATGGCAGTGGTGCATGTGTGATCCTGGGAGGTGTCAGTGACTGCAGTGTTCTGCTGGTGCCCTCAGCAGTCCTTCCCTTCCCAGCACTGGATCCCACAAAGCTGCCCAAGTGTGCAGTGGGCATCACTGCATCAGGGGGTGTTATTTGTGTTATGGATCAAACCTGGGCCCTGCACAGCGAGAACAGGTTCCAACCCATCCTTCTGACAGCCTCACTGCTGTATTTCAGCATGTGACTCATTAACTGTGACAGCTGAGACAGCCCAGGTAGAAAGATGCTTTTGGAAAGGGCTGCATTGCTCAGAGAGAGCTTCACAAAAATGCCGTGCTTGATCTTGTGGAATAGGCACACTGAGGATGGAGGAGATCTGTTAAAGAGCCAAGACATTTTACCCTGGCACAACCCAAGCACAGTGCTCTGTCAGACATCCAGGAGCTATTGAAAGACAGAAGTACACTGAGATCTCTGCAGCTATCTGAAGCTATCCAGCTGGGACATTGAATGCCAGGGTTTGTGGAAGAGCAGATTTTTGCCTTCTTAACAAAAGTAGTTTGTAATAGATAGTGTGACGAATCCATCCTCATGGATTCTTCTTTGCTCAAAATAAAGAGATAAGATAGCTAGACATGGATAAATTATACTACTTTTATCATACTGTTGGAGTTCACATTGCCCAGCGTGTGTGGGATGGGAATCCTCAGCATGCAGGGGACCCATGGGAGGTGGGGACAGTGGCTTTTGGAGGTACCACAAAGCTGTGCAGGGAATGGTCATGCTGGGTTGCCTCCTGCACATCTTCTGGTGTTGACACTGAGCCATGCATGCACCCAGGCACTTAGCTGGCTTTTATTGCATCCTGATGTTCTCCTCCTGGCCATGTCATCCTCAAGATGTTTTTTCATCTCCTCTAATCAGATTAACCAGCTGCTCATGCTTTAAGGACATTGTGGGATGTACTTCAGACTGTGGTCTGTCTCATCTTCCTATTTACTCCCTTGACAGCTGTGTGCTTCAAGCAAGGGGATTGTATCTGTCTTCACTTGCTGGGGCACCAAAATTCTGTTTCCTGTTTTCTGAGCACTATGTTCCCTCCAAAACAGGGCTCAAGGTGGTACCTTCCCTAGGGACGTGGCAGGGACAGACCTGTACTATCTGCTTCAGACTAGTATTATCTTCCAAGATATTCTAAGGGATGATTTTTTTTACATCCCCCAGGGTGACACTGGGCACTGTGGGATGGTAGCACAGTGATTGAGATGGTTCCTCTGAAGGGAACAAGCTGCCACCACAGCTGAAGCTCCCGCTTCTTTGCAAGGACATGGTGAGGAGCTAATTTGCTGTTAATTTGCTGTAAATAGGAGGTAAAATGGGTATGTGAAAATGGCCATGAGGATTTTCCATACTTACAAGGGTCTGTTCTCTTACTCTGATTTTAAGATGGCATGTCTCTGGTGATGTAAGCCAATTTTTTCATTTGTGTCAACAATCTATATATTTTGCAGTAAATGTCTATGCAAGCCAAGGAATAAATGTTTCCATTGTTGTGCTTACAATCTGAAACAAAGACCCCAGTAATCCTCTGAATAATATCAAAATATATCCAAACTAGAACACAAAAGACTTTTCCATGAATTTATTCATTTCAGAGTGCCTGTAACTCTGTTCTTAAAACACAGCCACACTTAATTTGCCAGTGAAATCAGCAGTGGCCATGCCAATCAGATGATCAGCAAAGAGCTAAGCAACAGTGTTTAAAGGACAAAGTCTGAGATCCACTCTGCTCCACAGTGCTTACAAGCAGTGGCCATCACTACCCTTTTTTTGCCATTCTCCAAGAGCTTCCAGATTTACAACTGGACTTGTGAAGCAGTAGTTACTATGAATATGCATATATCTTCCCTCATAAATTATTTCTGGAACACGTTTTAAGTAGGGCAACAAAGATGTATGAACTAGATGGGCTGTAATTGTTTATGTGCACTTGTTTTTTGTGAATTAACTCGGATTTGAATCACAGGTATTTTTACTGGGGTGTTCATTACAGCATTAAAGTATTGATTCTGTTCCCCTGGTCAATAAATACTGGTTTTAATAGAAGTTTATTTGCATAGAGCTAATGTCTGTGATGCTGTGTTTGTTGCTGTATTGTTTCTACAACAAACCTTAGCTGCAGAAGATGAGATAAGGTCCCTGTACCCAGCTCCTACCTCAGCCATACCAGAGCTGAAATCATGACCAGGTTTACATTTACCTCACTTCTTTTGCACTGTTTTCGTGCAGTTTTACATTTACTGCCTGGCTTTACATGGTCTTGTGCTTATAGCACTGCAGGTATATTTGTGCTGTAGGTATATTTGCACTTTAGGAAATTTGGATAAATGGTGATGTGATCATTACCCATTTGTTCGAGTCACTATTGATAAAGCTGGCCTAAAATTAAAGAAAACTATCATTAAGGTAGCTAGTCTACTGAAATAAAACTGTCTACACACACAAATTTTCTTTCTGCCTAGAAAGTAAAATGTTAAATATAATGGCTGCTTATGAAAAAAATATTTTTATAATTTCTTCCTCTAATAATCACTGAATACAATTGTCAGAAACAGGGAGACAAATATTTTAATTTTATAGTCCGAAAAGTCTTCTGGAAACACAGAAGGCATTTCTCAGAATAGTTCTTTAGATCCATCTGTCAAAGGAAGATATTAAAACGGGCATTCTTTATCTATTTATGTATTATGGGCCTAAGTGGACAGCTTTTTCTGAAGCACATTTCCTGTTGTTTTCACTGCCCTTCTGAAACATAGATGATACCATGTAGGAACATCCCCTGGTACATTTCGTTTTGGCTGATTGCATTCTCCACATCACACTTATGTGAACCAGTATTTAGCAGTACCAACTCTGAAACGTAATCACATTATCGGCACTGACTCAGAAACATTATCATCCCCCCCCCCATCTTCTGTGATCAAGTCTCCCTGCCAAAATTCAGGTTTCTTTCATATTCTCATTAGGTGCTTGTACCGTGTCTCTCTTCGGCATTCTGTGTTCATAGATGGATGCAGCAGTGTGTCATTACATTCCTAAAAAGTGCTCAGCCGAGTGGGGTGGGGAGGAAGTTGGAAAGCCCTGCCCCACAAAGCCCTGCTTCTGTAACACTGTGCGAGGGAGCATCATGATAGTGCCTCTCCACAATGGAGCTGCACCATCAGCCTGAGCACATCACCTCATTTGAACTCCTACAGTACATAAAATGAGGAAAGAGGTTTTCTTTTATCCAAGAACATCCCCATGAAAGGAGTTTTAAGTCATTTCACCGACTATGAAATCTCTGCCAATTAACACTCAGGCAGAACTATTGATGGGAATATCCCTGTTACAGCTTGAATATTCTTTCTCGTAATAATAATGAAAAACCTGATACATATTATTACATTTGGAATGAAGGCTTCTATGCAGTAGGATTTTAACAATCTCATGGTTGTCAAGTTTTGCTTTCAGCTTCCCAGTGGAACATTTTTACCAGGCCACTCAGGTAATGCACATAACTTGCAGGCACAGTATCACTATCTCCTATTCAATGTCCTCATGCTAGACCTTGCCAATATCACAGATGTTCTTTTTCCATAAATTCCATCAACCATGGTCTGGAAGCTGTGGTTTTTGTTGTTCTGTTCATCTCTGCTTTGCAAGCATTTGTTACAGCTGGTCATTACCCTTTAACAAAAGTATTTCTGTTTCTCTTCTTTTTAAAATAAAATTTCGGAGGCAACTTGTAGAAAGATTCTGCTCTGCTGTGGGCCAATTTTGACCCTTTTGTAAGTATCAGAAACATCTTCAGAATTTAAGATGAAAAAATGTGTATTGTTACAACCAGTGAACGAGGAGAGTTTTTTCCCCCAAATCTCAGAACAAGTCAGTTACACAGATTTTGCATTGCTTACTTTTTACCGGCTTCTTTCTAATAGAATAGTTCACATTTTGTCAGCTCAAAAGTGGAAGCTTTAAAATTTATGAATCTTTCAAGTGCTACTTTCCATAGGACATTAAGCACTTGGTATTTTCCAAAGATTTGAGGCTCCCAGGGCCATAATAAATATATTTGACTCCAAATCAGTTGCATGGAAGTCTTGCCCTAAGAGAAGACATGAACCTAATCAGTGACTGAAGTCTGGGCTGACTGTCCAATGCTCAAATAAATGATTGCCCCAGAGCATCTCAGTTGAGATGGGAGCCTGAGGGCACATCAAGGCTGCTGTCACTATTTAAGGCTCCTGCTGCGAATCCTCTGCCAAGGAACAACCAATTCATCTGTTATAGTGGATCCTTTGGTCATTCTTGTTTTATTGCCTTTCTTTCAGTATTGCTTAAGAAACAGTCCTTTACAAACCAGAAGATTAATGACATCACCTAATTGGTTTTGCTATCCTTAGAGATGATGGTCCAAATTAATCCCTGTTAGAGCTCCATTAATCTTTATGGATTTACACCCAAGATTAATTCATCCCCATGATACTAATCACTTTCTGTGTGGTCTGTGGAAAATCACTTAACTCTGCATGTTGGTTTTCCACCCCAGATGGAAAATGGGGGCAATAACTCTGAGTTCAGTGAAGAGAAATGCTCCAAACACTCCTAAGATTGGTTAAAATGTAAGACAGTTTTTAATAAAATGCATATTTTATTTCTGAATGTTAGTTTCAGTTTGCACTTGTATTCTCACTTCTTAGTGATGCTTGAATAGAAACATTTCCCTGTGGGGTTATGGATGTGCCTCATATTTATACCAAGAAAAGTCTTGGTACTGTAGAGCTTGGTGAGAAATTATGTGCTGATTATCCCAGACCCAGGGTGTCACACTTCAGATTTTACAGAAGTCACATGCTCACACCCAGAGGCAGAATTTGGCCTTTTTCATTTCTGCTTCATTTAGGCCAATTTCTACAGCTGCTCCCCAGTGAGAATCTCACCGAAGATAGCAGGAATTTTGCTTAAGTAAGGATTACAGGATTAATCCCTCTATCTCCAGTCATGTTTATTTTGGCAGTCATTTGGCTTGGAGATCTCCAAAGCTCCCTAGCTTAGGTTCTCTCCATTCTGCTCACAGATATGTATCTAGCTGCACCTCTCTTGGGTTGAAGTAGCAATTGCATTTACCAGAAGGCTTCTCTATTTGCAGAAATGTTCTGGTAATGCCACCAATTAGATAAAATTGGAACTTCTCACATACACTAGAAAAGAAACTACTGTTAAGGGTTGCAGCAATTTATTTTAGCTGGGACCCATGCTAGAGGTGAATAACAAGCAATCCATCAGTCAGATGACAGAAAGTACACTTGAGTTTTACAACCCATTCCCTTTGAATAACCCCAGGCACTATTACTCAACCAGAAAATATCGGTGTTGAAATCTGTTCTTCTCTATTTATGCATATTTAATGTGTTCAATTGCCTATATTAGCAAATATAGGCATATTATACCAAAGAAATAGTATAATAAAGTAGTTTAAAGGTCAGTTGTTGCAGTCTTTTCTAGAAAGAAAGTATAGACTAAGATTTAATAATCTTCGCAAAAAAAAGAAGGTGCAGCATGTTCAGTAAAGAAATAATTATAGGGTTTGGACATTTATTTGATACAGCAGCTTTGAGCAATATACAAATTGCTTTGTAAGTGCAAGTATTTTTCAGCCATGCATTTTATTTTACAGCCAGTACTACTCATTTCTTCTTAATTCTAGATATATGAAACTGTTTTACCTCCTCACTGGTATTTGAATGGACATGCTAAATATACAGTGAAATCATCGTCAATTATTTATTTGAGTTGGCAAGGAAAAATATTTTTAAAGTTTAATGAAGCCAGCAGTGATACACAGTTGCATGTTGCTGAGCAACAGCACTGGTGGCCAGCGTGTTTAAAGGAAGGGAATACAGTATCATCATGTTGATGCCTCAGGACTCCATTGTACCTCCCACAGTAAAACTCAGGGGAGCAGGATCAAAGGGTGCCCAGGACTGCATCAGCTCACTGCACCGCTCATGAAGAAGCAGCAACTTGCAGGTCAGGAGGGGAAGCTTAGGGATAGTCCCCAAATTCCACAGGTCCCAGAAGGAGGAAGCTCTCACCTCCTTCAGGGCACAAATGATTGAAAGAGTTGAGTTAAACTGAAAGGGAAGCTTAAGAGGGATGTAGGAAAAAATCGAACGCTATAGAGAGACTAGTTAATCTGGTGCTTCTTGGAGTTCAAGGATAAAGAGTCATTAAATTAAGTAAAAGGCAGAACATAAATTTGATTAAAAGAAAGGCTTTTGCACAATGCATAACTGATCTGTGGGACCAGCTATGTCAGAGTGCTACCGAGGCCAAGAGCATAAAGGATTCAGAGAAGGACTAGTGGTAATACAGGCCATGAAATCATCATTAACTGCAAGACATAGAAAATTTTTTTAAACAAGGAAAAATTTATGTCTATAAATACATCTGCTTGAGATTGTGTGTGTATATATATATATTTTATAAATGCCTGTTGTGTGGCAAGCTGAAGCCCATCTGGAACTGGGCCAGTCAGGCACAGGTCAGGGTTAGCCTGGTAATACTTCTTCATGCAATGCTCTGTAGGGATGCCTTCCTACAGGATTGCTTTTGCCTTGGGCTACTGTCTTTTTATTTGGGCCAAATCTCAGTGTGGTGAGACCCAGATGAGTGAGAGAGGAACACACAGGGGCTTCCTGTGGCCTCTGTGGTTTCACAAGTGAAAGCAGAAGCCTTCCCACTTGTAAAGGCCATGGAAGTAACACACTGACTCGACCGAGTCTGTCCAAACTTGCCCCTTACTGACAAATGCAGTTCCAGCCACATGGCAGCCCTGGGGCAAATGGTCCAGAACCCGAAGGAGCAGAGCAGAGCAGAGTGCTGCTGTTTCCTTCACCATCAGCTTCTGTTTCCCTCTGATAACAGAGGGGCTGAAAATATGCAGCACTGTGGCTCCTTATTTATTAATTGCATTCCCCAAGAAAAACACTAGTGCAAGTCAGCACCAGATTGTCTTTGATTTGTGTGTATTTTTGAAAAGTGTACTCTGTGCCTACTGGGAGTTATGTTTCTGAATGTTCCTTTTTCTGTACTCTCTGAGTCATATTCCCATCATTCCTATACCTCACAATATTTTCCCATTACCATAGAGACAGCCTGTGAGGAAAGCACAGCCGAGTAACTTCAGGTTTTTACTGAATCCAAAGTGCCTGCCAGACTGGACCTCTGCTTCAGTTTGTCTTACATCGAGAAGGTGATATGAAATAAATAGTGCTTTTTCTTTTCAAGAGATTCATAGTTCCCTTTCAAAGGAGAGGTGATATTGTCACCCGTCTGATCTAAAAATCCTCTGATCTTAAATCTTCTGAGCAGGTCTGAGTCTGTAAGCAGCAGTGACTCCACACCTGAATTCTCAGAGAGCAGCTAAATTAATTGAATTGCAATAGTAAAGCACGTATTGCACACTCGCATTTGTGCGTGTCCTCCTCTCCCCTTCTGCTGAATTCCTTAATCTTAGAAAGAGTTTGGACCAAATCCGTGTTTCTGAACACCTCCCTCTGTTGGACACAGATCCAAATGCCACAGCTTTCTCAAATGTCACACTGGGATACCCAAGCAGAATGGCAAACCTGACTTTTTAAAGTGTGAATATATAATTTTAAACGTTGTAGTTTAGGCTCAGAAATGTATAAAGTATTAATATATTTTATTATTTAAAATTTTTATCTTAGATAATGTAAAAGTCAAATTTCTCTTATAGAAACAACTACTGTTAGCACTGTGAAGGGCAACTACAGGAAATAGATAGTCTAACCTTCGAGGTTAATGATCATTTTCAGTGCCTGTTTAGGAGATTGTGCCACTAAGAAATAAATTGTATTAGATCATCACTCTTTGTAAGGGAAAGGGAGGACAGAATGCCTTTATGTGTAGGTGTGTGTAACTGCAGACAAAAGAGAGGCATAAATGCCTTTCATCTCATACAAGGGAGTAATATAAACACATCCAACATTCAGTTTTGTCCCTCACAGTATTTTGTGATATGAAGACAAATATAGGCTGAACTCACACTAAAATATTTTCAATTGTGCTGATTACAGATGCTCAGGAGCGTCAAACGCCATGACAGCTCTCCTTTCTGTAGGTGTACATGTCTGCCTGCTAAACAGCAAATAGTCACTTTTAACTGACAACAAATACTTCAGTCAGTGTGAATTGCCTTTCTACTTCATCAACTTGTCCATATAAGAATTTTAGGAGTGGATCCAAAAAAGGGAACAGAATAGGAAAATGAAATCCCAGGCATCCCATGTACTGTTTGGGAAGCAGACAGTGAGGACACCACAGTCCTAATGCCTGCTCAGGCTTTTGGCATTTCACCATTGCAACTGTGATAGTGATTTTTTGCCAAGTTTTGACTCTGCTTTGTACCCACACAAGAGGGAAAGACACATTAGCTCATTTTATAACAAGCTCTAGTGGACTGTGGTTGTTTTGTGTTGAGCTGACCTGACACACAGCAGTGACTGTGAGAAGAAAGGCTGATTCTCCATCACTAGCCCCCAGAATAGTAGCACCGTATGTGAGTACTCAGTAAAGTGACTTCTTTTTTGGTATATCAACTTTATTTTCTGGTGTGATGTTAACTAAACTGCTTTCTTCATCACCTGCTCTTGAAGATGGTAGGAATAATATTACCAATTACTTAATTGAGGAAAAATTGATCTCCTCAGAACACACACACACACACACAAAAAAAAAAAAAAAAAGGAACAATATTGTAATTTATATTCCAACTTCGTAGCAACTGAGAGAGATTTTTTAAAGTAAATTGGGATTATATGAGGCACACCAGTCAATTACTTGTGAACCTCATGTGAGGAGAACAGCAAAGTGACCATGGAAATGGGCCTGGAGCTACTTTTCCCCAGAAAGCTTAATGGGTTAGGCAATAACTCTCAGGAAACTTAGGCTGGAAAAGACCTTGAGAGTTCATCTAGTCAGTCTGACCCAAAGCAGGACCAGCTATAGCACATCAAACGGAACATACAGCTCTGCAAAATGATTTCATGGGTGCTCTGTTACTTTCCTAGGCAACTCACTCCAGTGCTTTACTGCTCTGCCAATTGGAAAAGGTTTTTATTCTAATGTCTAACCTGAATGAGAATCTTTGTTGATACTATTTAAACTGGACTTAACGTTCCAGCTGAGGCGCTGTCAATGCTGAATAGGGTGGCTGGATTTCTTCATACATTTTCAGGATTAGTTATCCATTGCATTGTACTGCTTGCCTTTTCCACTCAGAATAACACATCTCCATGTTTGGTTTGTGGTCTACTCTCAGTCAAACGATTTCCTAACCAGTTATTACCCACCTGCCAGCAGATAATTCCTGCCTAAGTGTAGTCCTCAGTACATTTTATCTTGCTTTTATAGATAGCTCCATCAAGCTGCCAAGATCTTTTGAAAAATTTGATCTGCCTATTTACTAGTATAGTTGCAGAACTCCCAAGCTGCAATGAACACATTTACTGACTATGTCTTCTGCTTCCTTTTCCAGTCACTAATGAAAATGTGGACTGTAATGGGACTAAGGTGAAAGATGTGCAGGCTCATATTTCATCCTCTTTCCATTTTTTGTCACTGTTTAGGTATGGTTACCTCAACAGTCTTACACCTGTTTGAACAGGTGTAGCAGGGCCAGCAAGGCTGCATTTCCTCATTTGCTTCTAAGACTGTCATGAGTGTGCAGAAAGCCTTATGGAAGTTGAGTTACACGACACCAACTCCCTTTCCCCCCATCCACAGCACAATAGAGGCATGGGAAGAACTAAGCTGGTTTGACAGACTTTGTTCTTAAAATGAAAACTGAATGCTAACCACTTCCCTTTTATTATCAAGCCACTCATCATATGTGTGCCTAAAAAATCCTAAATTTTGGGGCAGGAATTTAATTTAATCAACTGATCAATAACCTCCTACTCTTTTTCCCCCCCACTTAAAATACAGGCCACATGCTTTCCTATTTCTGATCCTCTGACACAGTAAACATCTCATCACTCAGAGACTGAATCCGTCTGCCCTTTAAGCATCATAGGACAAAGTTAATACATCTATCTAATTTGAAATAAAACATCCAATTGCAGTGCAGCTGTGAGATGGCTCAAACTACTAATTGATCTTAGTAACTACCACCTCTTTGCTAGATTAATTTTCAGCTGGAGCAGTTCCCCATCCAGATCTCAGCGCACCCTTACAAATCACTGTGGCAGTCGGATGAAGCAAGGCAGTGAGGAGGTGGGAATGGAGTGAAGCAATGAGGGTGTAACTACATTTTTCAGCAACAGCAATGTCTTAACATGTTTTTTGAAATACAACTTCAGTGAAGACAGATACAAAAAAGTCATCAATCACTTGTACGTTCCTCATGTCATCTGTCAGTATTTGCCTTGCACCCCTGAGCACTGGACCAGCACTCTCCTGGCCTGCTTCCTATGCATTTGTAGCACGACATCTTGTAACCTCACTGTCTCTGCTTAGATCTAGTTTTGTAGGTTTTTCTTTCTGATTTTACATTAACATACTTCTGCCATTTGTCTATACTTATCCTGAATAATTCAATCCCTTTCAACATACTTTCCTCTGGTCAGGTCAGAAAGGGGTTTGTGATGAAGCCAGGAACTTTATTACTACATTTCCTCTCCTTCCTCTACACTGGCAAAACTTGAGTTTCTGAGTTCCAAGGGAAAACATGCAGAGATGGAAAAACCCTGAGTTTCAGTCTTCATGTGCTGTATTTCCTAATTTCACATGGAAGGAAATGGTGAATGAATGACAGAGTAAACACTCTTCATCAGACAAATGGAAAAAAGTACAAAATGCTAAATCATATCAAGACTATCCCTGAATTTTACTGTTTGAATATAAAGTAACTCCAAGCAGGACATAGCTGATGGAGGACATAAGCAAAAGAGAAAATGACTTTTCTCCTGCCCTTTAGCAGTTCTGATCTGCTCAGCAGAGCTGAATGTAAACAGATATTTTGCTCTGCTTCTGGCCTCTAATTGCATCATTTTCCACAAATTCACATCTACAACAGCTGAAAATCATGAGTCACATGTATTCTTTTCCAGCATAAAGTACTATTTATTCCTTACTCTTGGATGATCATCAAATGACATTTAATGTCATTTGTGAAGTTGCAAAAATGTCCCTTACCACAGCCTTCAGTGGGTTTTCTTTAAAACATCTTACTTATCTAAAACGAATGTCATCAACTTCTTTGAAATGTCTTTATTTTCTTAATTGGTCACACAACACTAAATTGCATCAATATTGCAAAACTTTTTCTCCCCTGCTGAAATGACTGCCAAACAAAACAATATCTGCTGATATCTTGAAATAAAAGATGTCATGAAAGAATGAGAAGATATTATGGATGTTTAAACCTGACAGATCTGGATCCAGAGTTTTAACTTTGCCAAAGGACTCTTTAGTTGAATAGAGTCTCTGATGAGCATTAAGCAGCTAGGTTATTTGTAATTATTTCTCTGTATAGTGCCACAAAGCTATATGACACTTTTTCTAATAAATTAAAAGGAATGAAACAAAGACTTCAGCTGAAGCTGATGGTGCTTTGCAAGGTTAGACATGAAGAGCTGGCTCTTGGCCTCTTCTACCCATCTCTTAGTTTAGGGAAACTTGTTCACCTTAATACAGGAATTTTTGTCTGAAAGGATAGTTTGGACAAAAGATGAAAAACTCTTCAGTGCAAGATTTCTCAGACATCTGTAAAACATACCACGAGATGGTTATGGCTGAAACATTCATTAAACAGCTACTGATATTGCAAAAGAACTGTTTAAGAGGAAGAATGGAAAGGAAAAGGCAGCAGGCTTCTGCATAGCAGGGCTGCAGGTTGATGTTTAGAGCAAGACCTTAGCTTGGGCTGCATGATGGTCACAGAATGTACCTTGGCAACCCCCAGCCCTTCATCAGCCAGCATGCACTGTAGGGGTTTTTATGTTCCTAATTCTCTCGTTCATGGCTGCATCTGATTGTATAATTTATGGCACACAATACATATTTTTCTTCTGAGATTTACTCCATTCTTTATTCCAGCATTTATTCTCTCAGAAAGGAGTGGGACAATGAGGGGTTATCTGGCATCAAAATGTTGAAAAGAACTTGTCTTCTTGCCCTTTTTTTCTTAAATTATGACTGCTAATGACAAAATCCTTTTAGTTTCTCTTCTTTCACTTATCTGTAGCTTTGGTTTTCTCTGGCTTCTTTGAAAGCTTGAGAGAGAAACATTAGGTTGTAAAATATTTAAGAATTAAAAGGCTGCATCAAGAAACGCTTGTAAAATTAGGTAACTTAGTATCTGAAACAAATGTACAATTGTTCTTCATGCTTGGATGGCTGGCAGCCAGGCAGCAGGGCCTCGGCTATTTCTCAGGGCTTCATTCAGAGACTGTCATTATTGCCCCTATTACTTTTTCCTCCATCCAGGACTCTCTTGAATGCCACCACCAAAGAGAAGAATGCCACGCATGGCTTCCCCTGAGGAGGATTAGTAATCCTACACCTTGCACTGGCCAGCAGAGGTGTTTTAAGATGAACCGGAATTCTTTCCCAAAAGCCAAATATTTTATTTCCGTATGGACCTGATCCTGCCATGTAAACCCTAATGCCTACTCATGTTTCTAGGTAATTCAGCAAAGGCTTCTTTGGTTCAATCATTTCCTTTCTTGCATTTTTTTTCTTACATTTTATGTGTTCAAAGGAGTTCAAAAGTAAAATTTACCTAAATTTCTGGATGCACTTGCTGTGAACCTGCAAAAAAAAGAATTACTTTGAAAAACACATTTAACACAAAATTGCTTTGATCACATTGTGGGCCATGGGTGATTGCACAGACCAGAACAAAAAAAAAATTTCTTCCAAGGCAAATTCTGTTCCAAAGTAAATAAAAAGTTTAATTCAAAACTATAGTTACCCACAAAAATAAAAGCTACAGATCATGCTGGAAATCAGCATAAAATAATGTTGAAAACTGTAGGAAAGGATTATTTCCTATTGCTTTTTACTCCAGCCAGCCAAATTCAGATTAGCTGATGATTTAACTGTTTCCTTCCATCCCCAGGTTGTGTCCTGGGATCTTGAACTGGGAAAGCAGAAATAAGCTGAGGCAACAAAAGCAGTGGAGGGATGAAGGTCTCAATGTAGGTGGTCTTGGGCTCTGTAAGATATCAAAGGAATCTAAAAGTGTAGTGGACTGAAATTCCTGGCTAGCCCTTGTAGGTCATACTGCAATCCACTCTCCTGTTCCTCCACCCACTCAAGGAAAGCTCATGGAAATTCAATGAGTTTGAACCAGTGGAGCTGGTATTGTCCCCTGCAGAAATAACCCACACCATGCAAATGAAATACTGTCTTCTTTCTTCCCTACCTCTTTTGGCATAATTAATAATATGTTTGGTAAAAAATACAGGCGATGGATAAGCAAAACTTTAAGTTAAGTTAGTTGAGGTCTTAAATGGTCTTATGTAATGACAGGAGTTACGATTACAGGTAAACTCTTTGCAGCTCTTTCCCATGACTAATAGCACAAATTAGTTTTTTCAATAATTCACTCACTAAAAGCAAGCATAACATATCAAATCACTAAAAGAAATACAGTACTTTTTCCAGCTATCTCTCAGAAGATATTTGCCACCCTTCATTTTCTAAATCTGGGCAAATTTCCAGTAACATAACTGCAAATTGAGGAAGTGCCATAAATGAGATTGTCTAGCCCCTTCTAACATTAATATATTGAACCAACACGGTGCTTTGTCCTACCCACACATTTTTATGTGTGCTTTGTTATTTACGTGGCTGTCAGTAAATTCTCCTGGTACGCATCAGTTCCCATGAGATGGCCTCAATTATGCTGGATCCCAAAAACTGTGAAACGGTGACATGGGAAGGTGGGAAATTTGGAATATCAGTTCTGGCAAAGCACAAGTTTAAACCACCGTACTACTGACCAGAGAATGTAAAATATAGCGCTGAGATCCTTCTCTCTCATCATAGGCACTGTGAGTATCTGTTTGAAGAAGAGAGACTTCTTTCTCACAGTGTAGCTGATGCATCCTTTGGACATATATCCTGTTTTGTACTTCTGGGTTTTACACATTCTTGTGAATTCCTACAGTCCAATTAAAATGCTCATTCTAAAAGGTGAATAGAATGAGTACTGTACTACCACTTTGTTTTAAAATGGCAATTTTTGTGTATGCCTTAAATTATCAACTTGCTATGCTGTTATTTAAATATAATTTTAAAGAAATATATCTACATTACAGCTTACTCTAGTCTCATTCTTCTCTAATATAATTCAGAAAGCATAGATTTATGTAGCTGTAGCTTTACATAACTGAGATATTAAATTTTAACAAAATATTTAAATATATGCATAAAATAGATCTCTGGAATATATACTGTCGCAGTAACATCTTTATAGTCATAGCACAGAAATTATAACAAAACCAGTGATCTCAGCCATGTGCAGAAGGATGTCAGTGTGGTGCACGCCACACAAAAGCATCGATTTTTCATACTTGCTGAAAGCATTTCCCAATACCTACATTCCAGGGGCTCCCTGACGTTCCAGTGGATGTAGGAAAAGTCCTTCTGCTGGGAGGGAATTCCCCTTGGGAAGAGACACAGACCTGTAGGGATGATCCTCCTGTGCCCTGAATGTGAACTGGTGAACCTGTGCCAAAGCTATTGTACCTGAAACCAGAGATGTCCCTCTCACAGGAGGTAGGATTCATGACTGTGGGCACATAGATCTCAAAGAGCTCTGCTAGCAGAAGCTTTCATCCTCTATTGAAGGCTGAAGCCACCAAAAATAGGGTTGCAGAACTGAGTTAGAATTGAAAACTTGTAAGGAGTAATTTTGAAGAGTCGATGGATCATTTTGCATGATGCTATCCATCACTGCGCCTCTTCACATCAATCTCTCAGAGTATTAATATCTCAAAAATGCTGTTCCCATCTGCAGATTGCAACGGAATATGGAATAGGAGTTGCATTCCTGTGTATCTGTAATATATTTTGCTTCTCATCAGTTTCAAATCACAATATCACAGCTGTGGATGTAGTAAGTCTGTCCTTGGCCATTATATACATTGATGTGCATTGAACCCAATGTGTTAAGGAACCCTGCAAAAATACAGATATTTCTACTGCAGGCACTGTGCATGAAAGACTTTCATAACAAACCATACAAGTAGTATCTTTAGTGTTTACAGGCAGGGTATTCTCAGTAGACTCACATTGCAGTTAGTGCAATAACTGGTAGTTATTCTGGTTTGATTCTGTCACAGACTTCCCAGCATGTCTTTGGCTGTGTCATGTTTTTCTTCCAATTTTCCAAATAAGCAATATAAAGCCAGCATTTATTTCTAAAAGGTGGTGCAAGTCTGAAAGCATCAGCGTTTGCTGAGCAGCCTCCCATCTTTGAATAGGGAGAGTCATAGATGTGGAAAGCATTATTCTTTTCATCTTCAAAGTCTTCTCTTTGTATGTATAAATTAACCAATCTGCAAAGCAATATATTTTTTCCTGGGCAGTATGATTAAAACTATTCTTATTAATTATAGGGAAACTTCCATAATTCCAGTATTTGTCATTCAAAACAACATGATACATACAGACATATTGTGACATATTTTCATTTGGATTGTTAAACCTGCATACCTTTGATGGTTTCATCGCATTTGTTATATTGTATTTTTAATGCTCTCAGACTGTGCTGGTATAATGGTGATCCTCCTCTTATACCCCTTCTTTCCCACACGCGTGAAGTCTGCTTTGTAGTGACATTCATGAAGCTCCCTGCTGCGGCTGAAACACTGGAGTCCTGCTATTTAGAATGAATGATTATTCCAGTGGTTGAAGTGTTTTCACAAAGGAGACTGGGCAGCAAGGCACTTCTTCCTTTCCTACACCACACTAGGAGAGGAAATCCTTATTTGAGCCTATGATGGGATCCTGACAGCCAGTACCTGGAGATAGTCTTAGCAGTGAGAAAAAGACACTTCTGAAGAATGAAGACAATTTATTCACTGCATGAAATTCTCTTTAAAAACTCAAACATACCTGCTGCTTTCTGAATAGAAAGGGCAAACAAACAAACCATTAAAAAAAAAAGATAGTATAAATCAGGACTTGGTCAGATTTTAGGAAACTAATTCCAAAACTTAACCTCAAAGCCTCTCTGCTAAATGATGATCTCATCCTGTTAGTGCCTAAACCAGGCATTGGCTCTTCCTTCCCTAGGGCTCCTGCTGTGTGCAGCTTGCTCCTGCTGCTCCTGCTGCTCCTGCTGCTGCTGCCACTGCTACTGCTGCTGTTGCTGGGCAGCTCAGCTCTGTCAAAGCACTGTGTCCTCCAACACTGAGGCAAAGCACTGTTCCTATGCTAGGATGCCAGTTTTCAGGCCATCTAACTCTCAGTGCTGGTGATGAACAGCTGGGAAAATGCCCATTTCTTCTGTTTTGAATCAGATGATTGAGGGAGAAGCACACGCATGGTACTTTGTGTTTTGGATTGCAGTCTGGGGCCAGGCACCAAGTGTTGCAGTGCTTCAGCTTTTTCATGGATGAAATTTCTGACTCACAGAGGAAAAGCAAAACTTGAACAAACACACAATTTAAAAGCTTCCAGGCTCAAGCAGAGACCGACTGCTGCATTAAGTAAGACTGTGAATAGCGAAATGGACTCTTATATGTTAAATGGAAACACAGTGAGCTACAGAAATGAGCTCAGCTCCCTTTGATCACGCTGCAGTAAATGTGACCTATCAAATGATTGCTAAAGAGCTTGAGGGGATCTTCAAAAGTTAGTCATGGTAAAATAAATATTATAATTATATCCACTGATAAATTTCAGCAAAGCCAGCACATTTGCTGATAGTGCTAGATGCTTTGCCTGATGAAGATCTCTCTAGTTACAACGTATGCTTAGTGTGTGCAGCATCCAGCCAAGCTTCCCTGATCTGTTCTGCAGGCTGGCATTGCACTGACCTGAAAGAAGAATCCTCCAGTCTCTGTGGTGAACTGAGCCTTCACCTCCTGTGAACTCTGCACAGAAGGGGTCACTGCACCTGATGCCATCAGCAGCTCTGCACAGCAGGGTCTGCCACTGACAGCCAAATCGCAGCATCCTTCCCTTACCAAGTGCCATCACCTCACCCCCCACACAAGACCACTGGAAGCAGCACAGAGCCAGGGGACAGCTATGAAGGGCAGGCTGTCCAAGCTACCATCACATGGTGAAAGCAGCCTGATCCTCTTTTCAGGGATACATCAAAATTATCAGGACTTGGATATTGATGATCCTAGTGAACCACTCCCAACTCAGAATATTCTGTGATTCTGTGATATTTGACTACAGCCTATTAACAGGGAGTGAAAGCAAGTCTTCTTTGTCCTAATATTGAAGTATACTAACTTCTGAAAATTCATCTAGGGATGGGTCCTTTGTTCTCACTTAGCTAATAGACATTCGCATTACACTACTGAAGACAAACAAAACTTAAATAATTAGCTATAAAATACAGCTTTCAAAAATGTAATGTCATACAGTTTCTGACTCTGCCAGCAGTCAGTGTGCACGAATAAACAGCAAAAAATCCTCTCCAAATATACCAGCCCCACTGTACTGCTCAGGATGCCACATTCCCACCTATATGGTTTCAGACTTACCAAAGAACTAGCTTTGAACTGTACAAATGATGAAGGCTAAAGTATACTGAAAAAATAGACAATTAAAAGTGTTTTTGCTGTTTTACCATACCAGTAAAATTCTCAGAGACACATTAGTGCATCCTTCTAATCCATTGTCCCATTGTTCCCACAGCCAGACAGAATTTTTTTCATTTTGTGCCTTGTGGTGCAGTTTAGTATAATGAGATTGTAACAGGTCTCAAAATCATTAAATTATGAAAGTGTTTCCCTTTTCTAACCCTTGCCCTTAGAGTATAATGGCATCATAACAGCATCTGGAGACTGGAGCCGAGACCATTTTCTGTCACATCTCTGAGCTGATTTGCAACACTCTGAGCTGAAAGGCTTCACAAACACCTTCATCACTAATTTCAGTGGGTAATCTATTGCAAGGTTTTAACATGTTGTTTACATGTTAAACTTAGATTTGAGTTTCTAAGTGGCATTTAATTTCTTCTCTCTGAAATGGAGCTGCATTGCCTCTTTCTGGCCTTTCTCCTACTTTGGCAAATCTCATAAAAGTTACTGAGCATTTACTTCTCTTATCTTTGTAGCACTCTCATTGACAACACAGTTTTTACTGCAAACAGAATGCTTTTAGATAGCATAGCTTTCATGTATTTGTTTTCCAAAACTTGCACATCTGAAGGAGGTATAGGTTAAAATAACATTGACATCTTATGGCGAGCACACCTCTTGTCTCGAGATGGTGGAAAATGAGCATATTAAAACACATCTCAATCTCAAAAAGGATAACCTAATGTTGGCAATAATGTTTTAAAATTAAGGAAATTCTTAGTTAAAATTTTTACTGAAAATGAGCTTAATTTTTCTACTGTTGCAACTTGTATGCCAAAAATCCCATATATGTTTTTCTGTGTGTACAGTGTTTTAGAAAAATACAGCATCTTTGAAATGTTTGATGGCTTATGAATGAAAAGGTCATGAGAAAACCTAAGGGCTCTGTGTTAATTTTAAAGATGAGAAAGAATCACGACTCATTTAAAACACTAAGAAAATCTATTTGCTTTTGTATTTTTGAAGTAATCTTCCACTCTCTTTTGATGTTTATTTTTTGGGTTTTTTTAATATCTAATTAAGCTATCACAAATGTCTGTTATTTATAGCCCACAACTATAAAATGCAGTTGTTTTTGTCCGATACAAGTTAAACACATCAGGCTGGGTAAGTACTTGTGCTGGAGATGACTTCAACTTTACCGATATTGGCACTGGCAATTCAGAAGGGAGCACTTTTCACTCCACTTTAACATGGAACTGATATCCTCTGCCTAATTTTATAGCATACTTTTGTGTTAGCACTGCCATGGTTTAGTGGTTGGTGAAAAGACTCACATACAACCAAACCCACGCCTGTAAATGGATCCACATGATGGAACTGCCCTGCAAAAAGCTTCTGAAAGGACTGAGGCCTGAAGACATGATGTGCTAAGTGCTTCGGCATTTTTCAAGATGAAAGGTGCTGTAGATATGCAATGTGCTCTTTCCCTTGTGTGCCTTGAGGAGCTTGAAATAAAAATGTCTTTCAGTCACTAGACACCTCAATATCCCTTAGCACAGAAATTGAAGCCCAAAATGTATCAAATAATTTTACAGTATTACTAGCCACCAGTTTTGCATCACCACCTTCATCTCACCATGAATGGACATTATGAACATACCTAGACAAAAATACGTTAAACAGTTAAAGCTATTTCAGTATCCTGTATTGGGAAAGTGTATCACTCTTCAAACTACATGGTTTAAACTATGTAGGCATGAGGAATTACAGTGTATATATATAAATATATATATATATTTTGTTTTGTTTTGTAAAAGAGTATCAATCACAATGTTATCGTGCCAGCTCCATCCTGTAGCCAAGAGAATCGCCACTGCAATCAGTGGAGGGCATAAGGTGCAATTACAGGCAGGCTGTTGCTTCAGTGAAAGAAACGAGAGGAGCCACAGATAAGGCAGCCGAGTGCTGCTGCAGCAGGAAGGGATGCTGAGGCTGTGTACGCTGGGCTCCAGCTGCACAGCTGCCACTGCAAACTCTCTGCCCCGCATTTAGGGTCGCTCTGGCCCCAACAGCGTCCCTGGCCGTACTTCGGGTTAGCCCCCGGGCCACCTCCCGCCGCAGGGCCGGGCGGTATCTGTGCTCCACCTCGGCCCGATCGGGACACCCGGTCCCTCCGGGCCCCGCGGTCAGGCGGCGGCAGAGCCCCGGACGCGGCAGAGGGACCGCGGCTCGTCCTTCTCTCAGACGCGGCCCGGAGCCGGCGGGCCCGCTGAGGAGCGATGGCCGAAAGCCGCGGCTCCTCGCTCGCCCTCCCGCCCCGGGGTCCCCCTCGCCTCCCGAGCCGCGCCGTGACGGCAGCCGCCCCGCCCCGGCCCGCC
>VZRN01002763.1:166886-257632 GCA_013397935.1 Dasyornis broadbenti | reverse complement strand
GAGTGAGGCAGGCAGCGAGGCCACCGCGGCCCCAGCCGCCTCCGCTCCGCAGCGTGTGGGCGAGCAGGCAGCGGGCGGCCGCCGGGACAGCCGAGAGGACGCCGGGAGCGCAGCGGCAGGATGGAGGACGGCTTCTCCAGCTACAGCAGCCTCTACGACACCTCCTCGCTGCTCCAGTTCTGCAACGGTAAGGGCGGGGGCCGCCCCCGACAAGCAGCGGGGTCCCGGCGCTCTGGCGGGGCGGAGGCGGTGGCCGGCGCGGGGAAAGCAGCGCCGGTTGGCGGGCCTGGTCCAGGCTGCCGGCGGCGTCTCCGCCGCCCAGGGCCGCCCGGCTCCGCAGCGCAGCTCGGGGAGAAGAGGAGGAGGAGAAGGAGGGAGGAAACTTCACCCCCTTCAGCCTCCCCCGTTATACGGCGGGAAACCTGCCAGCCTTCGGGGCGCCTCTGCGAGCAACTTCTGCACCTCCGTCATGGGAATATGCGGAGATACGTGTGCGTGTATGGCAGAGATGTCTGTGTGCATCTTTCCAAAGGCAGATCGGGTAGCTCAAGCGATCACCCACCGCTGCGTGTCTCCGTTGCGCGTATGCCAACGAGCACACACATACATGTAAATATATATTTATAAATAATTACACAACCATGTATGTATGAGATACGTATTTATATACGTGTATAGGGCCGAGCTGTCCGTGACCCCGGGGGCGCAGTGGGACGCCGCGGCGGGGGCAGGTGTCCTTCAGCCCCCTGCCCGCCCCCGCTCCCAGAGCCCACCCGGCGCCTCTCTGCACCAGCGAAGGGCAGTGATGAGGTGTGAGATGCCCATGTGGAGTTACAGGAGTTGGCCTGCAGTTACTGATTTTTTCTTCTGCTGGTTTTTAAGGTAGGGGTTATTGGGGTGGTGGCGTCACCTGGGTGGCTGCAGGACAGGGGAGCTGCCAGGCTGCAGTGACGGGTCATAAAAAAGGAAGGAGGTGAGAAACTGCAAGTATCCTCACAAGGCAGTGTTGGAGATTGGCCTGCATAGTACTTGGGATTATTCAACTGCCTGATGTTTCCCTTGGGGGGAAATAAATCAGCTGTTCTAAATGTTACAGAGAGTTCTTCATGGTAAACTATGATCTCAAAATACCTTCTTTTGATTCAAGTTACTGCTTTCGAGCAGCAAAATTGTGAGCATTCATAATCTCATATTTCATATTTGTGGATCTCTTATTCCTCCACATTTCAGTAGTAGTCTTGCTTTCTACTGTTGTCTGAACAGCTGGAGTCAGGTTCATATGAAGTTGCTTCATGACAGCAACTGCATCAGACATAGCTGTCTCTTCCCTTGGAAGATATGAAGATGATAAATTTCTTTGATGAAGATGATAATTTTCTTTGTGGTGTGGTGCAAGAAAGGGACGGATTTGCAGAAAACTCTGATATATGTAGACCTGGGGATTGTGGGTGCAGTTTTTTCAGGGCATCGGGAGTTGTGTGTGTGGGCTGTGCATTGTGCAGTGACGCTGTATTTTTGGAGCTCTTCAGGAGAGAAAACTTTGACTATGTACAGGGGTTGTATGCTAATAAATAATTTTTGCCTAAACTTAATAAATGTTTCATTGCAAGTGTTTTTAATAAGGAAACATACAGCAATGTATTTCAAAGTTTAAACTCTAATCCATTTATAAGCAAGCAGTCTTCCTACCAAAATCCCTGGGCTTTGCTTTTACAGGGATCATGATAGTAGCCTGCATGTGGAAGCAGAAGGAGTAGCATCACTTCTGAATAGTTTGAAAAAGCAGAGTAGCTTGTTCCTGACCACTCTCCCTCATGTTGTTTTGGTAACTCTGAGCACCTATTATATTAGATGAAAATAAGCCATATGTATTTTTACTCTACATAGGTTTTAAAATCTCAGTTAATCCCTAAGTATTATGTTCTAGAATGTGTTTCTGATGAAATCACTTGCTTAACTGTTGTTTCATTGTAGATAGTGAGCTCAAGGGCTGTTGTAAGTTTGCATTGTTCTGTGCTTATAAAAGAAAGTGGTTGAATTCAGAAGCCCTTCATTTAACGAGTTAGCCTTTAGTGAGATTATATTAAATGAGATGCGGAATTAAAGCTAATCAGGCCTTTGAGTACAGCCTTGAGGTGATCAAATATTTCATACATGACCCATGAGGAAGAAAATACAAATAGAGGATGCCAGTAAGGGTTTTGAGGTCGAAAAGTAGCAAAGAAAATTGCTTTACAGGAAAGTGGAAAGATCTTGCAAGTATAATGGGCAGTATGAAAAATGATGTGAAGTTGGGAGTGGGGCAGACATATAGAAGAAACCAAATGAAGCAAGCAAGTGGTAGAGATATGAAAGACAATATGATTTTAATATATGGTGAAGTGTAATACAGAAATGGCTGGTAAGCGCTCAGAGTGATCATTGTTTTTTGTTGTAAGGGTTTCTGTTCTGAATAGGATTAATTTTAGTTTTATAAGAAAAGAAATTATTGAAATTTCTGGTGCTCTCAAACAGAAGAAATTATAAAGAGGCAAGCTGACATGTATGTACTGTTTTGAAAGATCAGGATGGAAAGGCTGTGCTCCTGTAAAAATACCTGTGGATCAGCTGTAGGGTAGCAACAAGGTCTAGCCTGGGCCAAGGATGGCTGCAGCTTCTCCCACTTCTCAATACATTCTTCTTGTTTGGAATGGGTGGGAGCCCAAGAGGGGATTGGGAGGGAGGGAGCAGTAGTGGGCAGGAGGCTGTGATGGGAATGAGGGAGCAGGATCTTGGCTGGTGGAGGATTTGGTCAGGAAAAAAGTTAATATGAGAGCAAACTTGCCCCAAACTTGCCCCTTTCTTTCTAGAACAGGCCCTGGGTTCAGGAGAAGAATTTAGGTCTCCAGTCAGGCAGATTTGGGTTGCATGGTTATTTAGTAATGTGTTTTTACTACTTGCGATGTATAAAAAATAAGGTAAATGGAGAAGGAAGGGAGAGAAGAAAGAGGTGAGGAAAATATGTTCGTTTTGAGCTGCATGTCTAAAATCTAGGGCAGATATTTAGCACAGCTAGTTCAAAGACACCTACTTTCTTCAAACTCGTTTTACAGAATAGTAAAGGTACAGTTGGCATTTGAGAAACATTGTGTTAATGAACACAAGTGTCAGTCTGAGGTAACATCAAAGCAAGAAATACAAACTTCTGATGTGATTTTAGGCAAGTTATTTCATTCTTGATGTCTTAGTTTCCTTAGTGATAAACTCAGCAGAAAGAACATGCCTGCTTTGGAGGAGTTTATTGTATTTATTGATTTGTTTGGTATCTCCCTATTCAATTTCAGAGGACAGTCTTCAGATGCACAACATGTTTTGATAGTTGCTCTGCCTGTTCTGTTTGTTTGTTTATTTTTAAGACAGACATTAAAACAACTCTTCTTAATGCCCAGGGACAATTCTCGACTTACATCTCACTTTCTAGGTAATGAAGAACTCTGTTGGTTTATTTTGCATGTTGTAAAGTAAAGCTTAGATAATATTAACTGTGCCTGATTATAGATACCTTCCTTGGTATTGAAGTTACTTTTAGGTAGAAAGGCAGTATGTTTATCTGCAATCAATCAGGTTATTAGTCATGTGTTATTTAAGCTGAAGGTAAAAGTGGAAGGATACTGATAAGGCAAGATAGAGTTGAGGTTTTTTGCATCTGCTTAAAAAATGATGGAGAGAACCATGCTGGACCTGAAACACTACCAAATGAGAGACATATTGGAATTAGAGACAGTGCTCATCCTGCCTCCAGCTGCAGGTGTGATCAGTAGTGATTATAGACAGGTTGGGAAGACATGTAGGGTGTGGGCAGAGTTTCATGGGTCCTCTGACCACAAATCCCTATCTATCTATTCTCTATCTATTTACACAGCCTTCACTGCAGTAATTGCTGTGGGCTGGATTTTTAGGTATGTGAAATGTAAAGGGTGAAATCTGGGATTCCTGCAAAATGTCTCTGTAGACTTAAAGATGGAAGTGAAAATTTATCTATGATTTCTTTGGAACTTGTAGCATAAATGTCTTTCATGTGGCTAGTGGGAAAATCATAGCTGTCAAATGGCCATTCCTGCAACCACAGATGCCTTGTTTGACGGAAACTTCAACTTTTGAGTATCTGGGTAAAGCAGAAAAAAAAAGTGTGAAACATTATTTCTTAATGAAATTGATATATTTGGCAAGGGATTCCATAATATTAATTACAGTTCTGTTTAACAGGTTACCTGAAATGTAGTTGTTAGTAAAAAAAATCAGAGTTTGAGAAAATTGAAATTGATACAAACTGTGTTATAATTTATTTTTTAAATAGAGTAGAATAATCACAGAATCACAGAGTATGCTAAGTTGGAAGGGACTCACAAGGATCATCAATCATTAAACTCTTAGCCCTGCACAGGACACTCCCAGCGTCACACCATGTGCCAAGAGCATTGTCCAGAAGCTTCTTGAACTCTGTCAGGCTTGGGGCTGTGATTACTTCGTGGGAAGCCTGTTCTGGTGTCCAACCCCTCTCTGGGTGAAGAACCTTTTTCTAATATCCAGCCTAAACTTCTCTTGGCACAACTTCTGGCTATACCCTCTGGTCACTGCAGTGGCTGCCCCTCGTCGTCCCCTCACGAGGAAGCTGTAGACTGCGATGGAGTCTCCTCCATTCTCAGCCTGTTCTTCAGGCTGAATAGACCAATAATAAAAAAAACCCTCTTAAAAAGTAATGATTCCTTTTTGCTCCCTCCCCACAAAAATCTCTAAATCATATTATTAAAATTTTTGACAGGTAACTGTCAGTCATACGTAAGTCACAAAAAGTAAATTGTGTGACTCAGTTTTTGTCAGTCTATTTACAGTTTGAATCTTCTGCTTCTGTAGTTCTCCACCATTTCTGAAAATAAATTGAATATATGTACCTCTTCTTTCCAAATCATGTATCTACAAGTGGAACAATGTCCTATGGGTGAGGAAGTGAGTGCCACAAACAGGAAATCTGTATGAACAGTATTATTCTGGCAGCTGTCTCGTCTTTCCCATTTGACTTTCACACTTCCTCTCCTTAACCTTCCTAAACGCAGCCAGTTGCCCTCTTCCTACAGCTGGACCAAAGTCACACAATATGGAATGGGTTAGGGAAGGAACAATGGTAAGTTGAGCCTTGTAGCTTTCAGGGCACTAGTTCAAATCTGTCAAGGGCTGGAAGAGACTAATTTGTTTTACTGTGATCACTTCCTAGCAATAATGCAAAACAAAATTGGATTTAATTCGGTTCTCACTGGGCAGATCCATGTACTGTGTGTAGGAAAAGGTGTTGCAAGCATGTTCAAAAAGATGTTGCAAACATGTTAATAGCATTACTCATGTTGTTTTTCTCAGAAGTCCGTAACAACACCGTCAGAGAGACAAATCAGGCTTTCTCATGTTTCATCTCTAGACCTCTTTTCTCCAGGACAGCAGCATGTTTTGATCTCAGGAGTGGAGGACATATACCACTTGAAGCTTCTACCAGTTTTGTAGGACAGATTTTATTACCTTAGACAGCAATGCTTAGACAGTGTTTTCTTAATTTTTCTTCCAGTGGGATTTGTTCTGGCTCTTAGAGTAAACTCTTAAATGAAATGCTGAATTGGACTCTACGTTAAGTGTCAGTTTTATGCATTGTGGAGCTATACAGAGTGTAAATTGATGGTTATATTTTCTCTTCTCTAGTGGAGTAAAGGGGAGGGGTGACATACAGAAACATTTTTTTTTTTTGATTGGTATGTGCAGTAATTGAATGCAGAATAAATTAATATGCTATGAATTAAAAATAACTTGTTGCAATGGACACTTGCACAATATATATTGTTAGCCTGTTAGAGCTCAAACTATTATTACTAATAAAACACTATATAAGTAAACTGAATTTGTTGCCCTTTAATTAGATATTTCTTTCCAAAACATGAATTATTAACACTTGTTTTAGTCATGAATGGTGTTAATTATAGTTACTGGAATTTAATTTTTTCCCTTTTTTTCTTTTTTTTACTAAGCTTCTAAAAACGAATGAAATGTGGACCAGTGATGAGGGAATCCTCTAGTGATAGTCAAACCTCAACAGAGAATCTGTGTCAGCGTTAGCAATATGGGAAGAAACTACAACTATCAAGTATTTGATCATGAATAAAACAACATACAGAATTGCAAATTAGAGCATTGGGCTCTCAGCAGAAAAACATGCTTTATCTGATCTTCAAGGAGTTTCTAAAAAATTTAATAGTACTTTACAGAGCTGATAAAATATATGTTTTAAGTTCTAATTAAGAATAGCAAATCTGAAATTCTTTTATTAAACCTTAAACCATATGCAAACAATTCAAATAAAGATTAAAGTTATATTAAAAGTACATTATTAAAAAGTGAATATATGTGAGGAGACAGTGAGTGAGTACACCAGTCAGTGACATACATTTTAATAGGTTTTATTCTGACTTTCCTCTTGTTTCTACTTTCCTTAGAAATTTAAGATGAAGATCTTAAAGTTGATGCTGCAGTTCTTTTGTCAAGAGAAGTTTTGTGAAGCTGTAATGAAGAATCTGTCTTTTGATCTCTAAAATCTTGGGGATGATGTGAGAGAATAAGTAGGAAGGTTGCACGAACAGTGTAATGACTACATTTTTTGTTGGGTTCTTGCTGTTTTCAAATGACACTAATTGGGTAACCATAATTGTGAAAGCTTAGAGGGAGTGCAAAAGGAACTGTGGATGATGCCCTTCTTCCATGAAACACAATTTTAAATGCTCGTCCATTACATAATTAAAATGTGGAAGTAGCTCCCTGAGGTTTTTTAGGGAGATGGCGTGGGGATAATGATATGTTAACATGATTTCTCTAAATTATTTCTTTGGAAAGTAATTAAGTGAGATTGTCCACATTCCATTACTTCCAAAGGGTAAAGTCTGACATGGTCCATCATATTCTCGCCTTGCTTTGAAATGACTGATTATTGAATAAATATAATATATTCGTTTGAAAACTAGCACTGGAGATCTCTAGCACTGTTTTTAGGTGTTGTGGAATGTGGAAAATAATCACCTTTTTGGATTTAAAATGTGAAATAAACACTTCATTGTGATAAAAGCAGTTTGCATTTCCTAACAGCATAGACCCTGTATTTGATTGGAAAGTTACTTCAGGTTCCTGCAAACAAGGAAGAAGAAATGTTTTCTGGTTTTAAGTATAACTTCTATAATCTGTTGCAAGCCAATACATGAAGCATTGCTACTGGCTTGTAGTCATCTGAGAATTGAGAGTGAACAGGAGCCTAAGCTAAGCTTTGAAATGTGAGGTTCCTAAGATACAGAATAGATGAACACATTTCAGTATGTAAATAGAGAAACAATCTTTGTTTCAAGCTAGTAAAGTCAAATATTTTCAAATGAAAATGCTGTAAAGAACCTTGCATATCATGAAAATGAGATCTTTCTTTTTCTTACCAACTGTATTGAAAAACACAGCAGACTGAAACAGCCTTTGACGTTTCTCAGTGCAGCTCCTGTATACCCAAGTGGGGCTGATTGGGCACTGATGTCTAGGATTTCCTTGAGGCTGTTGAAGGTTTTTGTACCCTGAAGTCAGCAGCATTATGAGCAGCTCTTATTTTATCTTTTTCTGTTGGTGAGAAAAAATCCTCTGAAACCCGAGAAAGATCCTGACAGACAGTTTCATATTTGTGTTTACTAAAACCAATTACCGTTTTGTTGCTTCCTTTTCACCTTCCCTATCCAGCATTACACAAGCTGTTTTGCACAGATGTGTTGCTGCCTAGAAAGCACCCTTCCATCTCCCACATGGAGATGCTGCTTTAAAGAGCTTGTAGGATGTGGCAGGTGGGTCCTTCTCCTGCCCCTGACATAGGTATGTCAGGGTTCATGTGTTACCCAGCATGGTCCCAGTGTCCGATGAATGGCACGGTGCCGCAGGATGGCTTCTTGGAAGTGACCGAGGTCTGTGGCTACATGGGTGGTCCAGAGAGGCTGGCTGGGCCACAGGGGACAACGAGGTCTTTATCTAAACTGATAAAAACCTTACAGGCATTAGCATATCCTGAGGCTCGGGACAGTCTTTATTCAAACCAGTGTCTGCATTGCTGCCTTTTTCCTTTACATCTTCCAAATACAGGCCAAAATTATAAGGCAGTGACAGCCAAGACAATGCTTAAATGATCTGAAAAATCAGGCCATCATTTTTAGGTTCCTAACTGTGAACCTAAACATTGAATTTTGAATTAAATTTTGAAATTGAATTTAAGGAGTTTCTGTCCGTATATTATATGAGGCAATGTTATAAAGCACATGTGCAATAGCTCAGTGTAACACAGTAAATAATTACTGATGTGATTTGGGTAAGAAGCAAAATCCAGACACTGTGCAGGTGATAGAAATTTAATTGTGGACTTAAGTAGGACTGCAGTTTGAAACTCTGGAAATGCTCATAACAAAATCCAGTTGAATCTAAAAAATTTAGGATTCCTAGAAATTTTGGCTCTCATAGTAAAATATATATTTTAATTTAGTGAACTCTGTATAATACCATGCAAGAAAGGAAGTGTGAGGGTAGGTTTTTTCTTTTTCTCCCTTTTATGCTAGACAGTGTGAGAAGTCCTTGCAGTGGTTGCATTGCAGTTTGGAAATAAGTGATTTCCTCTGTTTTCAGAAGTTTTAATGAACTTATTTGGTGTCCTTTGGGACCGAATTTTTTAAACATACAATTTTTAAGTTATGCATTTTTATGTTTCACAAGGCTTGAGGCCTTTCTCTACTGAGAAGTGAGAAGAGATCCATTTTTAAAATGTGGAGGTTTGGTGTGTGGTCTGGCTGGGGTCAGCTACTGGTGGCATACAGATAAGCCTTTTCTTGACTGGGGTACTGCAGGATCTTGCAACTGAAGGGCTGAATACTTTAAAGGGGTATATATAAGATGTGCTAGCTGTGTGATGCTGCATTTTAATGCTATGTCCACATTAGCAGGAACTGTGGGACAAGAGGAAGAAGTCTGTAAAGCAAAATAGTTTGTGGTAAGGGCTGGTGTATCCATGTGTCTCTGCATTTATTGTGGGCTAGCTCTGACAGTGCCGTATACCAAACACTCCTCAGCACTGGAGCACTCCTGGCATGCTACTGGAGTGCACTTCCAAGACTTGGCCTCTCTCTGAACCAAAGAGGGCTGATAGGTGATGATCACTGCATAAGCATCCTTTGGGTCCAAACTGAAATATGTATAGGGAGCTGTGGTAGCTAAAGCTGGGGCAGCTGTATGTTGTCATCTTTGAGAGCTGTTTTCTCCCACTCTCTAGTCTTTAACCGTCATTCATTCTGACTTGGGAAGTAACATGGTCAGTACACCAACAGAGAAGTTGCTTACTTGATGTTCTGCTCTGGTTCTCTTGAGAAGAGACTCAATGTTGTGAACAAGGGACCACAGGACTTGGGTTGGGCTTGAGTACTTCTGTAGGTCTGAAGATTTTTGTAACCATTTCTTTATCAGAGATACCGTTATGAGGGTTGATCATGTTCAGAACAAGAAATTAAAAACTCAGAACTTCTCTCTTTTGAGCGAGGTTCAATGGCTCAGACATAACTAAAATTAAGGCTTTACATTTACAACAGTTTTGCTTTACTAAAAGATCTAAGCCCATCATTTTTAAGGCAGAGGGAGGGGAGGGAATATGGGTGTAGCATTCTACTTGTCCTTTTTATTATTTAATATCTTGGTGTTTCCACTTTGTTTTTAAAGCTTAATAAACAGGATACAACTGGTAAGGGCTTTGGTAATTTGGGTATTTGGTTTGGATTCCCTCCCCCTGTTATTATTGATTATTGTACGGTGGGTTTTGCTTAGATTATTTTTGCTGCATTGGACAACCTGTTATTTGAAAGCCGTAGGATAAGCATATTATCTATGCAAGCCTGAAAAAAAACTGGTTCTGTCTATCACACCAGTAGTCTTTCAGAACAAATTTATAGCCTAATTACATCGTTAGTTATTTGAATGGTATCTCAGCTTTCTTTTATGACCTGGATGCTTTGTTTTGGTTTTAGGAAAGAGTTAAATGACTGAGTTGTGGGATTAAATGTTCAGCTATGGAATTGAAAAATGGTTGCTGTTGTGTTAAGTGAATGCTTTATAACTAAAATTCTTGGAAGCTGGAAAACATGTTTGTTGGTATGGTCTCCCGAGAGCAATATATTTGTATTTACTCACTCATTTTTTATGGAGCACAGGGCTTTAGGTATTAAGGTGAAACTTTACGACAGTGAACAGAATAGTGTGGTTTATTCCAGCATTGCCTCAATGTGTAAGTTATTTGAGAGATTCTGTTCTGTAGCTGTCAGTCCTTGATGAGATACTCTTGCTTGGATCATAGCTTCTTCTGGGAAGACATACCCCAGGGTGATTGATATGCTTATTTCTAAATTTTGTTTAAATAGGGTGAGTCTATACCAGGCGAACCTACCACTTCTGACCCTCCCACAGGGCCAAGATGAATCAAAAGAATTCTTTCTCCTTTCATCTGCCCTTTTAAAATAAAATTTACCTTGTTTCTGATGCACACTGATGTAATACAATAATTTTTCTAACTTTGAAGATGAGTAACACTATGTGTTAATGTTTCAACTGTTTCAATGAAATGAAAGAATACAAAGTAACATAGGTGGGGAGACAAAGGGATGTTAAAGATGACAGGCTCAGTCCTTCAGATGTTGCGTGATAAGAGGGTGTATAGGGTTCCTTAGGAGTAAAGGTTACTAAACCTGAGAGCTGTGGGAGCTGGAAGATAGTAGTGTAAAATTCAGAAGAGTGAGGTTAAGTGGATTCTGGTCTTGAGGGCAAACCTGATGTCCCTGACCCACTGTCCGTTTCCATTTTCAGCTTGGGCTGATATACCACCCCATACAGTGCGGCTGCTTGGGAGGAAGGTCTTGCTACCCCTTCCCTCACTTGATGTCTGTGGTTTTACCCACTTGACAGACTAAATTGTCAGGAGTTAGTTTAACATGCTAACCTAACAGGAAAAAAAATTAAAAATATGCAGTATCTGCATGTGGTATTTTGGTTTTGCTTTTGCTGGGTTAGTTTTCTGCCAAGTTGGAGAATTAAATCAGCTTCCAGAGGCAGCAGAAGATAAATTGTAGGAGAAGCGGGTGCTGCAGGCACACTGGGGACTTCTAGAATGGCCATTGTGTCTTGTGGAACTGGACCATTGCTTTTGTCATTGCAGCTGCTTGTGGCACCATGTGTTGCACAGCGTCAGTAAATTAATCCAAGTTAGAAGTGTTGCCCATCTGTTATGTATTGTAGCAGGTAGAAGTGACCCCCTTTTTTCTCTCTTGCACCAGGCATAGTGGTGGTAGGCAAACTTTTAAAACAATGTATAAGGCAGTACAAGGGAGAGACGTGCATCTGCTGGAAGACTGTAATAAAGAGGGAAACTATTTTTGACTGCTACAGATATGATTGAAAATTGAATTGAAGGTTCATAGAGGTGGAAAATTACCTATGCATCATAAATTTAATTTCCAGTCCACTTACCCATTCTAAGCACAGTGAACTAACATAAATTTTTTACCATTGAGATTTCTGTCTTTCTTTGGTGAATGTTTAGTTTTTGTGGTTGCTTTTCCTGTATGTCTGTGTGTGTTTTGTTTTTTTCCTCCCTGGAAACTATGAATCTCAATCTTTTTTGTAATTCTTTTTATGAGCTTTTCAGAATATGACATCACATTCAATTTAAAAAAAAATCATAGCCCTAGGCATACAGGTGTACTCAATATTTTTTTACATAGAAATTTTAATTAGTAATTGAATATTACCTACATTTTTTCTTGCACTTTAGAAATTTGTAACTATGTGTTTCCTAAAATGTTCCTTTAGACTTTTGAGATAGAACTAAAATTTCTATCAAAAGAACAATGATCTCTTCTTTCTTTCATTACTTTATTTGGGAACATACTGGTTTCAGGGGCATGTTGATCAGATTATTCCATAACTTTTCAGGAAAAGATGTACCCTAAAACCAGAATTAATCAGTAACAAACATCATTGGTGTGATGCTGCTGCTCTGTTCTCGGAATCAAATCTGGCTGACTGCAGCTGAAGTATTCTTTTGATTACAGTAGACTCATTGCAAGGAGAAGAAAAAGATCCACAAGATCTCTGTGCATTGAGGAATTTAAACACAAATACTCTCGCAAGAGCTAGTAATCATCTTCAGTGGTTCTATATAGGGAGGCCTGGATTAAAAACTTTGCATTTGAGAGAAAACAGTTCTGTCCTGTTTGCTTACACTTCTTTGCTTCCAAAAAGATTAAACAAGCTTAAAGTAGCTCCAGTGATTCCTGCAAGGCTCTGTAGGATTTTGTGAATCCCAGAAACCATTTGGTTATTCTGGATTATTAGTCTTGGTAGTTGTGACTCAGAAGGTTATGAGAGATTTGTGTACATATTGTTCCAGGAGGGGGTAACTTCAGGGCTTTTCCTCCTTTCTAGTTTTTATATTTGAGTTTTTAATTTTAAAAAATGTTTAGCCTCAGGGAGGCCTCTAAATCTAAGCCTTTTACTGCCTCCTGAATTTAGCTATTGCTCTTCTTGGTTTAAGTCTCTAGGCATGTGTGATGTGAAGCTTTGAAGTAGCTGTTGCCTGGCTGAAGCCTCTCTGGAGGCAAGGAGAAGGATAATAAAGTTTTGACATTTTCTTCCTCTTTTTCTTTCTTTCCATCATGCAGATATTTTAACACAAGTGAAACAGCTGATTTTTAGTAAAGATCCTAAAATTACAGAATTGCTAAGACAGTGTCTTGTGTGGTTTGGTTTTAATTTAGAATAGTTGCTAAAATCAGTGGTATGGAAAGCCACATACAATTTGTCAGTGTTTTAGTAGCTGGCATTGGGAACTGGTTAATCCATTTAAGAAGTGGAACAAGAGATTCAAGAGGGAGGTGTTGCAGCCCAGTGTTCTTAGATGTTGCCCAATGGACCACTGACAAATGCCAGAAAAGGCAAAGAAAGATATTTGGGGGGGGGGAACCCCAGCAAAAGTTTTTGGTTCTTTGTAATTCTAGTTCTACATAGTCTACCATCCATGGCAGTCTGTATCCCAAACAGCAAGCACCTTACCTTCACCTTTCCGAGCAAGGTTCTATCTCAGCACTGCTTGTGTAGTTCCCCCAAGAACGAAATAGATACAGGCGGCCTTTTCTTGGCTATTCCTAACTTTTTCCCGTCTGGCTGCCTTAAAATAAGTGTCTTGTCCTAGTGAATCAGAAGTAGGACAAATATATCAGGGAGGAAAAAACGCTGTTTCAAACATCTTGATTATGACATGGTGAAAGTCCTTCTGCTTGGGTGTTTCCAGCTGTGGCATAGAGCACTTCTGACACTACACTGGTTTGTATTAACTAGGTTTACTAGATTTACTAATGGTTAAAATACATAAAGTGATTTTAAAACAATTGATGTCATGCAGCCATTGCTCAGTTTACCAAGCTGTCTGTGTTCTTTGCTGCAAAGACTGTGCACTGTCTTCAGCTTCATCTTTACTATAAATGTAGTAGTAAGATTTTTTTGTAGAAACTTAATTTATCTTAAAAAGTGTTAATTATCTGGTTTTACATGCAGTTTATTTGGTACCTTTTGTTCTGCTGCATAGATAAGTAGACCTGTATAAAAATTTAAAGTCACTTTGTGCTGCAAACAGCAGTTCTGTTACTCTGCTGGCAAGTCAGCAACTTGCACAATTGTGAAATCTTTCCTCTTTTTTTTTCTGGTTATGACTGGGAAAAATTGACACGTTGTTGCTCTTATAAGTCTGTGTTACCTGTCCTTTAGCAAGCTGTAGTTGAGCGCTGCATACTAAATGTCAGTTATCATATGGTGCAATCTGTATGAGCAGAATTCCCACTTCCACAGTTGCGGGAGTAGAAATGGGAAGCAGTCAAATAGCAAGCTAAGTCCCTCAAGGCTCCTCCCAAGGTGACTGGTGCAGAGTGAAGTGAAGTCCAGGGAATTCTTCTGACCTTTCGTAGGCACAAACCTTGGGAAACAAATGAGCATTGTTAAAGTGATGACATCTTTCAGATGATAAAAGTAGCACCTTAAAAAAAAAAAAGCTTTTGACACTTTTGACAGCCTTGCACATGGTAATTAGATAGTATAAAGAAGGTGTGGGTTGGCAAGGCATTAGATATGAATGATATGCAGGTTCGTATCCATTTTTCTTTAAGCAATGTTGCGCTGAAGATGAAGCCCTCTGAACAGTTGTGTAAAGCAGATGTTTTAAAGTGAAAATGGATTGTATCATTTGAAATAATTCAAGGGAAGCTGATGAAAGCTACTGGCACTCTCATTTCTTTTTCTGAATAACTCCTTTGCCTCAGTAAGAAGTTCTTAATACAGCATATTATGTGTACAGTCTTAGAAATGTGTGCATTAGCTTACCTGGTGTCTTATTTATTCACTTTCAAATTAACTTTCAGGAATAATAAGCTTTTTCTTGCACTGTATGTTCTGAACATTATCCTTCCTGCCTTTACAACCTGTTGAGGATGCAGGAAAACAGGTAAAGGAGACGATGATTTTTGTAATTTGCATTGAGAAGGAGGAGGAAGAATGAGAAGAGGGAGTGAAGATGAAGCAGGGCCTTGACCTACCTAAGAATTTTATATTTAGTCCACAGGAAAATGGATTGTGGGAAGATATGCATTAGATGGAAGACAATGCATGGCATTTAGTATTCCTGTGGGATTTGGAGATCTTCAGCTTAATTTGGCAGGATATCAGCAGCAGGCCAAATGTACTGGTGGCAGCAGGACTGGGTTCAGGTAGTGGCAACTGCCCCTCTCCTATTGCCACCTTTCTGGCTGCTTGCATTGGGTTTTGTCCATGTTCTGCATATTGTGCCATCTGAGAGCCTGATTCCATACTTTCCACCTGCACACTGGATCCTAGCTCTTTCCCACAACAGAGACCAGCTCCTTCCTACTGAAGCCCTCTGAGCTCCCAGCCTGGCAGTGCTGCCTGCTCTCGCCAGTACCTACTGGTGGCAGTCACTTGCCCTGTGCCCTGGGACCACAACTCCTGAATGCAGCTCAGACATGAAGGTATCCCTGTGTGTACTGACTTGAGATATGGGGCAATCTCTTCCATGAAGTTGGGAGCAGCAACAACTGCCTGTATTGCAGGGACTTGTCTGTAGGCAGTCGAGAGGCAGTTGTGAGTGCCTGGTAGGTGCTGGCAGTTTTTAGGTATTATTTTCCTTGCAAATTTTTAGTACCATTTTGATTTTCTGAAAGAAGGTCAGGCTGAGTTCTGGAGGACTCAGCACTGTTGGGGGGACCCTTTTCGTACCACACTGCTGCCCTGTCCTGTTTACCAGGCTCCAAGTCTTTCAGAAGTCAGATGGGAGCTGCCAAAATAGCAGATATTTCTGCTGAGTGTGCTGTAATCTCTCACAGCACTGATGCTGATCAGGCTTTGTGTACAGGTCTCAGCAGAATGTCCTCCAGCCTTTTTCCATGCCTGACTGAGTAGTCTTTAGCCTCACAGAACAGCCCTGACTGAGGGCTGCAGGGGTATGGCTGGATAGATTTTATTGATGATGGAGGTAAGGGACACCTTCCGCTAGATCAGGTTTCTCAAAACCCCATCCAGCCTGACCTTGAACATTTCTAATAATGGGGCATCTGTAGCTTCTTTGGGCACCCTGTTCCAGTGCCTCACCAGACAATGAGCAGGTTGAAGAGCAGAAGACTTCAGAACCTGCACCATGAGAGGGTTGTCTCTTGCAGGCTTTGTGGGGAAATGCATTGAAAATTCTTGGGACTTTGTCTTTTCTCTGCTGTAAGCAGCTGTCCATGAAACAAAGTGGGGTTTTTTTAAACATCAGGTACAGATCCATGGATGCTAATGCACTCTCCTTGCTGTCACTTGTTTTGTGGATGAAGTGGCAAACAGATGGCAAGTTCTAGCACCTCTGGAAAAATTATTAAACTTTCCTTTTTAGCTCTGGGAAGTAAGAAAATGTTAGAACTAAGACTGCATAATGAAGCTTAAACCAAATCTGTTTTATTCATGTGTTATAAGATTTTTTAATTACTTCATCATTCCTTATAATTTTCATAGGAATTAGGCCTCATTCATTTCAGAAGACAGACTTTCCTGGAGTCAAATAAATCCAATAAATGTATTTAATGTAATTTTGAAATGCAGTAAACATAAAATGAGTGAATTTCATGTCCAGTTTGAAAACTCTTTTTCATGCAAGGGGAGCTAGTAGGGCATTGAACTACTTTGCAATACAGTAGGAAGAAAAGATTGTTTGTGTTTTGTTTTTTTTTTTTTATGAATAGGGAAGCAGGAAATATCACACTCTGTGAATGACTTCTCAAAATGTGTTTTTCAGTTAAATATTTGGGTTTGGGTTTATTCTTGTGTGGATTTTTTTTGAGGAGTAAGTTGTTTGCTTTGGATTTTGTTATGTTGGTTTTTTTGTGGTTTTTTTTTTTTTACTTGATAGTGTGCCTATAAAGCTGTCTTGTTTCCATCTAAAAGGAAGAAAAGGAGAGATATAGATAGATTTGCTTGAGTGTGTGACCCCTTTGTCTTAGTGGCACTTACCACTACAGCAGTTGCTTGTTGGCTTAAGTGTAACAGGATTCCTGATCAGCCAGATCATTTTTCCTTTCTTTTCAACTTCAGGCTTTGCAAATATTGAATGCTTGCTTTTGGTGAAGAGTCAACATTTGGAACCTGTTACAAATAAGACAGTTGAGGGTGAGAAGTTGGCTCATTGGCCCAGGGAAGCTGTAGCTCTGGGGGTCAGAATTCTCTGCCATGGAAAGAGCCTGACTTCTGGGGGGTTTCTCAAGTGATCATGTTAAATATTGGGAAGATGACCATCTGATCTGTGTATCTTACCATGAGCTTGTGTATTAAGTTTGTGACTTTTATGTAACTAAGTGTTTTTGTGATGAAGCTTTACTGTACTATGCTTTTTGTCTTGACTGTCTGCCCAAATGAAGGATATTTTGAAAAAGGTATCTCCTGCTTTCCGAGGCTGACTTAAAAAAATTGATGTGCTGTGAGAAGATATTGTTTTTAAACTATCTCTTCAGTGCACTTGAGAGAAATGTTTTCCAACCAGTTTCAACTTCTTTTCTATCTCTTGTAAATCTAGCGATTTTCAAGTTCAATGTGGTGCTCAGCTTACAGCCCATGAAAGTCACTGCTCTGTGCTGTGTTGAGGAAGTTTACTGTACCTGGATCTTGTTTGGAGCAAATCTTATCATTGCTATAATCTTTACATACTTGTAGACCACTAATCTGTGTTCAGGACTGCTTTAAAAAATGTTCCTTCTTGAATTGTATGTAAAAATTGTGCTGTAAACAGTGCCTTTAGAATATTAAATTAATTTAGTTCAGGTAGCTGTACTTGACCTAACTTGTGTCTGTATGCTTGCATACAGAAGTCTGACTTACATGAGGTCCACCCACAACCAGGGCTAAGAAAGCATAAGAGAACTTTTGCCCTGAAGCTGAATTTCTGTATTAGTCTTAAAGGTTTGTCTTTGCTAATAGGCTCCACCTTATCATGAAGGTTGAAGCTCAGATTCTCAGTAATCACAGGGCTACAAAAGCCTTATCAGCCAGGCTTTCTGCAGGGTTTGTTCACCGTAGTCCTTCAGCACAGTGCTATTAGGAGATGGCTTTTGGAAAAGGATTTGCTCTGCATAGCCTTCACCCATCTAATCTCTCGAGTGAAAACTCATATGGAAATGCTGACTGCCGCCAGGAAGAAATCAGTCCCACAGAGTCCTTGAAGGAGAGGAGCAGTTGTGAGCCAGGCTCTGCTTGGACCTTGGCCTGGGGCTTGTTCCCAGCCAAGGGCAGACGAGACATCTGCTGACTCTGTCGCCTTTACTGAGGGCTCTCAGTAGCCCTGGGGAGATACAATATTGCATTGGTTGGTCAAAGCGTATTTGTAAACTTTTTTCACCCAACATGAAAGCTATAAAATAGTTTATCTCTGTGTCCTCCTCCACCTCCTCCTCCATGAAAGCCTGAGTTTCTTTTAAAAATAGGCAACATGCATATTGTAGCATTGCCAAGTACTGTGGAGGATGGGGCAAGCCTTGGAATACAACTCACTCGCTCTCACAGGGTGGCAGGACCACACTTGAACAGCGTGCTGGGAATCGCAGCTGGGTGAAATTTGTGACAATGCTGTGCACCCTATTGCTGTGAACTAAGAACATGCTAGGGAACCCAATTAACAATAAAAATAATGCAAATTGTCTTCGATTATAGGAGTCGCATTTTTAAACAAATAATTTTTCAGATGGTATGTGTTTGTCTGTTTCCTGAAATAAACCCAAAATCATTTTTTAATTTAAGGATACCAAAAAAAGGGATTTTTTTTCCCTCCTTCTCCTAAAAAGCCTTAAAACCGTCATCTTCCTGGTTAATACCAGGACGTCAAACACTCTATCAAATGTGGTATCTCTGGCTGTGTTTGAGTCCTTGGCTAGGGCAGTTTGTTCTTTCTGCATTAATGTCAGCAAAGATTTTTTTGCTGGACAGTGGGAATATGTGTTTGGAAGATTTTATAATTATTATATGAATATAATTATTATATTCCATTTGTCAGAATTAAATTAAGGGAAGACTTAACCTTAACTGAAGATGAAGATGGACAGTGTGGGTAAAATTCCAGTCTGTTATGGGCATCCTGTATGCTTTTTTACCTCTGCCATTTGAGCAAGTCTATCACTAGTTAATTCAAGTACTTCTCACGAGCACTAGATTAACTGTCCATAGTGAAAAAGATTGTACATTACTGTGAGAGATAGTACTGAACAAAACAGCTTTTAAAAGGAGACTTTAAATAGTTTTCTAAATTTGAAATAATTTTTCTTTTAAATATTTAGATTGTGATTTGTCTTTGTGACAACCTGTAATGAAATCTAATACTGCATTAATTTCAGAAACTAAAATATTCACAAGGTATAGAGTTCTAAAGAAAAGTCAGACCACTGCTGGAAGTAAAGCCATTAGCTGAGAGCAAGTACCCAGAGTTTGTGAAAGTGATAAATCTGCTTTAGACATCAATGGCCCCTTCTGCAGGTGCAGGAGGAATGTTTCATTCTCTTTATATTATGTCCCTTAGTTTGAGTCTGCAGAAAACAATTAATAAAGATGATAAGCCTTTAAGAAATGTAAATGCAGAATGTTTGGGAGTGATATTTATTTTACAAATAAATGCTGTTGATTTGAGGCTGAGATTTTCCACTTCTTATTTCTCAGAGTATACACGTATTAAGTAAGACAAAACATAAACTTTTTCTAATTTATAACTATGGATTACTTGCTATTGATGTAGTCTCAGTTTAGTAAATTTGTAATTTCTTAAATGGAAAAGTGTTTAATTGCTTATGTATTTCTGAAGTTTAATAGTGTTTTCAATATGTTTTTGAAAAGCCATATACATTGATGATTATAATTTTCATTAAAATGTAGATTATAAAAAATATAGGTAAAAAGCTAGTGGTCCAAGTAAATTTGAGTATCAGTTGCCATTTGAATATTGAATATGGAAATTAGGAAAATGAGAAAATGTGTGCTGACCTAAGTAATTTCTTAAGTGTTTCTATGGTCCTGTCTCTAATGTAACATAAAGGCTGTATTTAACTGAAGATCAGCTACTGGCTGATGTATCTTAGGGTTTCTTGATAGTGTGAATTGACTTTTCTTTTGTAAAATAACTTAAATACACAACAAACAAGAAAAAAATAAAATCAGCTTGTAATGCATTATTACAGGCTAACATCAGTAACTTGTAAAAGGTGTTTTAAATCAGTTTTCTTGTCTTTTAAATCTCTCCTGACTGCAAGTAAAAGTAAATCTTTCTGCTTTTTATGCGTATGGCATAGTTGAAGAATTGAATGGAGACATCCAGTTTATTAAGGCAGTGAAAATATATTGAACGAAGAAGCCTATAAAGTTTCTAGGATAACAATTTTTTGTGAACAGATATGTGGTGTTTATTTTCATGTGGCTTAAAGTACATTTAGGAGAAGTGAATGTTGCATCTAAGTTGGTTCTTTTTGTCTAGTCATGCTAAACAAAAGCTTAAGGTTTTTTACCATATATCATTTGATAAATTTGAATTCATTCCTTCCTAGCTCTTATAGGATGACTTGGACATCGAGCTATAGCTGTGACATGGAGATGGAGAGTCATTGTAGGCATTCTGCCATGATCCACAATCTGTTTTTTTTCTCTTGTTCTTAACAGTGCGATATGGGTACCTTCTCAGCACATCACTGAGAATGTAAGATGGTAAAACATAGCCCTGCTGTGTTTAAAACACAGCCATTCTGCTCTGATGCCTTAATTATCTTACTGGTTCCTTTATTTGTAAGTTCATGTTAGGCTGTATCTTCAGATTTTTAACTCCAGGCAGGTGCCATGGAGTCACTTTTTTTCCAAACCACTATCCTTGCATTAATATTATGCTACAGAAGGGTGTCTTTACTCTCATGGTTTCTGATTTCAGTGCTGGAGTTTAGGGTCTTTTTCAATGGTATGGGCTGATCCCAGCATAATGTGGAAGAATGATAACTGGCTAAAACATTTTCTATTGATTTCTGTGTTCAACAGAGCCAGCACAGTAGCTCTGAACTGTAAAACATTTATGTTGATAGACCTCTTCTGGGTAAAATTCCTCTAATTTATTGATGTGTCAAAAATTTCTTCCATCTTCCTCTTAAGCACTGTTGGGGGAGATAATTTTTAACTGGTTGATTTCCAAGTAGAAGCTCATCTACCATCTGCTTGGGAAAAAATAGTAAGCTGCTGGCTATAGCTCGACAGCTACAGGCAGGTCAAGGGCACATGCTTATAATTTTGCTGCAGTGATTCCTATCTAATTAGCCACGAGGAACTTTCTGAGAATGTTCTGTTAAGATCATTTTCTTCTCTCCCATTTTGTTAATGAATGCAGTGCTCCCAGCTGTGAGGCTCTGAGTGATGATTGCTATTATGGATTTCTCCTTTCAAACTCTGCACTAATTTTAGGAAATTATATTCCCTGTCTGTAAGTTTCTAGTGGTAAAACTGTAAAAGGACAAGTTATTCCTCAGTGAGTGTTGGTTTTATAAATACTGGATTGCAATAGCTAGCTGTATTAGAGGAGGGAAAATACTGTTCACAAAAATAACCATCTGTAGTCCATATTAGTTGATGAAAAAATATTTGTACTATAATTTTTTTTTTATTAGAATAGTATGGAAGTGATCTGTGCTCACAAAATGATGCTTTACTTTACTGCTACTGGGGTTCCCAGTACATCCCAGTACTACATTACAGAGTAGGGCATTAAGCAGATGTGTGGGATAGAGTTTGCTTCCCATTTCCTCCTACACATACATACCTTGTGAGGACATGGAAAAACTAATCTGGTCTGTTCAGATTACTTAATGTGAGATGTACCTGATTGTACCCAACTAGGGCATCTCCTTGCCTTGCTAATCGCTCTGTATCTTAAGAACATGCATTAGAATACAGAATGAACTGAAAAGTTGTCCTACCTGTTCAAAAATGGTATGTGTGTATGCATACATAAGCTTATAGGTAGGCATGGCATTGTTCCTGTAGCTATTTGGTTTCAATATTAGATATGATTTCTTGTTCCTCATAATCAAAATTTTCCATCTCAAAAAGTATTTATGATGCTTGCACTTTTATGCTGTTATATATACATTTATAGCAAACACAGTTAGAGGATTAGCCATTCAGCTGGCAACCAGTTTTGATTTCCAAAACTTCAGCTAAAGCAACAATATTTACAGTTTACCTGTAGTTTAAAAATTCTGCCTGTTTTTATTCCCTAACCACACAAAGTGACAAGATTAAATAGGATAACATTATTTTGGGCTTCAAATCCACTTGCTTCTCACAGTGGAAAGCTCTAATCTGGCAGACCAGTCCAGTGTGTACCAGACTTTATGATAAGCTGTTGCCGATATGTGTTGTCATTGTCCCCAGGAGACAAGCCTGGAGGGCTTCTGCTGTGTTTCAGGTATGGTACAGTGTTTTGCATTAGAAAAGTGAATAGAGGAAAGATATTTAGTCTGTGAAGTACTGTGACACAAATCTTTTAAACAAAGGAGCTTGGCATGGTGTTATCAAAGGAAACTAAACCTGCTGTTTTATTTTCCCATTGTTCCCTTGCACAGAGACTCTGGTCTGAGAATGACCGCTGACACTATGCCACAGAAATTTCTACAAGGAGAATACTTGGTACTTTCCAATCTTGCTTTGAGTCCTGGCAACAGTGTTGTGGCTGCATTCCCCTGATTCTGTGCTACAGTGAATTGCTTGTGTTCGTTTTGAGAGAAGTCCGATGGTTGTCTCTCTTCCCAGGCTTTTTTTCTCTCTGTTGTTGTCAATTCAGACAAACTGTATCTATCAAATAGCTTGTGTGTCTGACTTCTGTGCCCCAGACTCAAAGATGCATGACATAAACCAAAAAGGGAGGGCAGGATTTTGAAGATGTAGGAGATGCCTGCCCCAGAGGGATGTTTTTCTGCTCTTACAGTTTCAAGCTAAACATGGTATCAAGAGAGGTGAAGCAGAGAGGTCATTTGAAAGTTAGTGGTAGTGTTTCTCTCAGGATGCTTGAAAGAAATAGTTGAGGTATCTCAGGTAGCATGAGATCTCAGTGATGATGTGGGCAGGAGAAGGGGAACTTGCCAAATATGTGCCAAGTGCAATGTGCCATATTTGACAGCTTTGCAGTTAGTGGAGTCCAAAAACCATGGTGGAAAGATTTTTCTCTAAGTGTAGCATCTTCAGTGTTCTTAATTACTTGCTGGTATGCTAGTTCAAATTCAGTCTATGGATCTCCCAGTCTGCAGGATTGTGCTTTTTTTTGTTTGCTTGTTTTTTCATAAATACCACTTTTAACTTTTCTCTCCTTTGATGGCATAGCTTTCTCAGCAGCTGCTGTGTTCTGCCATAGAGTTAGCTGCATGCTGAGGGTGGAGAATTCCTTTCTGTCCATGTACAGTTTCATAAGGCTCTAGTAGTGGCCCTGAAGTTCAGCTATTTCCAAGGAATGTAAATACTAGTACTAACTGATTTCAGGAGAAGTACAGAACGTGATACACTTAATGAAATCTTTCAGTGATGGAAAGTATTCCTGCCAGTTGAGCTCAGTTCAGGCTTGCTGGCACAGTCTATGTCTTTATGCTAGAAGAAGAGCTCCTCTGTGTGCGGGTGATGCTGCCTTTTCACTTTAGTTTTTGCCAAAGACCACTGCTGGAATTTGCTGTCTTCAGAAGGCTTGCATTTTCTTTCCTGATGTTCTGCAGAGTGTCTAAACACATGTACAACTGTGCAAAGACTTGAGATGCTACATTTAAAATGTGTTATAAAAATGTCTAGCAATTACAGTTGCAATCAGTTTTGGAAGTACTTCATGTACAATCTTATCTTGTTAATTGATGCTCCAAAGAGGCCATGTAGATTGAATAAACTCAGATTTGTTTGCCAGTCTTTTGAGAATCGGTACCTAATACTTCCACTGCATGGTCAGCTGCTGTGGTCTAAGCTGGAAAGGAGAGCCTTAAAATTAATGTCTGCATAATGCCAAGGTGGCATTATGTCTAATAAGGTAGTTCTTCTAGGGGGGAAATTTTAGTTATTTTGTACACATTAATGTACAGTTAAGATTTAGGTTTTTCAGAAGGTAGAAATCAATAGAAAATAGTATGCATCTAATAGGCTTCCTTCTAACTACTAGTGTAAGTATGTAATTTAGCTTTAGCCTACATGCAATGAAATAGTATTGAAATCACTCTTGTAAACAGCATACACGTCCTGTTGTTGGCTGTGCTTCAGCTGTTTCTTCACATTTGGCTAAGCTCAAGTAATAAATTGCTGTAAAACTGGAATACACTCTGGAAGCAGATTAATCATCTGACTCCGTATTGTCTTTTAGTGTGCCATGAGAAATCTTTCCAATCTATGAGATCATGGATTAGCTGGCTGGACAATTTAGAGAGGCATGTAGTACATTCCACTTTTTTGCTGCCTCCCTTTTGAAATGTGTAGAATCTCAGCAAAGCAAAAATGACAAATGACTCTTTTTTCCAAGTTTTACCACACATACATATCAGGCATCTGAATTGAAACCTTCTTGTTTTAACTAATTTTGGATATTGTACATAGTATTTGTCTCATGAGATGTAGATTAACTCCCTGCCCATTGCAGGTGGGCTGGAATCTTTACGGTCCCTTCCGACCCAAACTGTTCTATGATTTACGCGTTTGAGACAACAATTTAGACTTGCCTTAAAATCTGTGAAAAGAAATGAACATTGTAAAATGTGTCTCACTTCAGGATTCTAAAACCATGTTGCATAAATTTCACTGTAAAGTCCTTTTTCTTGATGAAAAAAAGGTAATGATTAATTCTGTTGTACTATTGATGTAGGTGATGCAAATGTCTGTTCTGTCCATCCATGGGCAAGGGGTGGTAGTGACTGATAAGGAGAGCTAACACTTCAAGGTAATTTTTCTGAATTTGCAGTCTCCTTCATATGCCTTTCCAAATTTCATTACAAATGTGTGCTGAAATATTCCTTGGAAATGTCCTTTGCTGTGCAAATGAGTGGTACATTGCAGAGGCAGGTAACAAATTAGGCTAACAATACCACTCTTGCTTGTGTGGGCAGAGTAGGTGACATCTTTTGTGACATTTATGTTGTTGTATTGTTAGTTTATAGCGTTAATTGTTTTTTTCTCTTCTGATATCATACCACTTTGCTTATTTGGCTGTGTTGAAGTTGCAAATTTATTGCTCAACATACTGGGATGCAACGATGTCAATAGCAAGAACATTCCATCCTCAACTGGCATAACAAACAGGTTATGCTTATTTTATAATTTAACTTTGCATTCTTCGTAAAATGTAGCTTCATTGTATTCTGTGTCTCTTTTCTAGTTTGCTTGTACATGCGTGCAAAGAGGAGGTAAAGTGAAGTGGTACCGGACTGTAAGCAATCTTGTCTCCAGTTGCAATCTTACTGAAAGCTGTTACAAATTTTATTCTTTTCTACATCCCTGGAAGGGAACTGCACCCAGTGAGGTAACCACCATAGAAACTAAACAAGCTGTCGGTTACAGCAGGGATGAGGGTTATGTTGCCAAGAACCTACAAGAATGATGATAGTGGATGGTACAGATGTTGTGTGTCCAAGAAAGGGTTTGCTGGTGCCTGTTGGTCAGTGAGAGTGTGCGGAGAATAGTCACAGTGGCAGATGAGAGATGGTAGAGAAAAAAAAAGGAGAGAGCTGTACATCTTAATAGTTATTAGTGGGAATGATTTCTTACAGGACTGTAAATAAACCAGTGCCACTGATTTACCACTTGAAGATTTATGTCTGGGCAAAATTACTGTTTCTACACACTTAAAAATTAGTGAAATGGATACTTCAATGAGGGTGTTTTCTTTTGTAGAGAGGGCTAGATCATTTCAACACCAACTGATTTTCCCCTGGGTTTCCTTTACTGCCCTGGTTTTGGAATTTGGCTATTTCTTGTTGACTGAATTCAGAGGAAAACTATTCCTGATCATATTGAATTTGGAAGAATGGTTGAAGTTTGAATTTGTCTTGTATTGGTTAAATCAAGCTTTTGATTTGGTTGCCTATTGTCCAGTATGCTAATCCTTGTTATTTCCAGCTGAGTTAAAGTGTAAAGTCATTAGAGCAGCGTGAAGCTTTTGTTTGTAGAGGAAAGGTTAAGTTCTGCAAGCAGCTCATACTGCTGCCAGCATAGCTGCTAATCTGAGTTTGGGGACTAATTACCTGTAATAGCTACAGGACAGAGTCCTGTGTTGAGCAGTAGTCTGATGAGGCCAAAGTTTGGAAAGCTTTGTCATGGTGTAAGTTTTTAAACTTTTTTCAGGAACTTGAGTTCTGATTTAGTTCATTCAGAGCTAGATACTTACCTTACGACTATATTCAGCCTAATAATATCATAGTGCTGATATTTTACATGAGGTCTGAAAATCCTATAACAGAATTAACAAGCATTTTAAACTGTAATAGCCTGTGTCTATTTATGGACTGTCAACATTGTTATGTTGTTTCTGAGTTGTTTCTAATTTGGCTTTTGGTAACCACAGATAGCTATTGGGGGTGTGAGTGATGAGGAAGCCAAAACTGATCTGATGAACAGATTTCAAACCCAATCTGTATTGGAGTGGTTTGGAGATAAATAGTTGTTTTTTTTTTTTTAAAACTTAATGCAATTTTTTCCTGGGCCCTCATGATTAAAAGTTTTATGTGTTGACATTTTTGGATATGCTCTTAGATGTACTCAGAAAGAGTTTTCTTCTTTTAAACTCTTAACTTTGTTTTAAAATTCAACAGGAATTATTATTATACACAAACCATTTAACTTTCATTTTGTGCCCTTGTACAAAAGAAGTGGAAAATTCTAGTTTGGAGTAGAGGAGAACTAAGAACACAAGAAATGAAAACAAATACCACCTTCTTCACAAAGAGAGCTCAGCTTTAACAGAAGAAATACAGGCTGCAGACTTGCATTGGGAATGAGGGAGGAGTCAATTATGGTTGCAGATAGTAGCATAAATATCCATTTTTGCTACAGTATAGTATCCTACTTATTTTCAAGTTTCAAAGCCCAGTTATACAAAACTTTGCAATTCTCTTTAAAAACTGCACATTATTTCCCTAATTGATACTGACTTTGATGTCTTTGGTGTTGCTTTCTTCTTATTTCTCCTCACTTAATATTGTAATAAGTTATAGTGTTTCTATGTGATAGGAACAAAAGTGCTGATTTAGGAAAAATATTCTTATTGCAAGTTTTGAGTGGAAAAAACATTTAGTCCTCATCATGGGTTTGTAGACTTGAAGCTTCTATGGGTTTTTTCCAAATAATGGGTGAATTATATGAAAAGTAATGACCGTTTTAAGAATTTGCAGGCTTAGAGTATAATTACTGAGTAATTCTGAATTTATTTGGGGTTTTATTTCAGTCCGAGGGAATGTTCTCAAAGCTGCTGGTATAAACTAGGGGTTAGCAGAGGGGGTCAATATGCAGGAGCTTGGAAAAGTGTAGACCTATCTGTTACTTATATATGTTTAATGTATCTCTATCACCTATATGAGAAAGAAAAATCTGGAAGGTTGTGTAGTATATCAGAAAATGTAGCTCTCTGCCTGAATGCCCAGGAGTGTCAGAATGTTGTGTGGAGCAGAACAGTGAAGGGTGATGATTGATCACTGCAGCTCAGACATGTGGATAATTGGCAGTGGAACCCAATTAACAACTGACCCTGAAGCCAACCTCGTCATCACATCTTACTTAAGTACTTGTTATTTATTTATTTATTTACATTTCCCATCTCTTCCTTTTGGTCACTTAAAAACTTTCTTCCTCAAGAAGTCATCAGGTCTAAGAAAAGCCTTGCTTTTACCTGCAGCCAATTACATAAGGCACTTCTGGATGGCTATCCGTTATTGATAATGTATATTTTTTTCTGCTGTTTTGTTTAGATGACAGTGCCTCTGCTGCAAGCAGTATGGAGGTAACAGATCGCATTGCCTCTCTGGAGCAGCGTGTCCAGATGCAGGAAGATGACATCCAGCTGCTCAAATCTGCCCTTGCTGATGTGGTCCGACGCTTGAATATTACGGAGGAGCAGCAGGCCATGCAGAACAAGAAAGGACCTACCAAAGGTTTGCATTTCAGATAGATGTAAAATAGATAGTGCAATTCAATGAGTGTTTCATATGTATTGAAATAGGTTATTCATTAGATCTTGAAATACTCAAAATCAACCAATCAATCTCTAAATAAAACACATTTGAAATTCAACCTGTTAAAAAGAACACATGAAAATCCAGATGGTTAAATCTGTGAGCCTTCTGCAGTTTACATGAACCAGCAAAGCATTTGCATGTTCTTAGTGCTTAATCCACAATCTATATTTAACCATTGCTACCACTTCCTTACTTGTGATCAAGATTAGTTTATAAACTCTTTAGGGAAGACATTGTCATCTGTGGGTGAAACTCCCAATAGGTTGGGGTTTTTTTAATCCAAAAAATGAACTAAACTGAAGTAAAATGTAATTAAAATGTAATTTAAAATGTCTTAAGTGTCGATGGATGGTACAGACATAAGGCAGAGCACTAAACTAGCACAGAGTAGACGTGCCTAAGGATGTCTACTCTGCAGGATGTCTGCTGCTCACCTACAAAAGAAAGGTAGAGCTGTGGTTGTTGCCTGACTATGTTCCAGAACAGCTGATCCAGAGCCAGCAAGGTGCCAGGTGTGACAGATTTCGCTGCTTGGCAGAATTCTGTGCTGTGCCCATGTGCCTCAGTGTACTCTCTCATGGCTCCTTCTCTGCAGGAACAGGTTCTTCTGTGCACAGCTCAGAAAAGCTGGACTTGGTCATCCAGTGCTTTGCAGTAGTAAAACTTTATTAGAACTCAGCCAGTGTGATTTACTGTAGTGTGTGAGGCTACAAAGGCCTGGGAGGCTGCCTAGGTGCATCTTAGAGAAACACACAAGGTATTTTAGAATGGTTTTAGGAGTAAGAGTTGTGGCAACCTAGATGTGGAAAGAAAGTATGGCTGACTTCACAGGCTCTCTGTTGTCTAACTTAAGTAGTTGTTTCTTTTGGGGTCCTGATATGTATTAATATTAATTAAAACATTATTTTGCATCAGAATTATGTTACGTATTTATGGATTCATAATTTTCTCCACTTAAAGTTAGGACTTCCTTTAATCTCGGTTATATATTTGTGACTTTGTAACACATATTTAGTTCGTCATTGTTTTAACAGACTAGGTAGGAACTACTTAATTTGCTGAACTGAGATGTCATGTTTGTTACAAAATTTTCTGTCGGGAGATGAGGAAAGCTGAAAGGGACAGAATTACAGAGCCAAATTATGAGTTGGTTATATCTCATGCTAGCTGTCAGAGAGAATATGCAGTAAATATCTGTGATCTTGCTTTCTGTTGTAATCTCCTTATTTTGTCTTTGTTTTATTGAAAAAAAAATTAAAATATCAGATAAGTTAAATGTTACTAAAGATAGCCTCCACTGTGATAAAATGTTCCATCAAATCTGGTTGTACAGGGGATTAAGAGGCTTCATGTTGACTGTAAAATAGATATTATCTGATGCGTGGAGGAAATAAAGTTTAGTAATTATTACTGAGTTGTTTTTCTTGCCTGCTGGCTCTACTTAGCAAAATACAGACCAGATTTTCATGCATTCTGTAAGCAGAGTTGAAGTCTATATCAGGAGAGGTTTTCCATTAGAGCCATAGTTCAATGTACATTGAAGAAAAGATGCTGTAAGTCCATCCCCCTGTCTTCTATGGCTGGTTTTGAGGGGATTTGTTTGTTTGTTTGTGGGATTTCTTGTGTGTGTGGGGTTGTTTTTTTTTTTTTTAATGTATATATGACATGCCTGGTTCTTAACATGTGTGTGAAATTACAGTGTAAGAAGTTTTACTGTAATAATGAAGGACTACAAATGTCGATTACTCTCCTATTGCAAATTACCAGAATGAGTCCTGGTACTTGCCAACAAAACCCACCTAATATCTGGAGAAGATTGCTACTGTGACCATTTATGTAAAGAACTTTCAGTTTGCTGTACATCAGTTGTAACATTTAGTGTATGGTCAACCTTATTAAACACGAATGATAAACATGAAAGAGAATCTGAAGTATTCTGATCACTTGTTTCTTCCAGCTGTATGGTCAAACATGATACATTTCACATGATGGCCAATTATTCCTGTAGTAGGCACAACTACTTTATAATGAATTGTATGCAATTACTTAACGTAAGACTAAGGTCAGTATTTTAGTTTGGGATAGCATTAGGGAGGCTCTTGAAGGAGACTGTTAGGAGAGGGGCTTGTTTAGACATGGAAGGAGCTGAAGTGGTGGCTTCTTATGCTTTACACCTTGGTGTGCATAGACTGAATCTGTTCATTTTCCCTATATTGTTTGATGACTAATTCCACATTTGGAATTTTAAAATGTAGAATTTGATCCTACTGAATGTCACAGAAATTGTGCCCATGCAAACTGGGGCTTGAAGCATACTGTATGCTGCTGTTTTCATTTAATCTATAGATGAAGTAGATCAGGATTAAGTTCATGTGTTGGGTGAGGTCTATGCCATTGGAAAAACAGGATCTCCACTGTACCCTGTAAAGTCTAGAACAAGCATCTTCATGGGACAAATTACTTCATTTTTCTGAGTACTTCAGATTTAAAATTAGTTTAAAGATTTCAAGTTTCAGACTTTCAAATTTATAATGGAAAAATCTTGAGCTTGTTTTCAACCTTTGTGTGTGTTCTTGTTCTAAACTTGAGTTAAGCAGCTTAAAAGCAGCATACATCATGGAAAGGGAGCAGCTTATCTTGTCCATTTGTGCAGCTCCTTCCCTAATGGTGTTTTGAGTTTTTGTTTTGGTTTTTTTTGTGTTTTTTCCCATTTCCTTATTTAATTCAGCTACTTGGTGGAATTTCAGTATGGCTTCCTGCCTTTGTTTTACTTATGTTTGTTGTTCTTTCCTTTTGCAATTATTGGTTTGTTTGTAAACTTAACAACCCTATTAATCCATAGATCAGAGTGTGGTTAAAAAAGCTGCTGCTGAGGCTGATAAACTTGTCAGTCCTGCTACTACAGGTAAGACCTTGAAGCACCAGAACTTCCAAAAAAACCATTACTGACAAAGCAGTAATAGCGGTGTGTTACTGACTTCTAACAGCAATGACATGTTTAGGATTGTGTGACTGTTACCACTGCTGTGAACTAGCTGTTGTAAATAAAACTAAATAGCTCCAGAGTGAACAGTGGATTAATTGAATAATGCACAGTTTTTTGTGTATTGTGTAAGAGTTTCATGGTGGTGCTTTCTACACTAGCTGACCATTTAAATCTCTAGTTCCAGAAGCGTGGATTGTGGATTGGTGCTGGATTTGAAGCAAAACTTCTGTTAAAGGTTGCAGGGTTTATTCCTGGCTGCTGCTAGTTTCGATTTCATAAGGTTATGAGTGTAAACAGACTCCAGCTAGTTCACTGCAGCTACTTTTTAATAGGCATTCTTTTTAAATAACTATAAATAAGGAAAATATTTTAATCATTTATTTACCTTTAATTGCTGTTCTAATTTGTCATCTCAAAGCTCATTAAAGTTTTCTGAGCTGCAGAAGGCTTGCCAGGAGGTGAGTCCACAACAGTTTAACTCTAGCTACCTGTGATTCTGTAGTATGCAACAGAATCAGTTTTATGCATATAGATTAATTACCACAGTGTCGCAATTAGTCAGGAAACAAGCAGCAGAGTTTCCAGCACAAAACTGTAAAAATAATTTAATGTTAAAAAAATTAATGAAGTAGAAGTAAATAGAATTATGATATCTCAATTCATTAATAAAAAAATAAACAGAGGTATGAGAAGCCAAGTAAACTTCAGGTATTTTGTAAAAGCTCTAAAGACAGAATTAGTCAGTTAAAATAGATCATGGAAGGCAGGGCTGGAAGGCATCTTCAATGAGCGTAGAGAAAATTTTCTTCTTTATTCTCCTTTGTTGACCTCTTTTCCTGTCATCCTTCACTCTTCTAAGCCAAATAAGCCTCATTCCTCATTTTTTAAATTTCTGTCCTCCGAACAAATAAATGACAAATACATAACAAGCGAGTGTGTCTTCTAACAAAGTTTCAAGACAAAGTTTGTCTTGCAAGTTGCATTCTCTAGTAGGCTATATTTACTGACTTAATCTTCTGAAGGCACAGTCTTTCACATCTGTCCTTTTGTTCAATATATGAAAACAGGGTGAACAAGTCAAAAAATGTTTGCTGTCAGTGCTGCAATAAGATGTTACAATAAGACCTAGAACTGTGTGCAATTGGTACTTTCAGTTTAGCTTCTTAGATCTTTTATCCTTGGCAGTCTTTTTTGAAGAACATGTCATAGGCCTTCTCTGTGCCATCCTCTCCAAGTTCAATGAAATTTTATTTTATGTTCCTAAAGTGATTTGTGACTGCTGCCTTCTCTCGGGTGGTGTTTCTCTGAACCCAGAGGCTTTTGGCATCTTTACAATAGCTTGTAATACAAAGTCCTGTCAAATTTCAAGTGATTCAAGCTTTCTTCCCTGCTGTAGAGAAAGCTCTAGTCATGTTTGTGTCTGTGTTTTGAGGCTATGAGCCACAGTAGTTTTCATGTTGGTACTCACTGTTTGCACTTTTAAACAGTTTGTTTTTGCATCTAACTTCTAACTACTTGAATGGGACTTTTCTGTTATTCTAGTATTAATTACAGCTATGACATATAGCTCATTTTTTGAGCCAACATTTGATCAGAATAATGTAGGTAGGTAATGCCAGCTTATTACCTCCACTCTTCTGCTGATTTCAGTTGCTTTTTCTGAATAAAGGGTACAATTCCTTTCTGTCAAACGTAAGCCCACATTCTTTGAAAGAAAACCTTTTTGAGCGAGTAAGGATTTCTTAATAGATAATTTGTTTGTGGAAAACCTCCAAGAAAACTGAGGGAAAGAGCAGGGGTTTCTGGAATGACAACTTGCCTGCATTTCTAGCACCGCTCTGGATGCTACCCAGGTGGGCAAGAGACTGATGCTCTTTTGAGAAAGCAGGATTGTTTTTGAGGGTAACAACTACTTTTGCATTTACCACAAAGCTCCTTGATCTAGGACAGGGTTTTACAGATGAGAGAGGTTATAGAGTTGTATGCTTAAGCCATATGCTGTGGTTTACTTGATAGGATTATTATTATTAGTAGTAGTGGTGGTGGTAGTAATAATGATAATAATAATAGTAACAAAAAATTCGTCGATGTTAAAACCCTCATCTGTGCTGAATTTGGCAATAGTGACACAAAAATGGCACACTACATGGATAATTTAAAATATTCTAGTGTTGTTTGCTGAGGAAAAAAACTGCAGAAAACTAAATGAAGACAATGATTTCATCTTATGCTTGTTTCACAGCAAGACCACTGGTACAAACCCTGCCCTTAAGGACTACAGTTAACAATGGAACTGTGTTACCAAAGAAACCAAGTGGCTCTTTACCTTCTCCATCAGGAACCAGAAAGGAAACTGTATCACCAGCAGCAAAAAGGTAGGCATCTATGAGAAACCTTATAACCATGGAATTGAAAACATGAAACACTCCTCTTTTAACCTTCTAGATATGTAGTTTTTCCTACTTGCAAAGCAGCAGTCTAAATATTTAGTTCGGAAAGAAAAGGAGATGGATTTCATTCTAAGAGGCTTTAAATTTATTCATTCTAATTACAATTAAGGTTATTACCATGAGTATTGACAGAATGCACAATGCTTAGTCTTTCTGGTTTGTGTTCTTTTCTTGCTTTTAAGAGTTTAGCATAGAGAGAATAAAGCATTTCTACTGTGCTGTTGCCCAACATGATGTGAAAAGGAGTGCAAGAATTCTTTGGGTAGCTCGTAGAAAATACATAGTCTGCAGAGAAACAGTGTTATCATTACAAATCAGTATGTTATCTCTGGTGGTTTTCTCTCACTAACAAAATTATCATATAAACTGCATGCACAGTGTTAGCAGCATCTCAGGGAAGAGGAAAATTCTATGCCTACCACATATTTATGCAAATGAAAACATCCATCTTTAGATATCTTACCATTAGCATGTATTTAATTCCTTTTAAAAATTACTGCTCTGTCCCAATTTGCTTTGTGTGTAGCCATTTTTAAATAGGCTAAATGTTTTATACATCTAGGTTATAAGGAATGGAATATATTGGGTGAAGCAAGTTAAAGTTATACATGGCAGTTATTGTGGTGCTAATCTGCTGTGTGGTTTGTCTGTAAAAGATAATAGTGTAGGGTTTAGGGTTGGTGTTGTTGTTGGGGGTTTTTTGTACATTTCTTTTGTGTGTCTCCTCATCTTTTTGTAGTGATGATGCTGTCAGCTCTAAGGAGGGTAAGTTGTAGAGATGAGAACATTAACCTGCTAAGATTTGAGGTCCCTCTTGTATTGAGAATTTTTCCTTAAAGAGGAGATGGTGGCTAAGGATATGCCAGTTTTTGTTACTGTGTTGGAGAGGACTGATTTTTGAGAAACTCCAGGTTTTGTTATTGTAGAGAAGAGAGAAGTTATGCTGTGCACAATTAAAATTGGAAAATACCATATTTGTTTATGTCACAGAAATTAACTCCTGTGAGCTCTTATAAACTGGATCTCACTGCAGTTGTAGGCTTTGGCAAGTTGGTCTGAATCAGCCCTTAAGATAAGAGAAGGAAAGCAAATACTGTTAAACTGTTCCATTATTAGAATTACATTTTCAGAAGTTGGAAAATGGGTGAAAGAACTTTCCCTTTAGAAAAGGAAATGTATTACTGTTTAAAAAGGAGTACTATTTAATACAGGCTGAATTTTAAAATATAGTTGTTCTTCACAAATTTTTTTTCTTAATAATTCTCATAATTTCATTCTTCCTAATTAAGTTTCAACTAGTAGTTATTAAACATATGAGAGCACAGGCATTGGCAGACTTCATCTGTGTATAGAGGGTGTGATTCCCAAGTCTCTATGCTCTGTCTCTAAGGTTCAGCATAGAAATTTCTGCCCCAGAGTAGGGTGATTGAAGAGCAGGTCAGGATCATACTCATGCTTTTTCTTTTCTTGGAGGCCTTTATGTAGTTCAGGTGTTCCATCTGGTGTTGCCTGCAGCCTGTAGGCATTATCCTAGCTTAGGATCCCTGTAGATAAGTGGCACCCTGTATCCCTTTCACCTGACCCATGTGCAGCCTGGATACCCAGCATGCCAGTGGGAAAGCCCTTAGAGAGCACCATTAGGGAGTATTTTCAGACTGTCTTGGTTCCTTTATGAGAAATTCTTCCACAGGGCAAGCATTTAATGTCCTTTTAGTATGTTTTGTCCCTTCTCATTGTTGAAGCTAGGCTGAAAGTGTTTCAAATATGCAGCATGAAAATGTATATTCAGTTTTGAAAAAAAAAAAAATACACATGGGCAGTTTTACTGAAATAGGTGAACACATATTAAGAGTGCTTAGGAGAGCAGGATTGCTTAAAAAAGCAGTTGTAAATTCAGGTGCTGTAGAATTATTGTTCCCTTCAAATGCTCCAAAATTCTGTATCAGTGTCTTTAACATACAAATGTTCTTTAATGTTACCTTTATTAAACTATATTTAAGCATATTTCTATGCCTTGCCTATAAATATACTTCAAAAGGAATAAAGTGGAATGGTAAGGACCTCATCTATTAATTACTGTACAAAATATTTTTGGGCAAATTATTCTGTAATCATTTAATAATGAACCTTGAAATAACTTACGGGATTTCAAGGTTTTATAGTAAATGATATTTCACATATTTGGTATTCAAAGATGATACAATAAGTGCTCCAAATATTTTTCATGTATACAGTCAAGTAGAATAATTCATTATGCATTCTTAAGATGAATTCAATCACTTTGTTTTTCTACTGGACCCTTCTACCTTCAGGAACTGTACATGTTTATGTATAAAACAGTAACGGAAATACATCAGCAAGATCAAATACCTTCTTTTTTCAAGGGGTGGGACTTGTTTATTTGTGTTAGAAGCTTCTCTCACTATTGCACAGTTTACAGATGGTGTGAAATTTTGAGTTATTTTTTAGTTCTGATTTCTGCTAAGCAGTGCTCTTTTCTTGTGAACTGGTTCCAGAACTGCAGCTAATTTGTAGTGTAGGTATTCTTTAGTCCAAAATATGCTCATGTGACACAGCAGCTCTAAATGGTATTAAGTGTTCATAGATGTTTTAAAACTTAATTTCTGCTTGAATGCTTTTAATAGTTTTTCTATACAACACAGATGCAGAATTGAACAGGTAGAATTTGAAAAGTAAAAGTAAAGTTAAAAACAACAGTAGAAAGGGGAAAATATTTTTTGCTGAGTTATCTTCTAAACTTTTGACTTGCTGTTGAGATTGACAAATATCTGCTAGGATTGCAATAGTAAAAAATATCTTCCCTTTTTTTCTTACCTGTGACCATATATTCAAGAGAAAGTGCAGGTGAATGGAGTCCTTCCCAAATGTCTTACTGAACTTATGAAAAGAGGGCTTGCAATCAAATAATTTCTGATTGCTCTCTTCTTCTATACATAGCACCATTCAGGTTAAGATTGTATGATGTCCAATTGAAATGACATCAGTCTGTCCCTTGAAACAGTTTGTTGTGCATTATTTATGTAAATATATGCAAATAGTCTATGTGGGGACTAAGTGTGCATCCATACATCCCCCTGCTTAGAAATAGATGTATTTACTGGTATGTCTGCAGACACAATCTCATTTCATACAATAGCTGTATTAAATGTGTTGGTTAACTCATTTGAACCCACAGGTTGGTATACGGCTTATCTGCCTTGCTGGATTACCAAGGAGATGTGGTTCAGAGTTCACTACATTTTCTGATTTCCCATTTAATATTTGAAATGGAAATGACTTCTTCTGGCAGGAATATAAAATTGGAAGTAATAAAAAAGGCTTGAGGCTGAAAGGGTGGAACTACCAGGCTTTTATTTGAGTTCTGCCATATATTCTCTCAATGACCTTATGCAAATCATTTAACCTCCATGCATATTGCTTTTCCATATGTAAAACATGTATCTCTGGATATCAGTAGGTTGTTAAAGGGCCTAATGTGATAATTAGATCCAGATCTTGCAAAGCATTGAGTAACCTCAACTGGCTCTGACTTCAATTAGAATTGAGGGCACCATACCCCACTTCACCATTCAGATCTCGTATAGTCAATACCCAATTATCCAAGTTAAGGAAGGACTGAAATAACCCAAATAGAGCAAAATCACAAATCCAAAACATGGATCAACTGGATTATAAAAGTATATGGTGGTAATACAGTGCAAGATAGAAAACCTGGTGATGCTGGTGGTAATCGGACCAAAAATTATCGCCAAGCACTAAGAGGAGCTGCTGCACTCAGGTTCTGAGGGGGCATGTGAATACAGCTGGGAGGCTCTGGGTGCCAGCCAGCTAACAGAGAGCTGGAGTGATTCTGAGATGAGCTGAACAGTCACCTGACACAGATAAACAATCAAGAATTGCCTGGCTTTGTAAAGTGTTTCCATGTCATCTTCACAAGAAACCTTTGATCAGAGGACTTGATTTTAATTTTAATATATTTACTAATTCTATGATGCAGAAGTGTATAAGCTATTTTGAGTACCAGCTTCTTGAATGCTGCCGTAGTTTTTTTCTGAACTTTGTGCTTGTAATAATTATTTGAAATTTTCATTCCAAATAAGTTTAGTGTATCATGAGCAGAACTTTCCCTTCCCTCGGTGCTCTTCTTTGGCATGTAATGTCGCTTGAAGTTTGCTGCTTAACACTAAATTTGTCTTTGGAATTTGGCCAGTGTGTGTAGTACTGATGTTTTGTGTTCCCTATTAAAATCTAAGGTTTTGTGATTCATCTGGAGTAGCTTTGTTTCCAAGAGTCGAGGGGGAAAAAGGGGGGAAAAAAAAGTAAGGGAGGAGAATGCAGACAGTACCTTTCCCAGTAGGGATGCTGCTGCAGGCTGCAGGCTAGCACATACTTTGCCTTTCAGAAGGAGACAATCAGTCATTCTTTCTCCCCCAGCAGATTGCAAAGTATTACAATGGTGCAAAACTCTGACAATGGAGATCAAAAGGAAGAAGCGGGAACAAAGAAAACATAAAGAGCTTTGTTTTCAGGGAGAATAAAATACTTTAATATGATAAATTCCTGTTCGTCTAAACTCTAAACACATGGCCCCTAGGAAATTGTTCAGTCGCCTGGAATTAATGTTGTGTGTTCTGTTGGGGGGCAGCGATGGTTTATAACTGGCACACACACAAACTCTGTATCGAACCTTCAATTAAGTGCTCTGTGTAACACAGACTCTCAAAGAAAATGGTTTAAAGTATTTAGAATATAAATTTAAAAAGAAATCGCTCGCCAATGAACTTCGGGTGGCAAAACTATTACGCTGCTTCACAATATCTCTTAACAATTAAAGTTATTAGCGCATTTTGTTCAAAGGCATAATGAAGTTCAAGTCATATGTTATTCCTGAATTCATTCTAATTGGTTTAAATGAGGGTCAGAATGAGTGCTAGACAAAATATTAATACCATCAGTTACTCTCTTAAGAGCATTGTGTGCTTGTTTTTAATTTCTTTTATTTAAAAGCTTTTATATTTCCCCAAATAATTTCATTAATAAAGTATATATATTTTTAATTTTAGCCAGATTTGTTCACCACAATTCAGTAATGCAACTACCTGAAACATTCATGCTATACAGTGGTATATGTATGTATATATGAGGATTTATTTTCTTGTCTTTGTTGTTGCTTTTTTAATAGTCTTTGTCTTTTAGCTGGATCATCTGTCGTGTTCCTTCAGACAGCCTCTTTGATTTATTTATTTTTATTTTGTTTTTGAATCTCTTTACAAATGGTCAGCCTATTGGGGCACTGCTGAGATTTTGTCATTCAAAGATACATTGATGTTCTTAAATGTATGGTTTGAAATGATCAAACATCTGAGTCAATAAGCACTTTGTTGTTTACTCTTGCACGTGACTTCATATCTTGAAAGCATGCAATTTTGTCTTTTAATGTAAGTCTTGTAAATGTCTTGTTTCCACATTTTATTGTTGCATTCACTTTTTATTCTGCTTTGTTTACGCACCTCTCAATCTGGATTAAGCAGGTCTGTGAATCTTCTCAATGCATGCAAACTGAAAAAGCCTGCTCTAAGGTGAGGGATCCTTAATAGCTTTGTAGTGTTGAAGTTCAGTTGTTTTTCCTTTCCATTTCAATTCAACACATAGAAAGTGGCTGTTTTAGTAAAAGCATTAACATGATAGAACTGTAATTATTATTGCCATTTTTAACATTTTCAGAAGTACATGTCTAAAGCTTTCTCATCATTGATAAATGCATCACATAGCTTCGATAATAATAATTTCAGTGATGGTATCTGCATTATTTCATACTAACATAATTTTTATTATAGAGGTGTTAGACCACATTACTGTCTTAAACGAATTAAAAATTGTGTTATCTTTTTAAATAATTGCACATGCTCTCCTTTCATATCACTAACGTGGAAGTCAAATTATGGAATCCAGTTACACTCTTACAAACTCATAAGTTAAATTAATATTCTCTGTCATTTTAAATTCCTTCTTAGGTGACAGTGTATCTGATAGCCATGGATATAATCACTGGTGTTTTGTTAGTATAGCTAACAAAATGTGTATAATGCCAAAATTGAGTTAATATAATGGAGTTATAATCCTTTTTTCCAATGACCAACTAATAGTTCTCATTGGGCTTTTGTTGTTGTTGTTGAAAATCTAAAATAAAATTTGTCAGAAGATAGCATTACTAATTAGTTTAAGCAGTGATGGACATAGATCATAAGAGTTTAAAAGAATTTTATACCTGTGGTAAAAGTACTTTTTATACTTATATGAGACTTCATTATTCAGAAAGAAGTTAGAATTAAACTTTTAAATTTTAATCCCACCCTTTCATTTCTTATCCTCTACTTCCTCTTTTGCATATTTACAGCTATGAAAATAAAACCCCAAGCAACAGTAAAATTAGTTTTAAATTGTTTCTGTAACTTAATTTTTTTCTAAGATTAGTATAATTTGATGTTATTAATTTAATTTCAGTGTAGGCTGATGTTGACACCTCTTATCCTTAAAGAAGAAAATATGTGTCAACATCAGCCTACACTGAAATTTTCCTAACCAGAAAAGGATGCCAAAATAAAGATTTGATCCTGACAAATGACACAGGATGTTTTTGTGATTAATGTATATAATAGTGGAAGGAACATGCTAATAAAGCTATTTTATGTGGAATAAACATTTTCAGTATCAAGGTTTTATTTTTTAACTGGAGTAGTATTAAATTGAATGATGTTATGAGATGCAGGGAGAATAGTTAAATATTAAGAATATATTCTTTAATTTACTAGAGGAGGTTTTTTTCATGCATTTGACATTGAGATGACTTGGATAATGTTAGTCTAGTGTAGGAAGTACTCTTCTGAAATGAAGATGGAATTAAATGCTTGCTGCTGCCGTTTCTCTTCCTCTATGAATGTATTTTGTTCTGTGTCTGTGTGCAATTTTGCATTCTGCTTGCTCTCTTACATTGCTTTCTCCACAGAAACACTATTTTTTTAATTTCAGCTTAATAATTTGAAGCTTATTTTTATTACAAGAATGCAGTGCTGAACATCTGTCCTACCTTTGCATGTTCCAGAAGGTTTTTTTGTCAAGCTGCTTGAGATGCACCTTAACATGCATCGCCTCTGCAGATCTCCCCCTGGATGAGGGCTGCCTTCTCTTCAGAAGGGCAATTACTTTGCAGAAAGACTCTGGTTCAGGTGTTCCCATCATTTCTGTAAATGAGTCTCAGTTGGGGTTTTGAAACTTTCCCCTCCTTGCTGGTAAAAAGACATGCAGGAGCATAAGTTTGAGGGGTTTTTTTGAAGCAGGAGGTGGTGGTGTACACTTGCTAAGCTGAGCATTTTTTGACCAGACAGAAAAGTCTTATCTTGTTTCCTCTAGTTATGAAGAGCCAACTTACACCACACATAAAGTGGGGCAGAGCCAGAGGAGCTGACTGAGATAATAGGGTAGGGATAGCTGTTAGGGACTGATGGGGAGGTTTGGAGTAGTCCTCAAGAATGCATGAGATGAGTATTCTGGTAAGCAGAGCATCTCTGTGGGTGTATGGAGGCCAAGGGGGAGATGGCTGGGGATGATAAAAGGTGTGACTAGGATGAGACTGGCCTTAAAGGAGCAAGTACTGAAAGAACTGAGGTTTTCGTGATGGGATGGAACTTGTGGTTGGGATTTGGGTAGAGAGATTTGGGTAGCTTGAAAGCAACGGTTGGGATTTGGGTAGCTTGAAAGCAATCACTGGTGTCCATGGTTTCTGGGGTGAGGGAGCTGCTGAAGGTGGTTATTTAGTATGAGGATTATATAGGTAAATGGGATATTTTCATTCCACTTTCTGCAGGGGAGAAAACAGTACAGGACTGAAATGGGGGGAAATGAGACCCTGACACTGAGTCCTGTCGTTCAGCTGCTGCCATGGGGGTGATTCCTGCCTTGGGCCTGGGTACCACTGCTTGAGCCTTTCTGCTGCAAAGGGCCTGCAGCAACGTGTAAAGCATTACCCTCTTTGGGGCCTTCCCTTAGCTCCTCCCTCTCTTGCTAGAAAGCACTGCATTAGGGAAAAGTATTTTGGTCAATAAATGGTCTCCTATGAGGTGTAAGTTCTGACTGAGCTTCTCTTAATTTACTAAGTAACACTGCTTGTGTTTCAGCTCACATTTTTCCATTGGAGAGAGCTGGATGTCTAAGGGGTGCCATAAAGCTACAGGAGAGCTCCCTGATAGCTATCTTGGCAGGAAGGATGGTTGAAGAGTCAGAGGGTAGGGCAAGCTTGAAGCCTTTGAGAAACCTCCTGTCAGGACAGGGCAATCTAAACGACTCATACATGTAACCAGGAAGCATACATTTTTCACAACAATCAAAAAAATGCAGGCTAGCTTACCATTAATTGCAGTTTAGATATGTTAAAACTAGCTTTGAACCACAGAGTAATTGATACTGAATGAAGACCCAAAGTTAGCTTGCTTGTGTTCAAATTTTGACCTACTTTTGTCATTCTTTGTAGTCTGGCTGGAAGTGTCAGATAATATGCTTTCTCTTTAAATCTTTCACTTCTTTTTAAGAGAATCCAAAAGTTCAGAAGTATGAAGTGGCAGTTAGAGATTTGAAATGTGGTCCGGAAAAAAGATTGCAACTACTCCATGAAATTGGTTTAGCCCATCTTCTATTTTATAATTAAGGAAACAGCAGTATTTTTGCCTCTGTTGCACCAAGTACTCAGCAAAACTCTTACATATGCTCTTTAACAAATCAACTTACGATAAAAAAAATTATAGGGTTTTTTTTTTTTTTAGGGTCAGTATTCTACCTCATACATTTCTCAAAAATATTTATTGTAGAATATATACTTTTACAAGTGCCACTGTGAAACTTGCTCCTTGTTTTATTAGCACCATTAAGAGAACCAGTTCAGCTGAGCGTGTGTCCCCAGGAGGTCGGAGGGAAAGCTATGGAGATTCCAAAGGCAGTCGCAACCGCACTGGTTCCACCAGCAGTTCATCTAGTGGTAAAAAGAACAGTGAAAGGTAATGTTATCTAAGTATCTATCTCCTATCTCTGCCTCCTGCTCTAATAATGAAATTAGTTTCTTTAGTGAACTTAGTTTTTCTTGTTTAACAAATATTGGAAGCTTTCTTTTTGTTACAAAGCTCCAATCGTTGGACCAAAGTATATATCAAAACATTTGAAATAAAACAGGTTTTCATATTTAGATTAAATTTATTTGCCTTATTTCCAAACTATAAACAGTGTGAGGACCTAGAGTTTCCCATGAAAGTTCATAATTATTAAACATGCCTTTTCTAGTATCTTAGTGGTTTGCCTTGATCTTCATATTCCTGACAAATCCTTCTTTGAGTGTCTAGTTGTGGTGCATTGACCCCAGCTGGCATCAAAGTACCACACAGCCATTCACTTCTTCTCGTCCAGTGGAATGAGGGGAGGAAAATTGAAAGAGCAGAAGTAAGAAAACTCATAAATCAACATAAAGGTAGTTTAAGAAGTGAAGGAAAGAGGAAGAAAAACCAAAACAATTGCTGGGAAACATTAGTTCACCACATCCTATATGTAGACTGATATCCAGCCAGTCTCTGATCCATGACTGCCTCAGTCTGAGGGTCCGATTTAAGATAAATACAGGGAGAGATTTACATGCAAATGATGTCTGATGAAGCAGAATGAAGTGATGCCTATCTCTGTGTATCTCTGATCATGCTTCTCTGTATTGCTGACAGCACAAAGGAAAAATAATATCTTGTCCAAGGACTTCAGACTTAGGATGGCCTTGAACAAATAGCTGTTTCATTGAGGTTCATCAGTATTGTCAGTATAGGTCAAGCAGTTCTTTCCTGTATTTCCTAGTCAGATTTTAGTTTTTGCCATTTCACTTGAACTGTTCTATTGCTGTTTCCTATCCAAAAAATGTAGTTGATGGTACTGTTCCATGGTCTGACGGATGATATGACCATAAAAACACATTGTTAATGAAGATCACATAATAACCTAATTTACCTGCTGTGTCTGGGCATCAATGCCATTACAGGAGTCATTGTCAATAGTGTAGCACAAAATGTTCCTTCCTTTTTATTCCTTCAGCGTATTTGCTTGAGTAAGGATTGACTGAGCTGGTTATGTACTATTTTACAACCCAAATATGAGTGATTACATTATTAATAGCTTAGTTTCTGGCTTATGTTTTCAGCTATGAAGCAAGACAGCAAATGTACAAACTATGGAACTTATTCTAATTTATGGGTTGGGATAAAAGGGCAGACTAGTAGGGGTGACACTTTGTGGATGTTTGCTACCAGCTGTCTGAACAATAGGAAATGCATGGGCCTTTTACAGGCAGCTTGAAGCTCTTCAAAGTCACAGGTCCTGGTTCTTGTGGATGACTTTAATTACCCTGGTATCTGCTAGAGAAGCAGCACAGAAAAGCACAAACAGTCCAGGAGGTTCCTAGAACGCATTGATGACAACTTCCTGTCACAGGTAGTGGAGAATCCCACAAAGAATGGTGTGCTGCTTGACCTTATGCTAACAAACAGGGAAGGCTTTGTTGGAGATATGAAGGTTGATGGCAGCTTTGGCTGTTGTGACCATGAGGTGGAGTTCAGTACCAGGAGGGAATGAAGCAGGGTGGCAAGTAGGATTGTAACCATGGACTTCAGAAGAGTTAATTTTAGCCTGTTCAGGGATCTTCTTGGAAGAATCCTGTGGAAGCAGGCCCTGCAGGGAAGAGGGGTCTAAGAGAGTTGGTTGATATTTAAGGATCACTTTCTCCAGGCTCAAGAACAATGCATCCAGATGAGCAAGGAATCAGGAAAAGTGGGCAAGAGACCTGCATGGATGGATAAAGGAGAAGAATGTGGGGGTTCTACTGGACAACAAGCTGTCCATGAGCCAGCAGTACGCCCTTGTGGCCAACAAGGCGGGTGGAATCCTGGGGTGCATTAGGAAGAGCACTGCCAGCAGGTTGAGGGAGGTGATTCTATATAGAATCATAGAATCATCAAGGTTGGAAGAGACCTTTTAGATTCACAAGTCCAACTGTCCAATTCTGCCCTTCTACTCAGTGCTAGTGAGGCCACATCTGGAGTGCTGTGTCCAGTTCTGGTCTCCTCAGTACAAGAGGGACATGGAGCTCCTGGAGTGAGTCCAGCAGAGAGCTACAGAATTGATCAAGGGACTGGAGCATGGCTCTTACAAGGAAAGGTTGAGGGAAGTGGGCCTGTTCAGCCTCAAAAAGAGACAACTGAGAGGGGACCTCCACAATGACTCTAAGTATCTGAAGGGAGGGTGTCAAGAGAATTGAGCCAGACTCTTCTTAATGCTGCCAAGCAATAGGACAAGAGGCAATGGGCAGAAACTGATGCATAGGAAGTTCCACCTCAGCGTGAGGAAGAGCTTCTTTACCATGTGAGTGATCAAGCAGTGGAACAGATTGTCCAGAGAGGTTGTGGAGTCTCCCTCAGTGGAGATATCCGAGAACTGTCTGGACACAATTCTGTGCCATGTGCTCTGGTACAACCCTGCTTGAGCAGGGAGATTGGACCAGATGAACAACTGTGGTCCCTTCCAACCTGACTTATTCGTGACTCTATGAAAGGCTTAGCAAATTAAAGGAATAATGAAAAAATTTTAATACTATCAGAGAAAATGTTATAAAATTGTAACCAAGATGTAATATTTACACAAATTAAAATCTTGTTTGCATTTTGCATCTACGCATGTGAATGAAGTTTTGATAAGCTAACAGAATTCCACAGGACTGGGCCTTCTGGTACTTATGGAAATTTGACTTTATCTTAGCATCTGAGTTTTCCTCCCTTAAAATTTTTTGTAAAATAATTATAAACAACAAATAACTAATAGATGTGTGTTTAGTTTTGTTTCTAAGATTTTTAAAGACAAATATAACTGAAAAAAATTTACTGTAGCAGTACATAATATCCATAAATAAACATTACTTTTGAGAGAAAAAGCAATCTATAGTTCATTTACTTAGGAGCCAAGTGTCTTTCTGCATTTGCGTATTTGAACAAAATCTTTTGTCAGACCTTTGTAGTATAGAGAATGTATACCTGCGCACATCTGAATCAGCAAACCAAGCATCAACACTCTTAGGAACAAGTGAGCCTGAAAGGTTTGAAAGGCAAAACCAAGCAAAACCCATAATGACCAGTGAAGGGGACAGCTGAAAAGACAGCACACTCTTAATTTAAGCTTCGAATTCTGTGAAGTGTTGCAACAGTGCATAACTTCATGCAGCTGGTTTGCCTTAGTGAAGTAATTGAAATGAAGCTGCTGTTTTATATACTGATCTCTTGAAATGGTTGGATATTTTTTCTAAGGCTTTGCTTTTTATTTTGCATGTGTGTATAACTTCCTACTCTATCACACATATCAAGTTATATCATCAGCCATTAGGTGGTGAGCTCATTGATTAAAATAATCTTATCTTCTATAAACAATGTCTTATGGATAGTTTTTGTTAAAAAACCAAGTTTCTATGCTTAGATGGGTAGACTTGTTTCGGTAATATGAACAGGAACTATTTCATCTACTGATGGTGAATTTCATTGGTTATCCAATTTGCTGTAATAATTTACTGTAGTTTTTGAAAAACTTTTAACAAACATGATCCTACAGTGCCCTTGCTCTGTATATTTTATTATATAAAAAATTTCATTAGATCAAGTGCCCAAAAGATTAAAACAGTGTGTTGTACAGTGGAAGATCTACATATCAAAATCTAAATACAATACAGTGCTTTGCAAAGTCTGTTTTATGGATGTGTCTCTGATCCTGCTACCTGCTTGAGGTGACAATAATCTGAAATTAGATATATGTTAAAACTACTAAACATATAAGGTGAGACTATTAGTTAGGTGGCTTTTTTAAGGAAAGTTATGACTTCTACTAGCTATGTAGAGGTTCTGTACATTTAAAAATTGGTTCCAAAATGGCTGAGAAATAAAACCATTAAAACAAAATAATGGTTATCTGCAAAATTGTTTTGTTTCTGCTCTAAGGTTGACCATGGTACTGGAGATGCAGTTTTATTTTTGTCATACTATTTTAACAGAAAATCAGCGGTTATGTCATTTTGCAGTTTTTAGGCCTCAAAGCATTGAGAAACAGCACTGATCAGAAATCACTCACTTAGGACTTGGAGAGGAGGCCCAGCACACAAGGGGTGCAATGCTTAAGTAAAGTGCAAGTATTCCAAGGAACTAATCGAGAGCGTGTGTTATGCCTTAACTGGAGCTAGTGATGTTGGTACCACTGTGAAAACAATCATTGTATGGTTAGAGACTTTCCCCCTCATTACTGTCCCATGCAGTCTGTTCAGCACCCCAGCTTTCACCTCCTTGAAGAGTGAGTGTCCTTATCCTGTGGAAGAGGCTGGCAAAAGGCTTGCCTCATACTTCCTCTTGAAACTGGGCCACCATGCAAAATGCAAAGCAAGAGTCATGGCACTAGAAGGAAAATGATGATTCTGTACACCAGGACTAAGACTGTCCCCTGAAAGCTGACTGTATGTGTGAAAGAGTGAGGAAGAGTGTGTTAACCTAAGCATCTATTCACAGTCTTACTGTTTGTATCCTTGGCCCCTTTGCATCCCTTCCAGCTTGAGATATTCTAGGATTCTTTGTTTTTCAAAGTATGTAGAGTTGTAGACTGTTATGCAAAGCGAGAATGCTATACAAGGCTCTTTTAAGAAGCTTTAAGCATAAGGAGATGACCATAATCTCCCATGCTACTGTGAAGTGTCCCAACTCCCGTAGCTATCAACCAGGAGTAAGCCTTCCTGATGGTTAGTTAAGTAGGATGTGACACAAGCTGAAGAAAAAGGGTAGCCAGAGCTCGGAGTTGTGTGTCATTAGGGTTTGTATAATTAGAAAGTACACATGGTTTGCTTTATTACTGTCATGAATTAGCCTTTCACATTAGCTTGATTAGCTTGAATAAGTCAGCATGATCTGTTCAGAGCTTGGGACTGTTTTGTCTCTAATATGGCAGCATTTCTGACTAGTGCTCCATCCCATGAAATTTTTTTATTTTCTTAAAATATCTTCACTCATAAGAGAATATGTTGGTGTTAACAATGGAAACACATCATGCTATTTATATAAATGACATTGGCTGTCTATGCCAGCTTGAAGCATGTATTTTGATGCATGATTAATATGAAGGCTGATATTGTGGGAAGTTGCTAAATTGGGAGTAGAGTCAGAATTAATTTGGTTTGGTTTGGGTTTATCATTAAAAATACTATAGAATTATTTGCTACAACTTTCATTGTTGTGAGAATCTTTAATGCTTAGAAAAAAACCTGTGTGCAAAAATCCAACACAGTTTTGTTTCTTTTTTTTGACTTCTTCTTATCTGCCCACTGCAGTCTAGGAGAGGATGTTGAGATGGAATCAAGCTGTAGGAATACTTTATGCTGCAGCATTTCTCCGTCAGAATGACAGGAGGTTCAGCCCTTTTGGGATGAACCTTTAGAGTCCAACCCTAACAAATGTACAGCAGTTATCTGATACTTCTGAAGTTTTATTGGATTAAAAAAGAGGAAATCGGGAGGAAAAATAACTGCATAATATAACTTTGTGTCTCCCATTCTTCATCAGAGACAACACCCTCAAGCTCGATTTAGAGGGGTAAAGGATAAAGAAAACAAATTATTAGCATTTCTTAACAAAGATTCCTTCCTTTTGGCCAGGTACTACTATTCAGAGAGCTTCTCAATATGCTTTATGTATTTTCCCATCAAATTTTCCCAAATATTTTCTCAAGACAAAAAGAAAAACCTGTTTCCAGTTGTCTGTAAGTTTAGTGTATTCCAAGCAGCTGTGCAGTGACAAAGAGAAGATGTTTTAATCATGGTTATGTGTTCTTTGTGTTTTACCAAGTACTATCATTCACAAAGAAACAACTGGGCAGTTCCACGTTTAATGTGAACTCTTTGGAAAAGGCAAGATTCAAACTTTGGTTTGCTCTGTAAATCCAGACCAAACAAAGCTGTGAAGAAAGTGAACACCCACAGATACATTGATACAGTAGCCCCCTCTCTCCTCCTGCCACATACACAGAGAGATGTTGTAGCTAAGCATATATTCCTAGCTTTTTATTGTAGGCTGCTTTAGAGTAACAAATCTCACGGACTGGAAGCTAAAAATGATGCAGCTGCTCATGGCCAGTTCTGTGTTCTCCTGTAACTGTAACTAACTTTGCTGAAGAAGAGAATTTGGTAGTTAGTGGAGGAAAATCTCTAATTTTGAGAATGGAATGAGAATTGAATGTAAAAGTGCCATCAAGGACGTTTACTGGTTTTAACTGTGTTTGCCTGAGGTTTTGCTTTGTAAATAATTAAATTGAAAAAGCTTTTTAATTCACATAATACACTCCAAAAAATTATATTATTATATTTATAGTTTTGTATTGTATTGACACATATGTATGTGCAGACTGTATGTGCATGCTTTTAAAATAGTAATTTCTTCATTATTTTCACAGCAAACCCAAGGAACCAATGTTCAGTGCAGGTAGGAACTTTTAAAATTTTTAAGCAGTTAGTAACTGTGATAACATATTTGGGTTCCCTCACCAGCCCACTTTCTTCTGTGGCTGCCTAGAAACTGGTATTGGGAATCTAAACAGGCTGCTGTTGACATATTTTTAAAAAGTTGATCAGTTTGCTCTAGATCTTATTGATCCAATAGATTTATTTTACAGTTGAGATTCTTTGTAAGAAGACAAGGACAAAAAAAGCCATGTCTTCTTACTTCACCTATGTCTTCTCTTTCAAAGTAGTATTAAGGTTTTGGTAATTAAAACAATGCCAAGTTCCAGCTATGATGATTTCGTGTTAATGTAATCATAAAATGGTGCCCTCTACAACTCTTAAAAATTGCTACATCTGTCCCAAAGCCTTGTAATGTGATTTGTCAAATTACAAATTAAAAAGTGGTTTGTTACTACAGTTTTGGTAATCTATCTTTAATTTGAAAAGCACTTAAATGTTTTCTAACTTAGGTATTACCCCTGCTGAAAGATTTTGAAAGTGAAATAGTAGGTGTAAGTGAAAGCAGCGTTTGTCCTTGTCATTAGACAGTTTAAAATAATGAACAGTCTCAATAAAAATAGGAAGCTGAGTGGTGTATATAACAGTTATTTTTGTTCTGCAAAGTTAAGGACAACTAAAATAAAAATCAGTTTTAAAACATAAGGAAGGGAAAAACCCTGTTGATTTATCAGATGTATTATATTATTTTTATGCGTAGTTCTGTGGCAGTAATCATACATTAAGCTGAAAAAGTTGGAGATCTTTTGTTTACTGCATGGATTGATCAGCATCCAACAAAGCTCTTAAGCCATATTTCAAGGTTTAGTGTAACTGATTTTCAAGTCAATAATACATCAAACTAAATAAGCACTTGAGTCTCTTGTGACAATAAAATCGTGGTTCATGTCCCTTCCATGAAAACTGTTGGTTTAGAAAAAGAAAACTTCTGATTTGCACAGAATATGCTTTCCATGTCTAACTTTTCTGCTTCCCTTATACCATGAAAGCAAAGGTGTTAGTAATATATTTTCTTCTGCCACTTTTCCCATACATAAAGGTCAATAATTAAACAGGTGTGACACTACACTGGTGTCCTTCTCACCTAGACAAAATTCCTACTGAAATGAATGTTCTTTCTAAGAAGGTTATACTTGGTGTTTACTTAAGTATATGGTTGCATAATGGAGTTTAAGCTAGTGTTTTAATGGTAGAACTAAAGAGAGCCCCGTAACTGAGGAAAGCGGTTTAGAAGGTAATTACCCAACGTATAGCTCAGTGTTTTGTCAAACCCCAGGTTAGTCTGCAGCAGAATAAGACTGGCCAGGCTGTAGAGCAGGTATTTAGAGAGTTTATTGTATTCAAACACATCTTTATCTAGCCCTTCTGTCTCTGTCTCTGTAATCACAAGGGAAGCGCCGTGTGACACACTGCAAAGGTAGGCTTCACTTCCAAAACCTCATAGCTCTCGAAGCAAAACGGCTCTGGTGGGATAAAAGCTCAATGGATATACAGCTGTTTTCTAACTTGTGTGCATTTTGCAATCTTAAAACTTTTCTTTTGAGTGAAACAAAAATGTTATACCGTTTATTATATGACCTACTGAATTATAACCCTGAGGTGCACTTTAATCAAAATAACGGGTTATAATTTACATTCCTGTGGACTTATTCCTAAGAATTTGAATTAGAAAAAAAATGTTGAGAGAGCTATATGGCAAAACGTGGATGTTCACTGTGTTTGAAATGGCATTCTGCACTTTTGCTGAAATTCATATAGAATTTGCCCCTTTGTTGGCTGTTTTGCTGTTAGCCTAACATGATCATAGAAGCCTTTGTTTTTCCCTTGCTTTTTCTTACTGAGTAGATTGTAGATTTTTCTGAATGTTAAATAAAGAGACCTAGGCCACCAACTAATTTCTCAGTGCTTTTTGGTCAGTATCATAAAGCAGAGTTACATTTGGTAAACACACCATATTGATTTCTAAAGCTTTAGCTAAGTTGTAGTGTAAATATGCATATTTTGGATGCATGTTTATATCTGTGATCTAATCACAGATTTATCTGCTTTTTAGATGTAGCTATATCCTAACAGTTTTTTTACTAATCAGCATCCTTCAGCTTTGCAATGTGAATTTCACAAAGCAAAAAATATTTGTTCTCAAGGTATAGTCTTTTAGAGAGTCTCTGCCGCTGTGTATTCTTTGTACAAATTTATTCCTGCAGTCAGTGGTGCTCTCCTTTGCAGATCCCACTGGCATTGATGTGCCTTCTTATTCAGTTCATTAACTGTTAATTTATGCAACAACAATATCAAATTTATGAAACTGCAGATGTAAAAGATACATTTGTCTAAAAGTTTCACTGTTGGTCTGTCCTTGTAGTTTGATGGTTGTCTCTCTTTATATCTTTACATTTAGAACTCTACTGTCCTATGAACTTACTTAAGAAAAGGATGGAGTTTGATTGTGTAGATAATATATTTGGATTAGGAACAAAAATTAGTAGAGATGGAATTAATAGTACCAAAAGTTAGAAGTAAATACACAGTGTGACTTCTATTCCTGATCTAATGATCTTAAGTTCCTCTTTATACTTAGGAGGGAGACACGCACACACACTCCTAAGGCATGATTTTTATACTTGTTATAATATACTTGGTATAGTTTACTTTACTGGTTAGTATACAAATGCTATTTCCTAGTCTTGAATGACTAGGTCAAATATTTCCAGTGTACATGGCTAAATGCAAGTTTTATGAGTCCTGTAAGCTTCAGGTGAGAAAAGCAGCTCAGTGAATTAAACTTTGGTTCATTCACAGCCTTTGGTGTGTACCAGTAGTTGTCATTGCCGAAAATCTGTTGTCTTCCAGTGCACCAGCATCAGCAGTACTGGCACGTGTTTGAAGCTCATTAAATAGATGCTGCATGCGCATACAAATAGTGCTGTAATGCTTTGCTATTTAATGCTCTACCCTCTATTTTATTTTCCAATACTGATCTATTGGAGTAGATTTTTAAAAGCAATTCCAATATTCTGTCATTTTAATGGGCATCTTGAAGTTCCAACCTTCTGTCACCATTATTTCATCATTATTGTACCTTCTTTTTAGCATTAAGTTTTCTGTTGCTTTCAATTTATGTATGCATTCTGTAAAAGAAGCTAGAGAGACCTAGCTGTAAGCTTACTGTGACAGATCATCTCTTTCCCATGACTTAGACTAAAGGCAAAATATACATGTAGTTAGGTAATACAGCATAGCTATATTGTTTATTTGTTCAATCAATAATTTTTATTAATTTAGTCAGGATTTGTAGCATATGCATATTTCCAATTAAAATAAACCTTAGCTTGCAAATTAAAAAAAAATAGTGGTATGTTTGTAATGATACTTAACAATTCATAGCATAATTTTAGCAGTCCTAAATTGTATAATTTTTTTTTCATTTACATGATTTTTGTTACTTTTGCCCTTCCGTTTCCTCTGTGCCCACGATTATTCTGTCTAGTAACTCTACAGATGTCACTGACTCCAAAACTGCTTGATTCGCATGCGAACAAGGCTGAACCCCTTGATCTGCCGATGGAGCAGCAAGAGCCAGCACGTTCTGAATCTGGACAAACTTCATCAGAAGTTCACAGGACACCCACTTTGGCCTTGCCACTTCCCAAAAGTCCTAGTCAGACCTTCATGGCATTTCCCAGATCTCCTAGTTTTATAAGCCCCATGAAGTCCCCAAGTCAGTACTTCCAGATCTGTTATTAATCTCTGCTTCTCTCCCCCAAAAATATTTCTTACCAGTTCAACACATTACTTTTAGTATTTTCTTCTAGAAATGTTTACTTCTGTCAGCCAATTGAGTTTTTGTAGCTTCTCTCCTGTATGTCATTTTCCTTTCTTTTAATGTGCTGTCAATGTTGTCATTCCTTTTTCAATGTTTAGTAATTCTTAAAGCACATATCTTCTCTGCATGTACATCAGCATAATTCTTCTTACTAATTGTTTGTGTTCCTTATTTCGAATGTATCTCTAACACTGTATCGAGTGTAAAGCATATCTTTACACTGGGATGCAAAGAATGCGACTGAGTGTTGGAAAATAATTTAGATGCTGATGCTCAAATGTAAACATTGATTAAAAAATAAAATTAATTTTAAGTGGCATTTCTGCGTTAATTGTAATCTTTGATGTATTCTCCTCCATTTATAATATTTAAAAACTGTAATATTGTAACATTTTTAAAGAAAGTTTCAATTTCAAACCTTTCTGTTTTGTAGTTCTTCATGACATTGTTTAGTTCTAATTCTGCTACTTAGAATATTTAGAGAAAAAAAGGACTTTGTATGTTTTTAAAAAATCCTGCTTAGGATTTAGGAAAAAAACCCAACCTGCTAAAGTTTGAAGATTGAGATTGCATGTCATTCTGTAATTGTAATGCACCAAACTGTTATGTGGGAAGGGATGGAGGAGCACTGGAATTCTCCCCTGATGGTTTTTTTGTGTAACATTGAACATTTCTGACCTTTTGTAGAGGAAGGATACGTAAAAATGTTTCTTCGTGGACGTCCTGTTACCATGTACATGCCCAAAGAGCAAGTGGAATCTTACAATTTGGAAGCAAAAGTAGAACTACCAGCCAAGAGGCTTAAACTGGAATGGGTGTATCCTTTCTGTGCTGGAGGACTACTGGAAATCAATTATTCCATAATGATTTGGGTTAAATAACTTTTCAAGCTAAAGTATAGCAGGATAAAGATCATAGGGTTCATTTAATTGGTGAAGTGACATTCCATTGAAAATAGAAGTTAATTTCTTGAGGCTGCTGTTCTTCACCTTGTAAAGTACAGGAGGGTGGCAGCTTATGAAAGATTTTGCTTAAATGTTGCCTGAAGGTTAAGTCTGAAGCATGCTAATTAGCCAAAGATTAGACTAGGCATATCGTAAGAATGTAGTGAGCTAGGATTATTAATTATAGGATACATAAGACAAGCTCAGGTCTTTTTCACATTCTTAACAGCAATTGATCATTTTAAACTGCTTTATCAAATGTACACCATTGTCCTTAAGAGGGTGGTACATTCAACTTCAGCACTTAAATAAGCCCTGAATTGAGTAGTGCTGTGCAACTGATACACGCTTAGCCACAAAATATGTAAAATATCATATATAAAAGAATATTTGAATTTATGTCTTAAGGGGGCTTAAACAACATAAATACTGAACAACTAGATTCTTCTACTGACTTCTGTGAGTGGATATAATTGCAGAAATCCAACTTGAAAGAAATCTATGTTTATGTTTCATTACATACAAAAGTTTTCATTTTCACTTTTAAGTATAATGATAAAATGTATTCTTTATTTTAAAAAAAGACATTTCATTTTTGTATAATTTTATTACATATAATAGGTGATTCAAGATAAAATATAAATGCAAGAAGATCTGAGTCTGTTTGTAATATCCATTATCTTTTGAGAGATGACATCTTCGTAAGGTTTTCTGTTAAAAAGATTCTTTTTTGGTCACAAACAGTGAAAATAGGAAATTACTTTGTCTTCATAAAAAAAAAAAACAGACTGCGTATAATCTTTTTCAAAGCTGTATAAATAGAACTGCATGTGGTTTCAGAATGTTCAGAGAGTTTCCAAAAGTCGCTTTTGTATTCACAAGAGATTAATGACAGATTTAGTAACAATTCTTATTATTCCCATTGCAGCTGAGCCTGTAGGTTCTATCCTATTCTGCTGGAACTGCATAGATAATGCATGCACAGATAACTGTAGATGAGTTAAAAAGACAAAAAATTCATAAAATTAATAAAACAGGTGAGATTTGAGTGATAAGTGCTGCTTACAGCATTTTACCAGCTAATTGTTGTACAGGTTCTCACCATATATCACAACAAAACTGAATGATGTCTTTTGTGGTTGTAATGAGCTCCTTGCTTGGGGGCCTAAGGGTGATACAGGAGAAAGTATGAAGCTTGCTGAAACAACAGAACACCCAAACAGGAAGCAAAGCAGAATGTCATTAGCAGCATGTAGGTGGAACTTGACGTCAATATTTCAGACTATTATAAGAAATTATAATTAGAGTAGGTCATGATTTCAGTCTCATTGGTTTCTCACTTAAGCTCATTTAAAAGACAGAATATTTGCCAGATGGACTGTTATTTTTAGTTTGAATATTCATATGTCCTTCCAGGTGTGTGCACCATATACCCAGCAGAATCCTGTCTACTAAAGTTGTCTATTAATAGAAGAGGTGTGAATTAATAAAATGATCTAACTTACCCTAAATGGTTATTCTAAGTGATTATTGAGGAGGAGGTAGTTTTTTCCAATAATACTATAGTAACTTAGTTTCTGATGTACTTGCAGTTAAATCCAATCGTATTATCCATACTTAATATTTACAGCAATAACTAGATATATGGAAGGTTTAAAAAATAATTTTAAAATAATTTTAAAAATAGGGAGAAGGTAATGCCCACTTTACAGACTATGACAAGGAGAAGAAAAGCTGTGAGCAGGAGCATAAGATAATTTAAGAAGAAAGACAAAGACAGGAAAAAACCAAGCAATATTGCAGACATTCATTCCAGTTGAGTTGATGAAGCTACACTGTTTGATTGGAGGGTAATGGAATTGGAGTAGGAAAAAACATCTTTGTAGCAGACAAATGAGTGTGACTGTGGGAATACAGCCAGAAATGCTCTATAATGTAAGAATGGGGATAAGGAAACAAGATATTGGGGGTGGCATGGACAAATGGAAAGGAAAACAGACTATGATGAGAAACAGAAGGAAGAAAATCTGGTCTGTATTCATTTCAGGGCACACCAGGACCATAAAAGGTCACATTAGTATCATTACATGATTACAGTCACATTAGTATCTGTCTAGGTACGCTGAAAAAGGTTCACACCTTTGATATATTATTATATATATTAGGACTTGAAACAAAAATGCTGAGTGATGAAGTATGAGCGGGGCTGGAGCAGAGGTGGAAAATCTGAGTGAGAAATCAGCACTAGGGACATCAGGGCGGGAGCAGTGGCCTGCTCAGATCCATTTGAGAGCAGCTCACTTGGCAAGCAGGAGGTTTGAAACAAAAACTGCAGGCCAAATGAAAAGAAAAGGTCAAGGTAACATTCCCTGAAATGCCAGCTCACCAAATCCAAGTCAAAGCCACCAAATCCGAGTGTGGGAAACAGTGAGGAGAAGGAGGGATCAACCCCAGGAGTTTGCATCTGAGAAAAAAGGCTGATAGAAAGAAATTGAGTGTTTGACAACAGCAGTCATGTGAAGGGTTGAATGCAGCATTGTTCCTCATAGGAAGAATAGTAAAGAAAGGAGATTTTCCCTAAAGAATGTAATCTTTCCCATTTAATGGCTATTTTTGTGCACTGAGACTTGTTCCTTATGAACGTCTGTGTAATGTTCTTCACTTTTTTTAGAAGTTAAAATCCTTACGCTAACTGCAGCTGCTGGTTCACTAGAAATTTCATTATGTGTTGTTGAACTAGGGAAATATTATGTTGGCTTCAATTCGTAATAGTATCTGGCCTTAAGAGAAAAATAAATTTAAACAAATGAAGCATTGTCCAGCAATCTAGAGTAGTAACACCAATTGTCACAGATTCAAATTGATAGCAAATTCTTTGTAATTGAAGATATTGATTGTTTCAATGTCATCACATTTTAGTATCTCAATCTTGAAGAAACTTTGTCTGAGATGTTCCGGTTTATGAGACTAAAAGGTCTATTTCTGAATTCACACTTTGATAATTGTGTATGCAGCACTAGTTCTATTGCATTTATAGGTAAAAATCAGCAAGATGTTTCTTCTAAAACAGGAATTTAAATGGGATAACTATTGACCTTATTACTTCAACAATGTTAACATGACTATTTTAGTTTGAGTGGCTTATCATTGACCATACAGAATAGTGCACAAGTATCTTGTTTAGCTCATGTAATTGGGGTTTCATTATCTCTCCATATATGTTTCACAGCCAGTTTCTCCATATTGACTGCATTAGAATGCACTTCTGTTTTGCCAAGATTCTGCTAATGCTGTTTCTTTCTGTTCCCATAAAAAAAGAAAGCCAAAATAGTTGTAGTCCCTAATGACTCTTTAGAAGATTAAAACTACAAATTTTGGCTGAATCAACATTCAGTCTAAATGAGATTATTATTCCAGTCATTTCATTGAATTAATTTTAGGTTCATGGTGATATGACTAGCATCAGAGTCTGGGCCACTGCCTTTTAAATACTACAAAAATAAATTGGAATAGATGATGTAACCCTTTTGTGGTTTGTATCCATCTGGCTGGTCATGTCCACATTAATGAAATCAATCAACGTGCACACAGGATAATGCAATCAATCCTTGTGTAATGCAGGGAGATGTGCTGAATGACTTATTAGTGTTTCCATCAAGTCTAATTTTTTATTTTAATTAGTCAAGCAGTGTAAATAGTAAATACACCTGGGACCTAATTAGTATCGCCTTAGTCTGGTATTTAGCAAATTCTGGAGGATGCTAAAGGAATAGTACATCTGCAAATCCCCGTATTCTTGCTATGGATATTTTTGTAGGATATATAGGTTCTAAAGTCTGCAAAGTGCTTCAGCTCTCTACTGTAGTAAGGGAAAGAGTTCTGAAGGTTGTCAAGTAATAAACCCATACTCAAGCCAAGAGATGCAGACTACAAGGACAGAGAATCCATTTCTTTTTTTCTCTTATTTTTAACATTCTTCATTGATAGATAATGTTATTGCAGCTTGACCAACATGCTAGCTATGGATATAGGGGTCGGGACTGTCGCAGTAATCTCTATCTCCTGCCAACGGGCGAGACCGTGTATTTCATCGCGTCTGTAGTTGTGTTATTCAATGTCGAAGAGCAACTTCAGAGACATTACACTGGTCATAATGATGATGTGAAGTGGTAAGTCATCTAATAATCATTCTTTTTTTCTTCATAAAAGAGTATTTGGGATAGATCCACTCATTTGCCTTACTTTGCTTTTAGGATGATTGAACATTATCTTCTTCTTTAGAATCTTTTTCTTCCCTTTTTTAAGTACAGTCAAATTATTGCCCTTCAATTCCTACAGTTCCTTTAGGTTCAACCTAACCAGCTAAATAATTTTAATCTCGTGTGGTTTTCCTGATAGTCTTCAGTCATGCTGACACCATGGCAGATAGTCTGTAAACTAGACCTGGTTTGTCTGCAGCTGTGCCAGATTGGGCTTCAAAGTGATTTAAGTGTGTTGAAGCTTAGCGGATACTAGGTATCAGCAAGTATCAGAATCATTAAACTGAAATCTAAATAAACATATGGTTTATCTTGATGGTATCAGTCTGCTTGCAGAGTGAAGCTGAGAAAGAGCAGCTAGATTATCTGGTGGGCAATAACGTATTAAGTGAGTTTGACATCCTTTCTTTAGATTAGGCAGTATGAGGCACCCATTATCCCTCAAAGCCAAAAATGGGCCTGATAACCAAATCTGCTTGAATTGTGAGCATGTTTCATAAATTGAATTATTTGTATAATCTGGTTGTTTTACGAGGAGACTTTTACCTTGGACCTGTTCCATCTAATTTCCTTCTTTCAAATTTTCTGTCTCTAGGTATTTCAAAGCTTTCAGGTTTATTGGAAAGAGGATACCTTTCTGGATTGTAAAGCTAAATGAATTATTGCCACTGTTCATTTTGTAGGGTACTTGGCCTCTAGAACTGCATGCAAAGCAGCTGCAGTGAAAAAAGAATTCAGAGGATTTTAGGACAAAAATAGACTGTGCTCCAGGCTTTATTACAACTTTTAGGTTGCTTTTCTTAGAGGCATCAGTAAACATTGATCACAGTTTTTAAAACCTCAGTGCTAATTTTAGAACCAGAATTCCTAATTTCTGTATCCTTTCTTACTAAAGGACGTTTTTTACCTTTTGAAAAGCATTAGAAGAAGTTGGTATTAGCCTGTAAATGTCACTGAATATCTGGTCATACAGTGTGAAGAACATTGTTAGAGTGGATACGTTTGTTAGCTCTGGGGAACTCTCACTAGACAGCTCTGATGGGACTGACCAGATCTCTGCAGCCTCTGATTTGAGATAGGTGAAGTTCAATAACTTGCTCAAAGTGAGACTTCCTGTTACACTGCACTCCTTGAAACTTAGGTGAGGTGAATCCCACACAAGTGAGACTGAGTCTTGTTTCATACATGCTTTGAGGTATTGGGACAAGTAAATTACTAACTTCTTCATAAGGGAAGAAGAGTTTTTTGAATACAGGAGTGTGACAGTTTTGTCAGTTCTGTTTTTATATTGTTAAAAAGTTTACATGTATGCTGTGTGCTTTATATGGCTAAAATAGGGCTATTTATTACAAACTCAAGTAATAGTTTGATGAAATAGGTAATCTGTATGTTTGGCCTCTTCTTTTCTAGCCTGGCTGTTCATCCTGATAGGATCACTATAGCAACAGGTCAAGTTGCAGGGACATCCAAGGATGGGAAAGTAAGTGATTGCTTTACTGATGCATAGTTTATATTTCGTTACAATATGTTATTTAGAAGATACATGCTATATTCTCTTCCACTTGTAGTTAAATTGGTCTTACATTTTTGGACTGAACAGAAGCAAAACTTAATTTGAGAGTGCCTATTGCACTGTATCAACTGTTACCCAGTTCCATTATCAAGACTGGTCAATATTTCTGCTCCATGACTTAGACAGACAGAAGGTAAATTTGGAGCTGGTCTCTGAGAGGCATGGAGGGATAAGGCTGCAAAGGAGACCCGAAGTGGGGAAAAGGAAGACATTAAATTGTACAGTATACAACTTCATTTCTGATCACAGCTACCAAAACCAAACTACAAAGAATGGGTTTGGGTTGTTTGCTGAAAAAAGGTAAACTTTTACTCTTGAAATTATCCAGGCAAGAATATTTTCCTCTCTATTGCTACCTGTAATATCATAAGCTTAGCTATAGGCTTAGACTTTATTTGAGCAGAGTAAGTTGAACATTGCTCCAAAGAGCTAACAAAAGTGGGAAAAAATGAGAATAAGCAGAGGCAGTAAAAACCATGAGGAAAAGTTACTCAGCAGAGTATGCAGCTGTTGTCATAACCAAACTATTGCAAAATTTTTGGCAGATACTAAAGAAGAATTTTAGGATAAAAACCGGATTATCAATATGCTGACTACTTTGAGTGTCGTGATTTAACCCCAGTCAGCAGTTAAGCACCACACAGTCACTCATCCACCCCCCACACCCCTCAGTGGGATGGGGAGGAGAACTGGAAAAAGGATAAACCTGTGGTTTGAAATAAGAACAGTTGTTATTATTTTTATTATTATTAAATTTTAATTAAATAATAACAGTAAGGACAACAAAATAAGAGAAATAAGACCCAAGAAAGAGAAGTGATGTACGATACCATGGTTCATTACCCACTGACTGATGCCCAGCTTGTCCCACAGCAGCAATTAGCTTCTCCAGCCAACTCCACAGTTTATGTACTGGGCATGATGTTCTATGGTATGGAATATCCCTTTGGCCAGTTTAGATCAGCTGTCTGGACCATGCTCCCTCCTGCTTCATGTGCTGCTCCTCACTGTCAGAGCATGGGAAACTGAAAAGTCCTTGACTTGGGGTAAGCACTGCTCAGCAACAGTCAAAACATCTGTGTTATCCACATTATTCTCATACTGAATCCAAAACACAGCACTGCACCAGCTACTCGAAAGAAAATTAACTCTATCCCAGTCAAAATGAGGACAATGAAAAAAATGAAATCCCAGTTATGCAATATAAGTTTTATATAAAGATAACTTAGTTGAGTAACATAAACTATTAATTTTTATTGTGTGTTGGAGATCTCTGGGTGGTTTTTTTTTTTTTTCTTCATAATCACAATTACTTACCATTGTGTTTGTGAAATAAAATCTAAATGTTTGAAGTTTATACTTGAGAGAAATGGGGTGTATGTAGGTATATAAAAGCCATTTATGTAACTGAGATACTTTTTTATCTCTATCTATTTATGTTAAAGGATAATTTAAGTACTTTTGAGCTAGAGACTCCACCAGAGAAGCAAGCGCTTCCCGGGGCTGCCTCCTGGTGGCTCCGGGAGGCATCGCGAGGCTCCCAGAGCCAAAGGCAGAGGGGGAGGGATAGAGGGAGAGGGGACCACGGAGTTCTCACAGGGAATTGATCTGGGGCCAGGATGTGTATCTGGAATTTAGTTTACAAAAAGCAATCTTGTTCTGATTACGGTTATAAAGAAGAGTTTGAAGATAAAGTTCTTTTCCACAGCCATTTTTATGATGTTGAAATTAATTACATTTTAGAAATTGCTAAGCTTCTTTTCACACTTGCTGTTTTACATTTACCAGTGTTATCTTGGTTGGTACAGTTAAACTATTCCTGGGCCTAGCAGTAAGTCCCATGTCACACAGTTATCAACAATTTTCACTTCATGACGAGTATCTCAGTGGCCATGAACTTCAGTGAACAAACTGAGATCACTGAGACCTGAGGTGCTGTACACTCTGGATAGTCAGTCCCAGATATTTCTCCTAGGCACAGTAGTCAGCAAACTAATTGTAGTGTATCTTACATGCTTACATGGGTGACTCTAGAGAAGTTCTGATAATTTTCATACCTTCAATTGTGATATTTTTTTTCTGATGAATTCTCATTTTTTAAATCCCGATGGGTTTTTGCCATCATTGTTTGAGCTGATTTTTTCTGTGTCTGTATTATAGCAATTGCCACCACATGTGCGTGTCTGGGATTCTGTAACTCTGAATACGCTGCATGTCATCGGAATGGGGTTTTTTGATCGAGCTGTCACTTGCATTGCTTTTTCTAAATCTGTAAGTAAATGGACAGACATATTAAGACTGTTTGTCGAAAATGTCTTTGAAATCTTTCACATGTAGGTGACCAAAACAAACTTCCAAACTGTTTCTTCTCTGTCTTTACAGGAGGAAAGCTTGCAACCCAATTGTTTCCAACAGTTTAGGTTGCTATTAAAGTTAACAATATCTCAACAGTCTCAGACATCTACCATATGCTTAAAATAAACTGCAATTAATTTCTTCAGCAAAAATTTCAGTTGCAAAAATAACTTGTGTACTTGAAATTTCAGCATCCCTAGTTTTGTTGAATCATCCTATTCTGTTTCTCCCTACATAAGAAACTTACTCTTTCTGCATCTTTTAACCCTCTCACTGTGTCTAAAATGATTGATTAAAGACTTTTTAAAAATGGAGGCTCCTGTAGGAGAATCAAAATCTTTTGCTTAAAAGTAGGAAAGGCATGTAGATAAAAGACTGTAAAAAAGTAGAATCCTGGTTTTTGCCTCTTGGCACCCTCCTTTGACCTCTAATCTATCAGAGAGATAAAGAAAATATATATATGCTGATATAGGCAACACTTAAGTTCCATATAAAATTTGAGTCTGTGACCTGACTCGTGCAACTCGCAAAGCCCTCCGTGTACAACAGAATCTGTAAGAAGTGTATGTGGTGGTGTCTGGTTGTCTTGACAGCATTTTTAAATAGGAGAGGACTAAATGGGGTATTCCCTAGACAAAATGTACTTCAGTGAAAGTTTCTGCCAAGACCTGAAATCCATTGATGACTATGTTTATAGAAGGTAAAAAAGAGAGGAGTGTATTGGGAGAACTAGTTAAGAATACAAAGGTGAAAGCTAACACAGTTCAACATCACCTTTGAAGGATAAATAAAAAGGAATAGCAAGCAAATGCTCTGTAAATAGCCCCCTGGAGGGCAATCAGTGCATAATGACAGAAGAGCACTACTGGCATTTGCCAGAAAAAAAGCAAGTGTTTAATATGCTTGCTTTGTGAATTTGGTCACAATTTAGCCTGTTCTAAGCATCACTCCCATTTTGTAGCAGTACTTCTCTCACTTTAGACAGCCTTTTTTTCAGGTTTCTTAGTCCTGTCTCTGCCCCAGCCCGTGGGTTGCCTTGGCACAGTTGTTTTTGTAGTTGTGTCTGATGTGTATTGTGGGCCTGATTCATCAGGAAAACAACCCAGCAACTTCACCTGTAAAAAGAAACATCAGAAAAATGGGTACCAATGCAGAAGGTCTAGGAAATACGGTGCATGAAGAAAGACTGAAAGAATTAGGGCAATTAAGATTAGAAAGGGTGATAAAAGTCATAACTCTAGAAGAGACACTTGTCAGGAATAAATTGTTTTCTAATTTCTTACTATATTCTCTGATTTTGATCCATTGTACCAATATGAAGAATAAAATTGTTTCCTATGCCAACAGATATCTGAGAAAAATAATTGGTTTAAATTGCAAAGAAAGAAATCCAGTATAATTATCAGACAAGGCTTTCTTAACAAAATAGATAACAAGGTGTAGTTTGTCTTTGGAATTTCCACTACTGAATATTTGTAAAGAGATACCTACCACATTCCTGACATTCGTCTGCAGCTTGCAAGAGTTCCTCTTCTAGATCCGTTTTTAGCCTTGTTTTTCAATACCCTATAAAATATTATATTTTATGGAGATCTAACTAGAAGTGTAGCAGTTAAAGTGTTAATGTGTATAAATATTCCTGCTTACACATAAGTATTTAGTTAATTTGGATGTGTATTTATATGTTCCTCAGTGTTGTTTGGGTGATGCATTAATATTTCCCATGTTTTGCCTCAGAACGGAGGAAGTAGCCTGTGCTCTGTGGATGACTCCAATGACCATGTGCTTTCAGTGTGGGACTGGCAGAAAGAAGAAAAGCTGGCAGATGTCAAGGTGTTGCTATAAGATATTTTGTACTACTTGCTTCTATGTAGATCTGGTTTCTTGTAATAAAATGTCTTTCTGTATTTAACTTTTTGTGCCTTTTTAACACTTTCACTGTATAAAAGGCAAGGAATGTGAAGAAAGGGAATATTTTCTCTCTGTTGAGACTATCCAAATAACTTTGGATTTTTTTTTTTAATTTTGCTATTATTGTCATTCAAGAATTGATCAGAAAATTCTAGGCAGCAATGATAGGCGAGTATGCAGGAAAAATGTCATTAATTAATCTTTTGTGTAGAACTTCTCTTTATCTGGCATGGGTTTTAAAGGATACATTTTGATACTAACTTGTAAAGACATAAAATCTTTTGATTACAAAATATTCCAGAATATATTAGAAAAGGAGTAGCTCAGAATTTTTCTTGTATCAGAAGTATCAGTTTATTTAACTAGAGAACCATGTAATATTGTTTTCTTTCCTTTGCATTTTAGATCTTGATACAATGTTTTTCTTTTTCCTTCCAAGTGCTCTAATGAGGCTGTATTTGCTGCAGATTTTCACCCTACTGATACAAATATAATAGTTACTTGTGGAAAATCACACCTTTATTTTTGGACACTAGAAGGGAATTCCCTTATTAAAAAGCAAGGATTATTTGAGGTAAAACAAAATAATTCTCTAATTTTATGTTTATAGTAATGGTACAGGTTTAATAAGGTTTGCGTAAATCAAAACAAGTGATCGTTATTAAACTTGAAATGTTTCAGAAGCTCGGCTGGCGTTCATGGTATGACACACAGAACTTTTCCATGGATAAAACCTCCTCATTGAAATTTTGAAATGCAATTACCATATTGTTCCTTGTGTTCTCTTGCCTTTATTCTTTTTGCTACACACCTTCACTCTCCCACCCCACATGCTGTGCAAAATAAAATTACCTTAAAACTCTCTATGATTACCTCAGGTTAAAAAAAAAAAAAAAACAGAACAGAGACAGTGATGGAGATTTTTATTTTGTCAGAGGAAAGACCCCATAAAAACACATCTGTAAGAAGTTTCTTCCCTTTTCCTCTGTTCTGCTCAGACACATGCACATATGTCATTCAAATACAGACTGAGCTGGCAATTATTTGGTAAATGTAATTTTCATTTGGTTTTGTTCTTAAATATAGACTAAGTTGTACAGCAGTTGCATGCACAACTGAGGGATGTTTGAAGTGACTGCAGATAACTCCGGCAGGCCCTAGTTAACTGCTTGTGGAGTCATGGCCCCCAAGTATAGTTAAAACAACTATTTGCAATATCAGTTAACATACTTCGTGTGAAATCAGGAGGAAGTGCTGTGAGAATGCATTTAAATTTTGTTATATATTATTTCTCATGCATTTTTAATGGATTTTTCTCTCTATTCTGGCTCCGTTGGTCTTGATGATTTTTGGAGCTGGAAAAGGGTGGTGGCCCTAGTTGAGAACAGCTCTTCTTTTGAGGGAGAAAGAGGTCATACACATAGGTTGTCAACAGGGAATGTATAATGTCCTTAGAAGCTACCAGTGAATTTTTTGTTCCCTTATACATTTAATTGTTTTGTCACTGTCAGTGTTTTAAATGCAGGGATTTCATTGCTGAACTTTGGGCTTCTTTCAAGAGATGATTCCTTAATTACTATGCTGTGGCAAAACCCTTGAGTGATATTTTTTTTCTCCTAGAAACTTTGGAGTTAAAAATTATAATAATAAATCTTATTTGAAACTTTGGCCATTTTTAAATCTTCAAAGTCTTCAGCATTCTGCAGTAGGTGGGGGATTTGGTTTATCTCAGAACATTCCTGATCATGTGTTATGTGTTGGCAGACCTTCTCACTCACTCTGTCCCCAACTTGCAATTAAAGAGTGCAGGCTTGGGCCACAGACTTCATCTGATGCATCTTCTGCCCTTGCACAGCTTATTCTGTTTAGACTGTAGGAATATGTTTAACTCTTATGTAGATATTTAAGTAACAATAGAGTTGTATAAGACTAAACTAAATAACCCAAATGCATAAAGTTAAAATCAATGGGTTGTATGTTGCTGTGAGTGTATATTTTTTCATAACCATGCAGAAACAAGAGAAGCCAAAGTTTGTCCTGTGTGTGACCTTTTCTGAAAATGGTGATACTATTACAGGAGACTCAAGTGGAAACATACTGGTTTGGGGCAAAGGTAAGATAAAATTACACTATGAACTTCAATCTTAATATGAAAGACTATGAGTGTAGACTTGAGTGTAGAGCTTCATTTTAAGAAGAATAAATTTTGTTTTATCTTGTGCTCTTTCCCAAGACCAGTCCAGCACACTGTGCCTGGATTCTTTTCTACAAGAAGCTAAAGACTATCTGTATCTAACTGCTAGAACACAAAATTCTATCGAATGTGTTCCCTATGGTCAAATACTGAATCACAGAGCTGTGCCATATGTGGGGCTTTTACTGATGTAAGAGACGCCAAGAAAAGTTCTTTCCTTAATCATTGGGATAGAAAGAAACATTGTTAATGTAATTGATGATCTCCAGTCTCCTATACTGTCCCTCTCTACTGTTTGCAGAAATTATGCCTATTGACATACACTTTTAAAAAGACAACAAATAGCAATATTTGTTTTCCTAAGATGTCAAGCTAAAATGTATTCAGATCTAATTGAATTCCTCAGCTTTATTTCAGAAGAACAGATGGATAGGAGGAACTTCTTAGAAGCATTTTCTAGTAAGAAGAGACCTTTTTTTAGGCAGCAGAAGGCAATGCTTGCTGGAGGGCAAACAGCAGCAACATCCTAAACGTTTACTTAGTGCCTGAGATACTATGCATAGGAATAAGGAGATTCCCTTAAAGGAGGCCTTATTAGTAAAGGAAGAAGGGATATGGATGACAGCTTTTTCTTATTTACTCAGTGCTTTCTCCCAAAGTACTCAAAAGGGATAAGACCCTGAAAACAGCATGGTGAATCTGTTACACAGTTGAGCCTTACTGAGTTGGATTTGTAGACTTCTTTTTCAAACGAGGACTGTCAGCTAATTGTCTCCTTGTGCTTTTGACCACTACAGTGCTGTTGAGGACAGGGGTGGATATGGTGTTTGTAATTTGGCTTCTCATTTGTTTCCCTTTCCTTTTTCCTGTGGTAATTTAAAGCAAAACACTTCAACATTTTTCCTGCTAAACTGACTTTAGAAATTGCATAGTCCCATGTCCCTGTTCTTCATTGTTATTTTGCACTGCCAACAGACAAGGGAGACAGTGGCAGCTGCTGGTATGGCAGGGGCAGTGCACTGCTCAGGGAACAGTTTGCCATCATGCTGGCAGACTAATTTCTGCCTTGACTGCAAGCAGCCTCTTCTGTCATTTCTCCCAGAAATAAAAGGGAATTCTCAGTGTGCTTAAGCTTTCCTCACCTTCTGCCAGCTCTTTAGGGTTGGACAAAAATGTTTTTCTTGTTTTTCTATCTCAGTACAGTGTACTTTCTATGTCTTCACTACTTTTGACTCAGAGCTCTATGTGCAAGAGAGGGCTGCTTCCACCAGGTCAGAGTACCCTTAGCAAAAACTTGTCTTAATAGAAATCAGCTGTACCTGACACATTATATCCATGTATGTGGATGAAGGAAAAGGCAATTGTTTTTTCCTAACTTGCATCAGCCCCTCATTTTTGCTCAACATCAAGTTTGCCAGGCTTTGATGCAAGGTGCACATTTCAGTAATAGAATCACTAGTAATCATTTATTCGTATTTCATAATAGTAACAGTTCATCTAATTAGAGATACTTAATCTAATGTAGTTGGTTTTGAAGGTGTTGAGTCTAAGAAGGTACTTGAACAAGCCAAGTTCATCAATAAAGAAGTACAGGCTCCTTTGGAGTGTGATCAGCACGTTCTACCAGATATACAAGGACTTCTAGCTTAGTCAGATTTTGGTACAAATTCAGTGACTGGAGGCTGTGGAATATCTTTGGAGGACAAAAGGGACTGAGTTATGGTTTCTTTGCTGATAAGGTATGTAGTGCTACTGCAGGTCAAATGTGATGTCAAATTATTTTGTTTAAACCCCCATGAAAGGTTTAAATGAACCTCTTTTACTTTGTCCTGACCTGGACTGAGTATGTATAATGCTCATTTTTGAGGTGGGGGGGAATGTATTGTAAGATGTACTAATTCAGCTTCTTCTGTGGGTCTGTGTGTTTTGGTCCAGCACTCCATGCCCACTGCTATCATTGTTTAGATGCAGATAGTAGAGAAATGAAGAAAAAAATAGGGGGAAAGAAGCTATGAAGCTGAGTATTTCAGTGGTAATGTCTTTCTGCTTCTCCTCAGGTACTAACAGAATAAGCCATGCAGTTCAAGGAGCACACGAGGGTGGAATATTCGCACTGTGTATGCTGCGAGATGGCACATTGGTATCAGGAGGTGGAAAAGACCGAAAGCTGATATCTTGGAATGGAAATTACCAAAAAATCCACAAAACGGAGGTGATATTGCCTATCTTGAAATTACTCTGCTACTTAAAATGAAATTCCATTGTCCTTTGAGCACAGCTTTTTAAATCAATTTTTTTCCTTATGGATGTGTATTCTGTGGGAAAGCAAATCAATGGTAAAATACAATATTTTCATATGATGAGTTAGAAGGGACCCATCAGGATCATGGAATCCAACTCCTGGCCCTGCACAGGACACCTCAAGTTTTGAGTTATCAGGTCATTCCTGTGATTCCCTATTCATTAACATAATATTTCCTTTATAAGTTCAGTGGTAACTGGAAAAAAATCTTGTGTTCATATCTTGTGTTCCATGTTATTTCTTCCTTTCTTTGCATTTAATCATGTGAGGTAATGTTTAACTTTACAGTATTACAGTATTAAAATGGTTTTGTACTTTCCTCTTTCCCAAAATGATGTGAGAATTTTTTGAGGGTTTTAATACTTAGAGTTTTTCAATAATTTCTTGGTTGGTGTCGTTTTTTGATTGTAATTGAAACAAAAATTTAAAATTAATCCAGTTGCTATGTAGGAACTTGACAGATTAAAGATAATTTGTTTGAACAGATCTATTATGACTGTTGGCATACTGAATGTAAGAAAAGAATCACCATAAAATTCTGAGGAAGGGCTTCAACTCTACTATATAATATTAAATAATAATATTAAATGTTGCAAATATATATGCAGCTGGAATGGCCTGTCTGTTTTTGTAATTCAGTTTTTAACACAGAGCAAGGGACATTCTTGTGCTGTTTCTAACTGTGGTGTCCTTCTTTTTCTCTTACTTGTTCATGCTTTGGCATTCCTTGTTATTTTACATCTTTCCTTGAACTTTATTTTGGAGATTTGCACTGGCTTTTTCAGAACCTAGGCTGCAATTAAAGAAACATTCATTGCAAGAAAGTGCTGTGAGTTGAAATGCTTAGTCTAATATCACAGCAAATAAATACTGTTGAATTAACACAACATGAAAGAACCTTTTGTGGTTTTGCAAATACTTGGTTTATCTGAGTATTCTGTAGATCAGGATGTCTTGTCTTGCAGTGTTATAAAAGTTACTGAGCTGATGCAAGTTGTTATAAAGTTTTGCAAGTCAGGCACATATATTAATTTGTTTCATTTCTTCACTGTGAAATATTTAATATAACACACTTGCTAGGACACATGTCTTTAAAAATGGCAATAACTGACAAATTATCTGATTTATCTATCCTTTTGTCTGTTATGACCACAGATTCCAGAGCAGTTCGGTCCAATAAGAACAGTAGCAGAGGGAAAAGGGGACGTTGTATTAATAGGAACCACCAGAAACTTTGTCCTACAGGGCACGCTGTCAGGAGATTTTTTCCCAATTACCCAGGTAAGCTGGGTTTCCTTACATGAACACTTCTAACTAACATATTTTTGGAATGTTTTAATATATAGTTTGGTCATTTTAATACTGTTTAAACATGTTTGGTTTGATGGCCTGTCCTTCTTGTCAAAAAACATCTCTGCTTGAGTAGGGTCACACCGATGAGCTTTGGGGACTTGCAGTCCATTCCTCTAAGCCTCAGTTCTTCACATGTGGACATGACAAGCACATTACGCTCTGGGATGCAACCACTCACCATCCTATCTGGGACAAGATTATAGAGGTATAAATTTATTAAACACAGCTCTCCTGTTATAGAAATTCTCTAGTAATTTTGTTTTTTCTTAAGATTATTGATTAAAAATATCTTAAAATGTTAACTTGAGGGAAAATCATTTCATCTTAACCTATTTCTGTCATGGAGATCTATGTAAAAGCTTTTGAATGTAGCTATTCTGAGTACAAGTTAGATTAAATACACTGTTTGAACCTCTGGTTTATTCAATGGAATATCTTAGCATTTGCTCTGAAGTGATACTTTAAATAATTAGCAAAATTTCCTTTCTGGAATGCTGTAGTGTCTTAGAACACGTGTATAGAAATCCTGGATCTCAGCAATTCTCTTAAATTTTCTTTCGGGTTAGTAATTCTTTTAAATGAGTCATTTGCTTATAATTAATAAGAATATCCTGTCCACCTAGCCTCTAAGGCTAGTAATTACCAATTACTAAAAATGTCAGCAGCTTTACTAAAACAGCTACAGTGTGATACTGTTTTAAAATACAGAAAACTAGGGATACAAGCATATCCATGAGATAGATCACTGGACTGGGTTTTTTGCTCACATTTTAAAATTACATTTTAGTGGTATCAGAATTTTAAAAAAAGCTATTTATATTGAGATTTTCTGCTATAATCTGAAGAGTTCTGGAGCTTATTCTTTGTAACTGGACAAGTACTAGATAGAAACTGCTTACCTTGTTTTTAGCTGTATGTTTAAATTGCGAGAAAAACACTAGAATTTTACAAAGCAAAATGTTTTAAACTGGCATATCCAAATAAGAAACCCAGTGTTTGTCCTTTATCTCTCACTGAGTTCCAGCTTGGCAGGTGTTGGAAAAAGATGTTGGTGTGTGTGGGAGTTAGGCTTAACCCCTCCTGCAAAGCACCAGATACCTTTGTTGAATAAGGTATTTGCTTGTCCTTTAGTCTGTAGGTAAACTGCAGTTTTGATGTTTAATTCTGAGGTCAGCTCTGGTTTAAGAAGTTATTTTTATCTCTTACTTCTTTGTGATTTGTTGAGAAGCTGCCATTGCCAATGTTATTGTTATGAAATCACTTGCTAAGTTATTTTTAGATAGTAAAGAAAACAGTGGCCTTGTATAGAGGGGGGGAAAAAAGTTAATTGGATAATATTTCAGTTAGTTAAAAATGCTTTTTTACCCCTCAAGTTTATACTGAAAGAGAACAAACAACCCCAAAAAATCAATGAGAGTTTTACTATGTTCCAGAGGCAGACAGTTGAATTGTATTTTTGTTATAACTTGATAACTTGGACTGGTAAAAAAGTCTTTCTGAAACATTTCAGGATCCAGCACAGTCTTCAGGTTTTCATCCTTCAGCATCTGTCGTTGCAGTAGGGACGCTGACTGGAAGGTAAGATGTGCAGAGTTACACTTTGGGCACCAACAAACACTGATTTTTCCAGCTCACGTCCAAGTTCATGTTCTGGCTTTGCAGATGTATGCATGACACATCTTTATTCCCTATTGATTTCTATTGAATGTCAGAGTGAAATTGGTTTGTATTGCCTAAGTGCCTAGAAACCCTAGGCTTGGGCCAGCACCCTGTGTTTGCTGAGTGTTGCATGAAGAAAGAGATGGTTTCAGCCCTGGCAGAGTGACAGTCTAAGATCAGTGGGAGGAGGACATGTAGAGAGGGCAGGAAGTCTAGGTTAGCTGTGAGACCAGGCGTGGGAAGTACTGTCACCATACCAGGGACCTAAATGTTCAATCTTTGTGTCCACTGGGACAAAGGAGAGGCTAAACGAGGAGTCTGAGACAGTGGGTGAACTTTGCAGATGGTGAGAGAGATTTCCTCTGAGGCCTTTAGGGCTGCATGGAGGAAATCTAAAATAGAAAAATAGAACACACACAGAAGAATTTTGTGTGTTGGAAAATGTAGCAAGTGGTTCATGATCCGTAACGCAGTGACAACCAGAGGCTCTAAAAATTTTTGGCAAATGTTCCACTGTGCTAGACGTAGTGTAAAAATGCACATTAAGAGATTTGTTGTGCTTGAAGAGTGTGAGGGGCAAACAAGGCAGAGGGAAAAAAGATGCAGAGAGTATTTTACACAGCGCGTTGAGCCCTTGGTCACATCCGTGGCAGCTGCTGGGTTTATCCGTGGCTGTCTCTCATAGGAGGGACTGCCTTTGCCTAACTTCATCCTCTCCGCTAATGTCACTTGAGGGCAGACTTGGCTGTTAGTACTGAGAACATATAGGAAACTTGTAGGTTGTAAGGCAAGTTTATTTCAGATTGTATATCAGTCCTAAATAAAGGATTTACTTTTGTTACTGAATGTACTTTATTTACTAAATAAAGTAAAACAAAAGGAGAAGCTTTGAGAGGAATCTTTTCTTTGTCTTTAGTAATCTGATGCAAGTATTGAAATCCAAATTTTGCTTTGTCCTTTCCAGGTGCTTCCACGAATTTTTTTTGTTAATTAAAATTAATTAATTAAATTAAACTATTGAAAAAACCCAATTTATTCACTTTAAAATAAATTAATTAATCTCTTTCTTCTATCACAAGAGAATGGTTGTGATGCTTGCGTGTGTTTTCCCTTGCTCTAAGATTTAATTCAGGCATAAATTTAAACATCAGCATAATGTAGAGAAAGGTTGTTAAAGAAGAAAGGACATTACAAGCAATGCTTTCTTCATTCTAATGCATGACACATATTAAAACACACTAAAATCTGAAGATTGATATTAGAGTCAATGTCTGATCATTTTTATGGTTAAAAAAGATGGAAAAGAAACTATCCTTTTGTTAAAGTAAAAGTAGACCAAACTGAGTAGCAGTTGCTGTTTTTCTCTTCTTGGTATAAAACTTATGCTATTTTGACAGAAGAAAAGTTGGTCAACATTACAGTAGATTTAAATTCCTTATGGAATGATTTATTGGCCTCTTTCTGTGTTTACAACAGGTGGTTCGTGTTTGACACAGAAACAAAAGACTTGGTCACTGTACACACAGATGGAAACGAACAGCTGTCTGTAATGCGTTACTCACCAGGTTTGAGAGCATTTATTTACTGGGGGAAAAAAAGGCGTTGAATTTTTTTATTAAATTAGGGGTTGCTTTGTTTTAAAATAATTCCCTGCTTGCCATACTGAAGTTGAAAAGAAGTGTGCCATGAAACATTGGCAGGACTGTATAGGTGGTGTCTTGAACTCCAGTTTTCTTTTCCCTTCCTCCCCAACATATTCAATAGCGTTTCACTGTGAAGGAGGGGAAAAAAAAAAAAAAAAAAGACTTGACTCTGCAGGTTGTTGCAGTCAGGTTAGCCCAATCAGTAATATTCGCTTACATAAATTGTGTTTTGTAGTCTTAAAAGATACATCAATATGCTACTGAAAAATTAAAAATAGAATTTAATTTTTTTATTTTTCAGTATTAAGGCCTTTAAGAACAGCTCCTCTTGTCTGTGACATACAAACTTTTCAAAATTAGCCTAAGTTCTTTCTTACAGGAATAATTGCAGTTCACTTTTGTGTTTTATAGATGGAAACTTCTTGGCAATAGGTTCCCATGACAACTGTATTTATATATATGGTGTAAGTGAAAATGGAAGAAAGTACACTAGGATTGGCAAATGTTCTGTAAGTAACCTTTTTTCCTCCCATTTCAGTATTAACACCTTAAGTGTATTTTGTAGCACTGTGTTAATACTGTCACACTGAGACATACTGTTAGTGCAGTTAATACAATATTTTTTTCTCTTTTTAGGGTCATTCCAGCTTCATTACTCATCTGGATTGGTCTGTTAATTCACAATATCTCGTGTCTAATTCAGGAGACTATGAAATCTTATACTGTGAGTAAGAATTATATTTAGTCCTTTTGTGCAAAGTTCAGGCAGTCTAACACAGATTTAAAATTTAAATGAGACCATGTAACAGCCAAGATCAACCATATGTTTTAATTCGTCTGGTGTAATCAGAAATCTATACAATTTGAGAATGAAAAATATTGTTATGTGTGTTTTTTCTTTTGTAGGGATCCCCTCTGCTTGTAAACAAGTTGTGAGTGTTGAAACAACTAGAGATATAGAATGGGCCACTTACACCTGTACTTTAGGATTCCATGTTTTTGGTAAGTGTATTTCCTCTTACAAGCTCTTACCATTCTTATTAACAAACACTTGGAATGCCAACATTTGCTTATGAAACATGACTATTCATAATTCACGGAGAAATACAGAACTTCTGTTATGCCATTTTTATTACAATCTGTCTTCTTATTTCAATCCAGAAAGACTCTGATTTAATATTCTTGCTAGCTTCAAGTACAAATATCAAATTACAACATAAGTGGGAGATAAGGAAAAAATCACACACTGCCCTTTCTCTCACAGTAGAGCAGCTTCTCATCATTTTTCATTTAAAGTATTAGTTCTGTGGAATTGTCATGTATTTAGGCAGCTACTGGGTCAAATCCCCTTACCATAACCAGGTTCATTTGCTCTAGTTACTGTGCAGACACAGAATGGATGATAGTCTCCCTCATTAAGAACTTACCATGTATTTTGATACAATCTGTAGCAATTAAATTGAGTGAAAGGAATTAAAAAAGAAAAACATAACAAAATCAAATTGTTTGTTTCCATGGGACTTTTCTCTTGCTAGTTTTGAAGGATCCACTTTCCCCAGTGTAGTCTGAAGCTTTGTACTCATTCTGCAACACATGCAGAACTAGCCAGATGGTTACAAACACTGAATACAAGAAGCTTCAAGTTCTTGAGCCCTCAAGAGAAAATAGCAAGCTATGGTAGAAGTTCAGAGAAGAGTCTGGTTTAGTGTAAGTGGTGAACAAGGAAGATTTGCAGCCATGTTTCAAGTAGAATAGCTGCAGTGATGTGTTTGAAGGCAGCCAGAAAGGACATGTTTTCAGTGCCTGAAGATACTATGGCAGTAGCAGTATGCTGGGAAAACACATTCAAATTTTCTATCATTTAATTGACAAGCAGTGCTTGGATATCACAGCATGACAGCATGCAGATTCAGTAAGAGGAGGGAATCCTGGAAGACTGGCTGCATGTTGACATAATCTATTTTTCATATAAGGGATGGAGGCCCTTTTGGAACTATTAACGTACTTCTGGTCTTTGACTACACCTGACATATAGCTACAGAGCTACAATATCTTTCCATTTAGCATCACAGGTTCAGGCACTCTGACATACTAAATACTTTTTGTGAGGTTTTCTTACTTTTAATTCACATTCATGCAAAATACAGTGCTTTTAGAATCTGGGGCTGCTTTTGGTGCATAGAGAGTCAGAGGAGAGAGGCATGTCACACCTGAGAGGGATTTTCCCCATGCCTTGCAACAGATCAGCTTTGGAGCCAGACCACAGGACAAAATAATCTACTGAGGGAGAGGAGAGATGACGCTGCTAAAGCCGAAGTGTTACAAAACTCAATGCTTTTTAAAATATTTCTTTAAGACTTACTACAATCTGATGAAAGCAGCAATCACAGCATCCAGAATGTGAAGCTTCTAGTGTATTGATTTTTCAGTAGCTACTGGCTGACTGAAACTAGGGATATTTCCTCCCTCTGGTAGAACCACATAAAAATCACAAACTGTGTGTAGCACCTGCAGATCAGCATAACCAATGCAGAGAAAAAGGAACATTGGTTTGTTAAACACCTGTCTTCGAGCATGGGAACAGATTAGTCAGTCTGGAAGTGTTTAGAGATGATTCAACTGAAAATCAATAGCATGTAAAGAAGTGTGCTTGAGGGAGGATATTTTAGTGATACAAACACATAAATGTGAAGGAGCAAAGACTTGAAAACACTTACTGGTCTTTAAGCTCTTTTAAGAGCCATGTGCTGCTGGATACACAACCAAGGTATCAGTTCATAGAACATGCCCAATTTTGAAAAAAAATAGTGTTTGAAGAGAAGGACAGGAACAGAAGAAATCTAAGATAATATACAAAGGCTGACAACATTGCAAGCAAAGCACAGCTTAGACTGGTTGAGTTCAAAACTGACTAGAACACTGTAAAATGAATATTATGTTTGTTTGAATATATTTATTAATAGCATACATGAAAAATCAGCATGTAAAGTTTGTAGTGGTATGAAAAAAGGAGGCAATTCAACAGAGTCAAAGAGGAGGTTCTGCACCAGGATGGCAGAACCCAGTTGTACAAATGCAGAACGGATGAGAGTAGATTTGTACAGAAAGATCAGATTACTCTTGCATACAAACTGAACATGAGTCAACAGCATTATGCTGTTGTAGGAAAGGCAGATACATTAGTGGGATGTGTAATGAAAAGGATGCCATGCAAAATGTGAAGCAATCATCCATTTATCAGTATCTGCCTCAGTCACAGCTGGAGTGGCTGCTTCTGGTTTTTGCACATTGGACCAACAGATAATGTGCTGACTAACAAAAATAATTAATTATCCATCTAAATATTGTTCTGAGAGAGGAGATGTAAGGAATGAATTTTAGAGAAGAGGAGGAAAAAAAAGCATGGCATCAGTCTTCAAACGAGAGAAAGGAAATGGTCTCTTTTATATGTCTGCAGAGGATGGGAAAAAATAAGGACTACTTTTTCAGCAAGGGAGATTCAATTTGCATATTCATAAAAACTGATAGGCACTGGGATAAATTTTGAAAGAACAGAAAGATTCAAAGAAAACCTTTTTATTATCCTTTCCCCATTTCAAAATGGCAGTCTTGCTTCTTTAACCATTTCCTTCATGGGTTATTTCCAGCTTGTCATAGTGACCTCTTGGGAAGACTCCTGCCTTTTTTCAGCTAGCATTTGATATTCATACAGCCTTCTTTTTGTCAAAAGAGATATTTAAAACAGCTTTTTTCTATCTCTTTGTTCTGCATATTTATCATTCCATGAGTAGCAACTATCATGTTTGTTCTTTGCAGCTTCCATTTCCTTGGGCCTCTTTGACTATCCCTGATCTAGCAAGGAGGTGTTTCCACATACATCAGGAAAGTTAAGAGCAGTCTACAAATCAGACTTTGTATTTTATTTACAGCAATTTGTTAATTCCTTATAAATACAGGAAAAGGTGTCGTGGTCTGACTCTCTGACCAAATACCAGGCACTCACAAATTAATATACTCAGTGCTCATGTGTTGAGATAACGAAAACTGGGAGAAAAAGACACACTCAGGGCAGAAAAACAGGCTAAAACTTTTATTGTTAGCAGAATCAGAGAAATAAATGAGAAATGAAATAAAAACTTCAAAGACACCATTTCTCCACTCACCCCCCTCTCTCCCTCCCTCCCAGCAGCTGCACAAGGGAACAAGGCATGGGGGGTGGGGTGGGTAGGTCAGTTCATCTCCAAAATGTTTCTCCACTGCTCAGGGGAGAGGAGTCTCTTCTGCTTAGCCGCAGTCCCCAAATCTCACAAGTGGCAGTCCGCCCGACCCTGCCACGTGAGCTCCCTCCACGGGCAGTCAGTCTTCCCAAAACTGCTGCGGCGTGGGGTCTCTTGTCCATGGATTACAGACCTCCAAGTTGGCCGTTCCATTTCAGAAAAAGGCTTTTTTTCCTCTTTGCTAAACCACAGTCTCTCTCAGGCATTGGTGTTGGGCACTTAATTCAGTCTGTAAAAGCCTGTTTCTCCACTGAGACTCCTGCTGGGCTACAGCCTCCTCTAGGCATTCACTTGCTCCGGCGCAGGGCTGTGCGTGAATTTTAACATTCCCCGTGGACTCCATGGGCTTCAGGGGGACATCCCACTTCACCATGGTCCTCACTATGGCCTGCAGAAGATTCTTGGCTCCGGTGTCTGGAGCTTCCCCTCCCTACCTTCTCCACTGACCTTGGTGTCTTCATTGTTGTTGTTTTCCCTCACATATTTTCACCACCTCCTCCTCCTCTGGCCAAAAGAAGTGCATGTCCCCACCACTTTGGTCTCTTCTTAAATATGTTTTCACAGAGGCGTAACCAACATCTCTAATTGGCCCAGCCTTGGCCAGCAGCATGTCCATCATTTTCAGAGGCATCAGGGATTGGCTCTGCTGGACACATTGAAGGCTTCGAGAAGCTGCACACAGGAGCCATTTTGTGGGCTCCCCCCCGCCACTAGCAAAAACTGGGCCAAGCAAAACCAACACAACATGTAATCACTTCCTTGTAGTGAATTGCTGTGCAATGATACAAAGGCTGTCTTTCGGAAGAATCACAGTGATTGAAGGATAGCTGTTCCCACAGTGCATGACAAATGCCCACTGTGGTGTTAAAAGTATTCCAAAGAAGGAGGAACTGGAGTGTGCCTGTCCTGCCTGCAGGGAATTCTTTGGGGAGTAGCAACTCTCACCCTGACCTGCAGCAGCACCAGAGGAGGAGCATGCACTCAAGTGGGCAGGGCTGCAGGGGCACACTGCAGAAGATGGGTGACACAGGGACAGGCATTGAAAATCACAGCACCAAGACAGGGCAGGGGTTTTGCCAAGTCATAATGGCAGAACACACATTATGACTGAAGATGTCAGTGGTCTCTGAAAGCTTGGTGCCCTTTATGTTGAGTAGGGACTAGATAAAATCTAAATTAAAAAATCATGACCAAAAAAAAGCCCACAGTACTGCATACAAAATCCTGAAATTTCAATAACTGGGTGGATTTTAGTAAAATTGCAATTTATTACAGGCAAGTATTCAGAGGCTTTGAAGATGTGATGCACAGATTTGGTCTTTGCACTGTTGACCTTGCAGTTTAATTTTAGAACCCAGCTCACACAATAACAGCAAAGAGTATACAATATGTGGGGAAGGAAGATAAGTACTTACAGTAGAACAAAAACATTTAAAAACTTTGTAGTAGGTTCAGTTTCTTTTCAAGGGATCTATTAATTAATATATAATAATTTGAACTATATAATGTCTTGTTTCATAGGTTTTAGACTTTATTAATATAAAGAAATTACTTTTGGATCATACTGTAGTCTAAAAAACATACCCATATAATATAGCTCATACATAAGGAGAAGGGAAAACAAGAGGAGTAACTGTTACTTTTCCACCTAACCGTATGAAAATTCTTTGAGGCTCAGATACATGACTGTAGTTCAGTAGAATGCTTTTTCTCAGAGTAAAAAGCACTTTGCTGACTACAGGGAATAAAGCATTTTTTAATGTGCTTTATTACCTGTTAGGATCAAGACTTTAGCTAGTACAGAAGTACATGTTCTGACTCAGATGCAGTTATTTTTAGTGTTTTTTCTTTTCCTTAAACAAGTCATCCTTTATTAATATTTTAACAGAAACTTAGGCTGTCACTTTTATTTCCATTATAAAACCCTTTAATTAGTCCCTCTGTGTTTCAGGTGTATGGCCTGAAGGTTCAGATGGTACAGATATCAATGCTGTGTGTCGATCACATGGGAGAAAACTGCTATCAACAGGAGATGACTTCGGCAAAGTACATCTTTTCTCATATCCATGCTCACAATTTAGGGTAAGGTATTTCCCAAAAATTTACTCTTATGCAAAAACTGGATGCATTAAATGTTGCTTTCCTATGAACACAAAAACCCCAAGCATATCAAAACAAGAAGAACAGGAATATTTATATATCTAAGGGATTTATTTAAGGTTGATTGAAATAGCAATTAAATTTAAAAGTTAATTTAATGTAAAAACACTTTAAGAGAATGATGTGATGCCTTGGTTTCATTGCCCTATGAATGTTCTAACAAGATGCTTTTATGACAACTGCTGTTCTCACTAATATGATGTTTTCTAGGCTCCAAGCCACGTGTACGGTGGACATAGTAGCCATGTAACTAATGTAGATTTTCTCTGTGAAGACACCCACCTCATCTCCACAGGAGGAAAAGACACAAGTATTATGCAGTGGCGAGTCATTTAAAGAAAACATCAGCATGAACATACAGAGTTGAGTCGACCATGCACAGAACTTATGTATAAACTGTATATTTAAAACTTAACAGTATGTTTGCAGTTTAGCCTGGTCACTGTGATTTTTGTTTAAAAATTCTTACAAACCTCAGGAAAATTGAGCCCTGTGCTGGTTACCTTACTCAGTTTAGTTTTTTTTTTACATTGTGTCACACCTTAAGAATGATCGTTCTCTGTTGTACAATATACAATGCAGTACAAGTTTAATATAAGAAACGTGGCTTGACAGTTTGCAATACAGTGGTATCAGCAGAATGTGACTATCTTACATGTTTTCTATAAACACAGCTAAACTGGTCACAAAAATGCCTTTCAAAGACTGTATATATGTGCTTATTTGTTTCACTATCTACACTTTGTACTGTATATCTACTTATTTCAAAAAATCTATGACAATGTCAAGGTACTGAACTGTTTCTGCTGGAGGCTGATGAATAGATACAAAAAGTATAAACTGCAATGTAAGATGCAAAAATTAGTGTTCTAGACCTGAAAATGTGAATGCTGGTAAATTTGCATTCTCTAGGGAACAGCACACTGTGGGTGTCACCCATGAGGAGCTGTGTTCCTTTTCCAATGAATCAGCAGGCTTTGTCCCAGTTTGACCTGAATTTTTCAGCAGGGCTTACAAGTGTCTGTGTGGTTCAGGTAGTCCATATGAGTTTAAATTACAAATCTTTTTACTTGTATATGAACAATTTCTTTTTGAAAACAGAACAATAGAGCTTGGCCACATCCCCCTCATTGGTTCATATATTTAACTAATATGTATATTAATCAGCATGATGCTATATTGTACATGTATAAGATTTTAGCAGTTCATAACAAATGGTAAGGCCATCTAGCTTTACTTTTTTATGCTTATGGATATTGTATATTTGTATTTTAAGACCAAGTAGACCAAGTCTAAAGATATCTTTTTAAGTGTACCATAAACCTGCAGAGGGTAAAGGAAGACTTGGAAGCCTACATGAAATATTAATGTGTAACTTCTGGCCCCTGTGTTTTGTGCATGGATGGGTATTTATAGTATGAAATAAGATTGTGTTTTGCAATGAAGTAACAGTGGAGGTGGTATAAAATGGTTAAGAAGGCCTTATCAATGTTGATTGTGACACAGATTGAAATGTATTGTTTACTATGAGGAATGTATCTGAAGAATTTTAAAAGAGGAGTTCCAAGTGGACTCGAAAAAGGTAATATTAAAAATTTGCTTGTAACAGACAGTAAATGTTAATTCTCTGAACTCTAAAGCACTGGTTGTTTAGAGTCATTTAAATGACATTAAATCAATAAATTTTGAAACTTTTTTATTACATCTCCAACCTCCTACACTGAAAGTGCAGGACACCAATAAACATGTATTAAAGTGAATTCTCAGTGCATTCTTCCTGTTTAGTAAGGTATCTTTGTTTAAACATGATATAGAAGAGACAGGCTTTTACTTAACAAGACACATTTGTGATTTCTCGAGTAGAGATTCATTTGAAAATATATATTGGGGTGTGACCATGAATCTGGAAACATAATAACATACCTAGAGATTGAAACCCCAGTTTTGCAGCAGGGAAGGATACACCACATGCTCTCACCTACGAACTGCCTTGGTCGTGCCTCCCAGTACACATCTCGTGTTTCTGAGTATTCAGCTGGTGGAATGTTGTTCCACTGCTCAGAGTTATGCTCATGGCAAGAGCTCCTGACAATTTCTGTGTTAGGAACTTGTCCTCAGGCATGACCTTTGAAGGCCACAGTTTCCAGGGTCACTTTAACCTGATGTCACCTGACACTGACACTGAAGACAGAGGTCTTGATCCCAGCTGGTTACTCTGATCCCATGCAGCAGCACAAGAGTTATTGTGGCTGTAAGGAGAACCCAGCCAGAACACAACTAAAGCAGACAAAAAATCTGTTTCCTCAGTTTCCTCATCTGATCTAGCTGTGCAGCTGTATGAGTGCTTGTACTGAGTTTATACAGAGAAAGGAGCAGTGTGAAAAATAAATGGCCAGAGGGACACTGGCACAACTTCTGTTAATAATGATGTTAATCTTCCTCTTCTTGATAATGACTGAAGCTATGGCATAATACCCTTACCCTTTCTAAGGTTAATCCAGTCATAAGAGTTTATAACACCCAAGTGACAGGTATTCATTATGTCTGGGTGCTTGGTTATCCACAATACCTTCTGTTCGTTTTTTTTGGTTGTTTTTTTTTTTAATTTGGTTTGGCAAATGGGGTGCTTTCAGGTTTTCTGCCTTTGGAACTTCAGGTGTTTTGTCATCACTTGCAGCAGAAAAAACAGGAGTTGCAAATTGGCTTGGCTCATTCCCTTTTCATTCTTCTGACATGGTGCTGCTCTTGGGATATAGAAAAGCATTTGTGATCCCTTTCTTCATTTTAAACTATTATCCTTTAGAAGAAATAGATGAAGAATACTGCAAGTTCATCCCTAGGGTTACTGATCAAAGGGGATTTTCAACAATCCCATCCCATCTGTGCCTCTGCTGCTCCTCTGTTTCTAACTTTTGCTCCTAAATGTCTCTTTGTTCCTCTATGAAAACCTGATAAATGTATTAGCAGAGTTGGCAAATGGTGGGTAATATCTTAAGCCAAATATCCGTTTGATGACTGTTAAAGTGATTCTCCTTTCTTTATCCAGGAAACTCTACACAATTTTGTCATTGTTATAGCTAATCTTCAGCTCTCCGCTCTTCCATCCTTGTTCCTTTGTTCTTGCATTTATTTGTTTTCTCAGGAGTGTCTTCTTTTTCACTTTAAAAAAAAAAGAGATCAAAATAAAATTAAGGGAAGAAAGAGTTATGCCCAAACATTGCATATTTTATTCTCTCAGAAACACCTGAATTCTTTACCTGATACTCTGTCTGCAGCAACTCTCTTTTCCTGCCCTTCCATGGAGCATAAGGCTGGTCTAAAGTCCATGGCTGAAGACACACCTGGGCTTCTGCTTCTATTCCTTCCCTTCCCTCATCCTGTCTGCAGCAGGTGCTGTGTTGCTCGAAGAAGAAACTCATCTCTTCATGTCTTTTGTGTATTGGTGTTTTCTGCCAAGCATTCAGCTACTCCCTTTCAGCTTCCCTTGGTTTCAGTTCCCATATTTTGCTTTTCTTCCCTTCATTTCTAGCATTACTCTTTTGTGACTTCAGCTTCCAGGGCTACATCCCTTACTGGCACATATTGCTGCCCTTACCTGCCCGTAAAGCCAGTGGCCTTGACTACCTCTCTGATACTTTTGGGGCTGTGTTCCTGGTTTCTTTTTGTATCTCTATTCATACTTCTCTGACTCAGGGAATCTGACTTAGGGATATCAGTGAGTGCATCTGCTTTTAGCCCTTCTGCCCTGCCCTCCCACCTCCTTGTGTGGGGGTGCTGAGGGGATCAGCACTATCTCACTTCTCAGTTGTGTCTCTGTCTGTGGGCAGCCTGTAATTTGTATCACGTACTTAGATTTCAAAATATTTTTAGGGTACGGATTTTTACTCTGTTCTGTGGCATTTAGCAACAGGATTTTGGGATCCTATACTCACTGCAGCAGTATGACTGTCATATTTGTCCAAAATTATGAGCATGCATTCAGGTAATTCTTCTCTGTTAGGTGTTCAAAGTGATTAGCTACTAAAGTTGATAATATCTCTTCTCTTAAGTCTTAAATTATTCAGAAAACAATACAAATACTTTCAAAATTTCTTTCTCCCGCTTTTATACACTTATAAAATAAACACAGATTCAATCTGGCTTTTAGGATCATCGCCTATTTCCAAGTAGAGACTTTTCATTATTTTGTTTGCCTCTCCTGCCTGTCTTCATATATTTATTTTACTCCCAAAGGATGTATATTTGTATGATACCAAAACTACAGCCTAAACTTAATCCTATATGTACTGTTTTAATTACTTCCTGAAAGATTATTATTACATAAATATTTCTGATAGTGCTCGATTTTGATAGGTTGTTGAAACCTGAGAGGTGTTAATTTCCAGCAGATCAGCTCTACAAAAAACAGTCACTATATTTAAAAAAAAAAAAAATTAAGAAGAAAAGACAAAGAATGTAAAAATGTAAAAGAAAATAGTGTCTGCAATGCTGGTGAATTAAAAAACCCTACCATTTCAAATTATTAAAAAAAAAAATCCTTGTGAAGCGAATCAATTTTGTTAAAATGGATTTTTTACTAGTGTAGTTAATATGGAGTTAGTTAATTCAAGGTCATATTTCCTATGTGAAATGTTTGGATGGATATTATTCTTCAAAAGATTTAATATTAGAGGATATTATTTCCTTCGAAAGTATTCATGTGACAAGAGCTTGCAAGGGCAAACAGCCCTATTTTTGCAAGGGCTGGCATTTTTAATTTCTTCTGGTTCTGCTCAGGGAAGCAGGCAATCTTTTTGCTCTGTTTTCTACTGGAAATAGGGCTGTTGACAGATCACTCAGTTGCATCCTCTAAAAATCCTACAGATGGCAGGGAAAATGTCACTTTAATTACTAGGGGAAAGAACAGACTTATGAGAAGCCTAAACTGAAATCCTTTTCTCCCATTGCTGGCCGGGATTCACAGCTGTGCCAAGGCAGTCTGGTTGCTGCCATGCAGCTCCAGCTGCAGCAGCCTGCCCTGCAGAAGAGATGCCCCAAGACAGGGCACCTCCTCATCCAGGAGATGGGAGATGAGGAGCTGACTCCTGGGGAGAAGGACAGAATCACTGCCAGATCTGTCTGCTCCTGGATGGAGGCTGCTGGATGAGTGAAGACGTTAGCAGTTCATGCTCTTGCTGGGAGAGATTTATGTTTCTCCTTAGTCATGAACTTCTGAGGCTATTTCATTTTTCTTAATGGAACTACTTTGCCCCTGAATTCATTAAATAATTGCAGAAGACTAAGTGATGACTTGCGTATCAAAGGTATCAAAGGCAGTGCAGCCAAAGCTGCCATCTAGCTCTGAGTCTGACAGACCTTATTCGATGCAGCAGTGATAGCGAGGGGCTAATCTTCAAAAGCCACTTCAGAGACCTTTATCAATCAGGACAGTTCACAGCACTGTGGATCCCCCCCATTTCCTGCCAAATTTGGAAGTATAAGAAGGGGTTTCCTTTCAACAGAGCCTGTCAGTGTCACCTGGCGCAGTCAGCCCTTCTGTGGACCTTGCATTTTGTCTGTGTTGTTAGGAAAGCTTGATGTCTTAGACTCAAATGGTTCTTCCCCACCAGCTTCAGAGTCACAATTTAGCACAAGTTCGGTTTTAGCATCTTTTGGCTGACTACAGACTACACTAAACGAATTTAGACATTTCCATTTGTTTGTAGTGGGCATATCTGTCCTTAAAGACTGCTTCTTTGGGTTTAGTCTGAGGTGCTGAGCTCAGAACTATGGGAATGGTGACCTGCTTTCTGGGTTTCCATGCAACTGAATAGGTTTTAGCATGAGCTTCTAAGAGATGAACATTTTTTAAATCTGCCCTTTGGAATTACCTAGAATAAGCATGTAGCCAGAGGGAAGCAAAATCATCTGCTCTGTGGATTCTGTCAGTGCTACACGAGCTACAGTTGCTCCAAATTCCAGGTTGTAGGATAAAGAAATCTCCTTCAGGCTGTTCGGTCATTATGGTTAGAAAGAAAAAACTTAAAAAGCCTGGGTGACTTCTGCAGCCACATTAGATTATTGTAATTTGCCATTGCTTGCTTCACCCTCACTCCACAGAGATGTGCTGAAGGGGGAACAGTCTGCATGAGCCTGAAGAGAACTCCTCTCTACAAAATTAATTGCCTGGCTGTTCTTTCTGGATTCAGTTTCTCATTAAGATATATGTCAACATCTTTGGGTTCCTTCCTCCCTGCCCCGCTTCTCCTTTTCATCAGTTTTCATTGACATTATAATATGAAATTTATGACATCAGTGAATAACCACAGGGAAAGTTATTATGCCAGAGGTTCAAGTGTTTTGGCCTCCTTACAGCACCTAAAAAGAGCAGAAGCTGAGCTCTCTCTGAGAGTCTCTGTCTACAGCTTGAACAGTTGGAGAGTGAGCTGACAGGAGGCTCAGCCGAAGTGAAAAGCCCTGTGGCATTTCCCGTATGTACAGCTCCTGCTCAGCAGAAAATCTGGCCACACGCAGTGTAGCAGCCTGGAGAGTCCCCAGCGCCTCTGACTTCAGGAGCTCAGCATCACCTCTGTGCCAAAACCCTTCTGACTAGTTTTGGATGAGAGAGAAAATCACCTTTGGCCTTGAACAGGTCCCCAGGGTCTGCCTGTAAGGCAGAGCTCCTCCCTGCTGCCTGGAAGTCTATCGCTTCCTGCTTCAGCCTTCCTAGTGATTGTAAACCCTACTCTCAGAAGGCATAACAGGAAAAATAAAAGTGCCAGTGAGCTCCTCCCTTTCCAAGAGGAGGCACTGACTATCTCCCTGAAAGCAAAGTTGCACCTTTCCTCTCCTCAACTCCCATCTTCACTGGGGGCAGTGTAATAAAATAGAATTAAAGTATATCAACAGTGTATTTTTTCCTACTTATTCTCTGCCTTTTCCTATTATCACTACCCCTATCTTCTTTCCCTTCCTCAGGATTTCCTTATTTTTTTCCTTTTTGTGTGATTTCCTTTTCTTTCCTTTTATTGTTAAAATAAAAATCTCAAATGCATGTAATTCCTTCATTTCTCTGTAATCTCCATTTTCCTATTCCCTTTAGCTGTTTCCACACTCTTCTGCTACTTGATTCTTGGTTCCCCTCTCTTCTCATCCTTTCCTTCTCACCCCAGAACTGGATGAAGCGTTGCTAAAGAAATCCAGGTGCAGGCAGTTGGTGATGTGCAGTCCCTCACCTCCGGTGCCTCACCACAGCTCCTTTGGGCTGCCACAACAAACCTGAGATGGAACCTTTGCCAAATGGTGCCAAAGATCGCAGAGACATTGATGAGTGAAAACCAAACATCCAGGACTGAACCTGTCTGAATTTTGGGAATCTTTGAATCTCACTTTGTACCTGAATTTGGTAATCATGTTCTTTCTGCCCCAGTGAGGTCCCCGTGAAATTGTGCAACTTTGGCAAAGATCTGAGTCATGTCGCTGTCTGAGGAACAGTTCATTTTAGAAATAAAAGCATATATGTATTACTGGATGCGATATAATGATTTGATACAATGAATTCCTCTCAAGGGTGACTTTTACACAGCTAAATCCTCGATGCTTAGGAAAAACCTTCCAAAAAGAAGTGTGTAAAAAACACTATTGTGGACATTTGTTTTCCTTGAAAAGAGATAGTTTTGTGGACAAGTCCACAGCAAGATGTCAGTTTCAAGAGAAAGCTCTGGGCTGGACAAATTCAGTGGGGAAAAAATGACCACAAGACTCTTGCTGTACCAGCCTGGACATGGCATGGACTCTCTGAGAAAAACAACTGGATGACCTTGAGCTCCTGATAGGAGGATGTTTACAGAGGACGCTGCCCCAGGCTGTGTGACTTTTTAAGGAGAGCGTCCTCTTCCTCCTCCTTCTCCTCCTCCTCCTAATATGAAATCTCTGAAGCAACAAACAGAACAGGCCCCGGGGTAGTTTTTGTAACAGGACCCAGAGGCAAGGCAGCAGATCCATCAGGGTTTTCCATGTAGGAGGTCTCAGCTGGGAAAGATGCAGCCCTAGGGACAGCACTTCTCTTGTGCAGGTCTTTGTTGGGCTGTGCAGGAGAATTTGAAATTAGGGAGAGGTGCAATGGGGAGTGGGAAGACCAATGAGGCTAGCAGGATGGAGACCACCCTGGTGGGTCAGGATTTCCCCCTGGGTGATGGGCAGGGGAATTGACAAGAATACAGTCAGAGATTGGATATTTGTCCATACAAATGATCAGATTTATGTCTCTTAGAAGACACACAGTTCTGATTGCAATACAATGCTAGATTTGTCCCAGCAAAACAATTATTACATGGTCCAGTCATGTCTGTCTGTCAACACAGTAATCTGGTGGTCAACCCATGAATGTTGATAAAGAAGCCTCATGGATTCTGATACAAGAAAGATTTTTAACACTCTTCTATTTTTGTGCTATTAGTGGCCAGCAAGATTGGCATCTGTAACAGTGCATAAAATACCTTCTTTTCTCTCTTGCTTCTTTCTGTAAGAACAAATAAAACGGCAAATACAATTGTCTAGTAACCTCATTGCATTTCTGCATCACTTCTCAGCCACCTCATGAGCAATTAAGCCTCCTAACCCTTTGCAAGGGTAGGCATTGCACAAGTTTACAGCCAGCAAGGTGTTGCAGCTTGCCCAGGGACAGACAGTACCTGTGCGCAGGAGTCAGTGCAGGTACAGAGCAGGGAGTGGTGCAAGCCTCCCCTGTCCTTACCTGGTGGTTTGCAGTCCCTCGTGGGGAGCTGCCAGGGCTGGATGTGTCTGGGGCACGTGATGGCTGTGGTTTCAGCTCTTTGTGCCCTTTTATGCTTCGCAGCCAATGTGCACAGATAAAAGTCTTTGCAGAAGCCTTTTTTGCTTATTCTAGTTTTATATCTCAACCAAAGTGTGATTTAAGTAAATTTATTTGCCTGTTTGATTTGTGTCTGTATAAACCCATCTTAAGGAAATTATATTTTTAAAAAACAGATTATCAGTGAACTCACATATGGATTTTCTATTTTAATCAAGTTTTAAATTCTAGTATTACTATGAAACTCTCTCATTTAATAAGCATCCTCCCTGCCTTATGCTGTCTCCCATATGTCCCATGCGCTGGCCAGTGACCCACACTCTAAAGGATTAGTCAGATGATAGTAATAAGAAAGGTTTTTATTTTTGCTCATTATTTCTTTATATGCTTACTACCTTCAGCAACCCCATCACAAATTATGTGGATGAGTTTCTCCAAGGCACTGTCACTTGGGGGAGACTGCATATCAGAGCTGTGATCTGACACTCTTGTTTCTTTAAACAACCAAACTGTATTGTTCCTCCTAGGAGATTTAGGATTAGTCTTTCTAAAAAAAATGATACGTTTTGGTTTCAAACAAATGAGGAGGCCTCTTAGATATAAGGGAAGCTTCTTTAGGAGACCCTCTCTGTCTGAAGTGAGCTTAGACTAATTGGTGGGGTCACTTGGAAAGAGGACAGAGCAGACCTGCTATGGGACAGGGAAAGCACGAGTTGGGATTTGTACTTATGAGGCACAGCAGTGGTGGGCGTTCTCTCCCCCTGACACTTCAGTAATTCTGTCTCTAATTATTTTTTTTAACATCTTAATGATCACTGAAAACAGCAGTTATGAGATATGTATTAGCTACAAAGAAACAAGCATGGCCTTGAATAAAAAGCATACACATTATTACTACCATGGGTTTTGTTGCTGTCATACTATTGTTGTTGTTATAGTAGTGTATTTTATTTGGGATGGAGCTGCAGTGGACAGCAGCAAAGCTTGACAAACCAGTGGTGACATAGCTCTGTAGGGCATCAAATCTATGGGCTTGATTTTTGCAGCATTTTTTCCAGTGGCATAGCTTACTACTAGTAAAATAAGTGTTGTATTGGCATGAGTATATATACTTTTCAGAGAAATGGAAATAAAAATGTAGAGTATTTATATTGAAAATGGCCCCCCCACTGCTTTGCTCTACATCTCCTGCACATTCCAAGCCACACCTGGTCGCCTCCTGTGCAGTCCCACGGTGTGCTCTGCACCACGCGTTCCTTCCCCTGAACCCTCGCACAGCCTTCCACCATAGGCACTGCCTGCAGCCCACCCTCCCAGCCACACTGCCCACTGCCCACCTTCCCTGCTCACACTGCCCACAGCCCTCCCTCCCAGCCACACTGCCTGCACCTTCCCCAAGCTGTCCCTGCACACAGAGACAGGGGCTACAGCTCCCTTGCCCTTCACAGCACATGCAGGTGGAGGTGTCTCAGGGAGAGATGGGGCAGTGTTAATTGGGACACAGACACAGAGAGAGAGCAAGAAGGCCAGAAGCCTTTACTGTTCCAGACACCATCTGCACACACATGCCAGCTGCATGGAAACCCACTGTTTCCTGTGGGATTACATGGTTGTTCAGGGGGGTTTGTGCCTAAACTGGGTGATGCAGAACTGGGAGAGATCAGTGGGAGATGGATCCACAGAGAGTGTGAACAGCCTTTACTCTTGAGAAATGACAAGTTATGGTGACCTGTGTGTGGAAAACCTGAGAAATAACTGCATAATTTTGTCATGTACAATGCCAGATCCTTGAGCATATTCAAGCAATACCAAATTCAAGGGTTTTTTTGTTTTTTTTTTCTTCTAGTGAGTGGTGCATGGGAAGAGGTAAAGAGACATGAAGAGGGTCAAGGGAAGTTCCAGGGTGTGGACCTGGTGAAGATCATCACTGTGATTTGGGCTGCACAAGGGAGTTGGCAGGAGATGACTGGAAGGAGAAGGGCAGAGGGTTAGGGCCGGGACTGGGATGCGGAGTGAAAAGGAGAGTTGGAGGAACTGGGAGAAAGGCAGCCCAGGGTTCCCAAGGTGCGTGGTGGGAAGGTGGGTGTGGAGAAAAGATGAGGCTGAAAGCAAGGCAAGAGGGCTCGCAGGGACACTCATTGAGCTAAGTGGGAAGGGTGACAGAACAGGAACCACAGCTGCCCTCCGGTATTAGCTGGAAATGCCATTTCTGCTCCTGCTTTCATCCACAAAAGCAGCGGTTCTGAAAGCCGGTGTACAGGACCCCCACAGCACTGTGCAGAGGAGAGCTCTGCAACCTCGGCACCGCCCCGCTCCAGTCGGGAACGGTTCGGGGACGCGGCACGGCCAAGTCCCCGGCACTTCACGCAGGCACGGGCCGAGGAGCCCGGCAGAGCCCGGCAGAGCCCGGAGCCTCCGGTCGGTGCCGCACACGGTGCGCGGCCGCTCCCACCCCACCTGCAGGGCCGGGCAGGGCCGGGGCTCCCCCCGACACCCGCGGCGGGGG
>VZRN01002763.1:154112-166721 GCA_013397935.1 Dasyornis broadbenti | reverse complement strand
GTCGCCACCTCCCGGCCCCGGCCCCGGCCCCGGCCGCCGCCGCGCCCCGCTGGGAAGATGAGGTGAGTGCGGGCGGGCGGGGATGCGCCGAGCGCCGCGGGCAGGGCGCCCGCAAAGCCCCCGCCGGAGCGGTGCGGGCACCGCGGGTCCCCCGCGATGGTGTCACACCGTGGGGGGTGGGGATTTCCTGTGCGAGTGGAAGGCGGAGGAGAGGTTAAGCAATGCGGCGCTTCCTAGTCCTTCACCGGATGGATAGTACGAGTGGGTGGTGACGTTTTTGGCATGTTTGACTGTCGGTGCCTAAGTCCATTTGACAGATTATCTCGCGGTTACAAAAGGCTGTAGGCGCCTGTGAAATAGTGCCGCGGTGTGCAGCCGGGATCTGCCCGGTGCTGCCGTGCCCTCATGCGGGGATGTGCCCCGCAGCGGTGCCCTGCAGCCGCGATCTGCCCGGTTCTGCCGTGTCCTTCAGCCGGGGGTCCTGCCCTGTGCTGCCGTGCCCTGCTGCTGGGATCTGCCCGGTGATGCCGTGCCCTGCTGCTGCCCGGTGATGCCGGGCCGTGCAGCACGGGGGGACGGCGAGACGCTCCTCGGGCGAAGAACCCCTGGGCGGGGAGAGCGGTGTGCGAGGAAGGGAACGAGGAGTTCACCGGAGAAGCGGAGATGGGATATTTCTCAAGAGCATCCAGCATGGGCCGTGCCGGATCTCCCGGAGTCTCCCTACCCTCAGGCAGTGGGTGCTACAGCTCGTAGTTGTCCCGAGGTCAATTTGTCCATTGTGAACAGGAAGGGCAAAAAAGCCCCACCAACCCAGTTTCCTGGTAGGAGGATGGAGGGGAAGCGTCATTTGGTTTATGCTTGTCCAAACCTCTCTTTTTCGTTATTTATTCGAATTTGCTTGAGCTGTCAGATCTCAGAGCAACCCAGCCCCTGGTTCATCTTTAATACAAGTGAAGTTTCCCACTTAATTATTATCTTTAGCAAAGTAAAACTGCTTTGGGAAACCTTAAAAATGGAAATAACAGTTTGAAGCCAGGTATCTTTCTGTGGAGCCTGGTTCCTGAATTGCAAGGTTGGCATTGCTCCTAGCAAGTGCAGTGGGAGTCCAAAAAAGCCTTTGCCTGCATTTAGTTACATTTACTCCTGGCGCTATCGTGAGTGTTGAAGACTTGGAGCTGCACTGACTTTTTTAGCCATTTACATTAGCGTTAATTTTCTTCACTTGCATAAAATTGCATTCTTGGGAAGGCCCAAAAGCATACAAACCTGCTGTGTCATGTGTCTGGTGGTCATGTGTCTCTGGTCCCCACACAAAAGGTGTGTGTGCATCGGTCTCACCTGGACTGATCAGAATGCGGCTCAGAGACCTCTGGGAATAAGTCACCAAACACAACAGATGGTAGGGAACTTTTCCCTCTGTCCCTCCTGCTCAGTTAGCAGCCCAGTTGGGAGAACTCTTTCCCCATGAAGAAGGGTGGCTAGAGCTCTTTCCCCATGAAGAAGGAGAGCTGACTTACTGACTCACAAGCACATCTTTCACCCCAAAGAGGCACTATGGGCAGATTGGAAGGCTGTAACAATTTTGGCTTTTTCCCATAGAGGATGCTCTGCTCCACGTGAACTTCCACACTTGGTGGTTGTGCTTTTTGTTGGCAGAGGGAGCAGGGGAGAGAGACCCATCAAGACAGACTGTGAATTAGGGTATCATAACGCACCCAAAGTAATCCCCACCATGAGAGCTAGGGCACTCTCAGATGAGGTGAGACACAGGGTGTTTTGGAAGGAAAAAACAGCTTAACTCCAGGAAAGGCTCCAGAACTTCCCCATATCCTCACTTTTGACAATGATGGAGGGGGTGCTTCTCTAGGTTGGCCACCAAACACCAGGCTGCCTCTGGTCCAGGTGGGGTAGCCAGAGCTGGTCTGTGTGTGCTGCTGGGCATATCCTTGTGCAGCTGCCCTTTTCTGCTTTCCCCATGTGACACTTGGCATCTGCAGGTGTATCACACTTACAGCAATCTTTTCTTATAAATATCACTTTTATACTTAATGCACATTATTATTTTGTTGGGGTTTTTTTAATGGATTCCTGTTTTTAAAGGCTTCCATTTCTGATTTTTTTCCCCTTGCATATATACACATTACTGAATAGTTGTACTTGTCGCTAAATATATGTCTGTAAATCACCTGAAACCTTTTCTAATAACAATTCTTGTTTAATAAATACAGGCTATATAGTTCCAAAATACCCTGACAGGCTATATAATCGTTTAATAAAAACCTCCTTGAAACATTTGCTTAGCCATGTGTGTTTTATTTATATCACTTTTTGTGGTGAGTAGATTACAGTGCTATTCTTTGCACTATTGCATTTATGTGATGGTTTCCATTTTTTGATAATTCTTTATGTCTTCACTTCAAAGGTATGTAGTGTGTGAACAGTGGGTGTACCACACACCTTAGTAATAAAACATTATAATAGATGTTCTGTCTAAAAAGTGGATTAGGATCCCTGGGTAGAAAATGTTAAAGTGCAGAGGTGTTATTATTTTTTGGTATATAGTAATATTGCTTTAGTACAACAAATGTAGAGGTTATTTGACAGCAGATATTCATTTATTCTTGGAAGTAACAGAATTGGCTCATGATTGGGAAAATATCTATGAATATTGCTGTAGATGAAAATAAAATTTTTACATTCTGTCAACAGAGGTGTAACCTCTCATTTCTTAGTCATACCTGTAGTTTATAAGGCATCTGTGTTTCAGTGGTCTCTATTCTTGAAAATAAAATCCAGATATAGCATTTTGGGTGTATCCCTGAAAAAATCCATCTCTCTTTGCCATGGCTGTGGTGCATGTACGTTGGCTCTCTGGGCTGTAGTCCTGAGGCAGTGATGGGGGGGAAGCCTCCAACTTTAGGCACTTTGTTTTTTTCTAAACCGAACATACAGTGAATATCCAGAGATGGAACCAGCGTCTAAACAGGATTATTCAGATTAAAACTATGCCTCCCTACTTTTTTGTGGTTACACATGCTTTAATCCAAGCCAAAGTAATGAGTTCAGCACAGAAGTTATGGGAGAAAACAGTGTCACTGAGCACCTTAATGTTTAGACAAGGTCAACCTTTTTGTTCTGATGTTTTTATATAGCTACCAACTGGAAATCCAAAAAAGCTGTTGTATTTAGCTCTAATTCAAATGGATGGAGCAACATGTTGAGAAAAAGAGGACTGAATATTCATAGTACAAGCCTGTTTTAATAACAGGGTGGTATGTACATCATTCTTGTTAACACTTTTGTTTTCAGACATAAGCAGGCAAAGTCTTTACATTTATACCAATAAACTCAATGCATTGAATATTTCAGTGTCCTCCACATTTTCTATTCATTAAGCACTTCATGAGTCAACTCAAGAGTCTTGCCAATGTTTTCAGTTTGCTTGGAGGGGTAGCTGGAGTTGTATGTATGCAGTGTTACTTTCTAAGTTTTCTTTCTCTTTACTGTTTCTTTCTGTTTGCATCTGTGAAACACTAGAGAGAACATGATGTTTTTATTTATAACATCATCAAAATTGGGGTTTCCAACCCCACTGGACTAGTGGACTTTGTAGCTCAGTGTTTCCAGTAGAAAAGCAGGAGCGTGCCCTGAGATGGATAATAAAATCAAGTTGTCTATAAAATATCATTTAACCTTGTCATTTAGTAATTGATTTCTGAGCTGGAGGAACGTGCCTGTAAACTTAGCTAATTTTTGTCTAATTTGAAGGCTTTGTCCTGCCATGTTCTGACTCCTGCTGTGTGCTGTGGCATCGTAGTGTGTGTGGTTTTGGGTTCCTGGGGTCAGCAGGGAGCAGTCAGACCACCCTCCACAGCCCTGCCTTTGGATATGTTTAGGTTTGCAGCCTCTCAAGCTGAACCTGTGCTGCGCAGTTCTGCCAGCATCACTTGATAGGAAAACACCCAGCCCTTTGCCTGGCATGGTTTGGTCAGCAAAATCCCAAGTGTGGATACTATGCTGCTGACAGAAAACTGCTTTTGTTAGCTCGGCCTTGATCTGTAGAGGCCTAGGTAAGCTCTAGCTGCAGACAAACTCGCTGTCAGCAGATTTTGGACCTCCACTGAAGGTTGCACCAGGCTGGCTGTGGCCATGTGAAGTCGTGCCTCATTGGGAAAAGGTAACACTGAGTTTCCATCAGTGTACCCTGACTGGCAGGTCGTGGAACAGGCAGGCCAGCTGTGCCTCTTTCATATTGTTATTCTGTGTACTTTTACTTTATTTTTCCCTCTCTAAAATAAAGCATAGACCCTGGACATATTTTTGTGCGTTCCCTCATTTTTTGGGTGTTTTGTCTTGTATTTTTGTGGGGGTATAACCAAGGCTGAAGGTAATCTTTCAATGTGCACGGGTCTGTTTAACTCAATGTTGTGGGTTTGTGTGGTGTAGCCCTTCTGTCTGTTCCTGGGTCACTCAAATCATGTTCAACAGAAGACACTCTAATGCAGAACAGCTTCATCAGAAGTGTGTCACAATTAAAGGTGTCTGCATAGTCTGTCTCTGCACTTGGCTGGATACCTCTTTGGCAAGTACAGTACTTCTCTCTTTTGAAGTATTTTACTTTAAATATTTGTATTTCTTGTAAGAAATCATAAAAATCTTTCCAAAGTGCAAACACAGTTCAGTCTCACATAATTTCCCATATCTTGCAGGTCAGCAGTTTTGTGATTTCTTTCATTTTTCTTGCTGTGTCATAGTTTTGCTCAGTTCTGAGCATGGTGTAAGGAGCAGTATGGAACCTCTTCAAAAAATATTTCTAAAGCTGCTGCCAAAATGAAATGAATTCTAATGAATTTTCAATCCTAATAATTACAGAATTGAAATAAGTTGAATTGAAATGAAATAAAATAAATTGAATGACCTGCAGTTTTTCTTTATTTGAGAAGGTCATTATAAATATTTCAGGGTTCTTTGCAGAATAAGAACTGTAGTATCATCTCATCCGCTCTAATTACATTTTAAAGAGTACTCACTGATGTTTTGGTATTGTCCTTCACTGCATTTCATAGGCAGCAAACACTGCTCCAGCTGTACATTGGCATTGCCCCCACATATTTTCTGTTTCTTCACAGCCATTGCAGAACTCCAGGGATCCACAGTGCTTCCACTCCGTTTTCTTTTTCTCAGCCTTGTGGCCTGGGCTCAGTTTCTCAGGAGCGGGGAGGAGAGGTGGAGTAGCTGTGCCACCGTTTCTTCGTCTCGGCCCGTTGTTTGCCCTCAGGCAGATTCCGTCCGCAGTCACCTACCCAAGACTTCCGTTTCATCTGCTTTTTGATCTAATGTGCTGTAATAAGGGGAAGCGACTGAAAAGTGCCCTGCCACAGCTCAGAGCTCCCAGCACGGCACACTTGATGGGTGCACCAGCAAAGCCCTTGTCCCTGTCACGGTGCAGCCCTGATGCCACCCAGGGAAAAGACACCAGACCTCCAGACAGGCTGCCAGAAAGCCCCCGGGATGCAAGTCATGGCAGCACACAGCCTTGCTTGGGCTAATCTACCTTGCTGCTGGCTGCTGATTAGCCCACAGGAAGCTTTGCAGTGTAAGGGCTGTTTCCCAGTAACTGGGATGGTGGAGACATCTCTGCCCTGTGCTGTAGGAACCTCATGGTTCATCTGGCACGTTCTCCCGGTGCAGCTCTGGGGTCATGGGGGTGCGTGCACGTCACCCAGTAACACTCAAAGTGAGTTTCAGTCCCAGTTGTGACCCTGTGAAACTGAAAACAGTTTAATGATTTCTTTTTCCCCATTTCTGGTTTGTTTATGCTGCAGAATTCTTCTTCCTGTAAGACTTTGCATTTTTTGCATTGAGCCAATGCTTGGAATATTACTGACAGTCTTTCCAAAACTATTCATCATTTGAGAGCTGTAGAAGCATTAAAGGTATCCATATTAATCAGAGGAGACAGAGTGGGCAAGTCCATACCAAAAATTTGAGCCTGGAAACCTTCACATTTCTGACTATCCAGAGTGTCATTCTGTAATACCACAGCAACCGGTGAAGCTTTACATTTCATTGGATATTTCCCAGTCCTAAAGTCACAGAGACATGTGGCTGCCAGAACTTTTGACTTTCCCTCTTGATGCAGGCATTCAAGCCGTACATTTGTTTCAAGTTCAGTGTTTATATATTTCTTCTGAGTTCTCATTCTTATTCCCCTTAGCTGTGCCAATTTAGCCACTTGTGGTTTGGTAGGGTGAGCTGGGTCATGCAGTCTTTACATAAAAAGAGAGAAGAAAAGAAAATTCACACTTTCCAAATGCAAAGGGTGTATATTTAAGGTAGGTGCAAGCAGGAAACTGAAAGGTTGTGTCAGTGCTCCACCAGAAATGCTCAAGAAACCTTTTCTTCAGGGAATGCTATTATAAATTAAAATATTTCTTTTACTGAAACACTGCTCCTGCTCTTCCTCTCATGCTCTGCAGACCCTCCCACTGCAGACTTCATAGTGCTCTGAGGTACAAGCTGTGTAGCCTAGCTGTTGGTATGGATGAGCATTTTCTAACTACTAACCATATTCCCTGTCCAAAAAAGGTATTTTTCACCTGAGTTCATGATGGAGGTGTTTCTACCTGCCCTGAGTTACGTATACTTAAGAAAGATGTTTAATTCCTGGTAAGTAGTATACATAATTTTATAGAATCACAAACGGTTTGGGTTGCAAGGGACTTTTAAAATCATGTAGTCCAACCCCTACCATGGACAGGAGATCTTCCATTACACCAGGTTTCTCAAAGCACCATCCAGGGCATTTTTCCAGCTTTAAACTTTTGCCCCTTGTCACCACAGGTCCTGGTAAAAAAGTCTCCATCTTATAACTTAAAAGGCCACTTTAAGTACTGAAAGGTGCATTAAGATCTCCCTGAAACCTTTTGTTCTCCAGGCAACTCCCTCAGCCTTTCTTCACCAGAGAGGTGCTCCAGCCTGCTGATCATCTTTGGCCTTCTCTGGACCCACTCCAACAGCTCCATGTCCTTCCTGTGCTGGGAACCCCAGAGCTGGATGCAGCTCTACAGGTGGGGTCTCAGCAGAGCAGAGCAGAGAGGCAGAATCACCTCCCTCTGCCTGCTGGCCGACCCTTTCTTGATACAGCCCAGATTTCAATTGGCTTTCTGGGCTGTGAGCACGCATTGCTGGCTCATGTCCCTGTGCTGGTTTGTTCTGTGGAAGCCATTGAGTTCCATCTCATTTAGGTGAGCAGTTCATTTCCCAGGCAGTAGGTGTCATTCCTGCAACTTGAGATCTCACGGTTTTATTTGTGTCTTTCTTCAGCTTCACATAGGTGTCAGGATGGATAGACATCTTTTTTCTGTGGGGAAAAAAAAAGAGTAAAAAGAAAGAAAAAAGCAAGCTGTGTAGTACTGTGACTCATAGTGTGCCACGTGTGCAGGCACAGGGAGATGCTCCAGCAGTTTGTGTGTTTCTGCAGCAAGGCTGGTCAGGCCCAGTCCTTGTAGGGGTGAGCTCCATGGTGCAGACATGCTTGTGCTTCCCCGGCTGGTCTGCAGCTGCTAAATCTCTTAACCTTTTTGGTATCGTTGCTTTATCTGCTGGAGGATGACAGTACTTACCTGAGAGGGAATTAAGATGATTAGGTAGCTGGGTCTCAGTCTAGCACAGGATTTAAGTCTTAAGTTTGGTCCTGTTGAAGTCCTTGCTTTGCTAGATTGTAGTCTCCTGTTCTAAAGGCATTTCTGAGGATGACAGCCATATTTATAGCAAATGCTAAGCACTACAGCAACGTTCTTTGTGTATTGCCATCCATTCATTCCTTCCTCCCTCCCTCTTCTTCTTCTTTTCCCGTTCCCGTGATTCACTGCTTCTTAGTCAGCATGTGTGTTGCTTCCTTCCTTTATCCCTCGTCAGTAAGCCACTCCCTCAGTAATGAGGAGATCTAGAAAATACAGTGAAATGGCATTAACAAGAAGCAGGGCTGTGGCCACCATAATCCCTTTAATTGCACACTGAATGCTTTTCTTTCCACAGCTGTACACGCTTCAGGAGCTTGGCTGCAGCGATGTTCCAAGGGTGTGCGTTTGCATGCAACAGCAATGGCTAAACACACCCAGGGCTGCTGAATGCTCACGCTGAAAGGATAGCTTAAATAAGTAAATTCAAGTGTAAAAGCTGTAATTGGAAATGCCTGTTACTTGTTTGCTGGATGGGTAGGAATATGTCTTCACCACTGAACAAACTAGCGCTAGTCAATTCATGGTTCGCAGTCCGGAGGACATCAAAAGAGATCAAAAAATGCCTACAAAAAATTTAAAAATCATAAACAAGGCAGTTAAAATCATCCCCATATGCGCATATGTCATGCAGTTTGTATGTGTGTACCTATTCCCGTTAGCTCCTTACTGTTCTTATTACCCACTTGAAATACTTTCGATACTAAAATCATCATTTTATTACATGGCTCTGTTTTGTCTGTCACTCTAGTTCCCACCTGGCAAACAGTAGTGGGATTTGAGATAATCTGTGAATTTCCTTTTGAAAAGGATTTGTGATTTAAAATGGGAGAAATACTGGACGAGTGTATTTTGACAGAATGAGGTATCTTTAATATTATGACTTCGTCATGAATTAGTGTTGAGTGCTCCAACACATTTGCATGCTAATCTTTCTTCTGATTAACTAAATACATCACCTAGGTGAATGTAAGTCAGTTTTTGATCCCACAGCTGTTATGTTGAGAAGTAAGGGTTGAATCATCCAAATAAAGCAGCCTTCTCAAGCAATTAATTTCTTTGACTGTTCAGTAAGGGGAAGAGAGAAAACATGGACTTACATGTTCATTCTACCTGTATGTTTAATAAAATGTCCTTTATCTGTCCCTGTTTGTTGTTTTGCTTGTCTGGCAGTAAGAACCATCTGTAAGTAGGTGGAATGAGGAGTTACATCTCTTCGTGACGCTTTGGCACGTGCGGCTCAGATTCCACTGGTAGCCCAGCATTGTGATGGATCCCCCCCAGAGCCTGACCTGCTGCCTCTTGGCTTTGTGTTTATTTGTTTTAATTGACACTGAACTGTCAGGCATTAGGTCACAGCACGTGGAATCACACACAGCTGCCTCCGACACTGCCGCAGCGAGGGGTGATGCCCAGGGATGTCGGGTTCATCACACACCCAGGAGCAGTCCAGAGGCACTTGCCTCTGCCTGCAAGTCAGCCTGGAGCCATCAGCCTCCATCTTTGGGAATTTCAGCTGCCCACATCTAATGCTGGAGGCAGGAAGAAAGCCGGCTGATGCTACGGCATTAAGGCCCTAATCTTGAAAAGACTTGTGTACATTCTTGACCTTATTACTGGGAACAACATCCTTGATGTTTGTGAACCTAATGGCTGTTGTGATAAGACCACTGACCGTAATAAATTTAAGTATATGTCCAAGTATTGAAGGGGTTGGGGTCTGATGGAGCAGTGAAGGCTCTCTTCTTCATTTGAGGGCAGAACTCAGCAGGGGAATTTTGCAGCTTTTAGGAAGGGAGACGAACGCTACCTGAGTGTGTGTGTCTTATTGGGGGGTCCCCCAGGGCTTGTTGTACTGACCCGAGGGAATGCCTCCTCATTTTATGGTCCTCAAGATGTTGCCCAAGGGTGAGCTGCAAGGGCCTGCTTGTCTCTTCTGTCCTGGCTTGCTAAACAAAAGTAGTGCTGGAACTGCATGACTGCAACCCTTTGCAGGATCTCAAAAAACCTGAGCCAGCATACTATTTTAAAATTTCATGGTATTAAATATGAGAGTGTTACAGAAATAGCAGAGGGGACACTGAGCCAGCAAGCTAGGGAATGTGGAAACAGGTTTGAAAGAGCAATAAGTGCACACAAGGACTTTTCTCAAGCTATGAAGTATGTTCAGAGGTGTGCAGGGTGAATGCCTCGCGTGTGCTTTTAGCTGTTACCGCTGTCCTGAGTACTGGTGCAGGTCTGGTTTAGTCAGTTCTCCCAGGTTCCAGCTGGCTCAATCTCCTCAATCAGTTCCCCGAGGAGCTGTGTAAATGTCTCGTCAGCACCACACCAGTGGGAGTGGCAGAGAAGGCTGTGATGCCCCACAAGGCTGCAGGGCAGCCCAAGTGGAAATGATGCTCCGTGTCTGACCCTGCTTGCAGTGGTGATTTCATCCTTGCAAGAGCTCGCATTTAGATCACTGCATGGTCTGATTAACCCGGTGGTTTGCTAAGGATTTCCATGCTAAATTGCTAAAACAATAGTCCTTTTTCCTCATCCAGGAATGCTTTCTATTGTCTCCAGTCTCTGATCTCTATGTCACTTTGGTCAAAGTCTGTCACTGCAACCTTAGTTGCACCCTGATACCAGCTGTCATCTGTTGTTGCTATCAGGGGTCTCTTCATCATCCTTTTGCTTCAGAAGTTTGGACACCTTTTGTGACCCTTAAAAGATGATAATCCTGAGTGGACACTGCAAAACAAACAACACAGCTAAGGGTTCCCTGAAAAAACATTTAAAGGTATGCCTCGGTATTAAAGGTTAAGCCTGACCTTGCTAGAGCCCTTGTCTTCTATTTAAATGCAGTAGGATTATAATCTAATATCAATTTCCATCTCTGATTCCCCAACACCCATCTTGGTATGATAGGCCTGAACTGCAGTTCAGTTCCACAGATGGTACCTGCATCACAGAAAATATTAGATGACTAGTGCCCTAAATACGACAGAGTGCATTTGTCTACACATCTGTGTGTACAGGAAAATCTCTTTAATGGTAAAAAGCATAGTCACATAAGAGGAATGTGAGGAGAGTTTGTTGGAAGACTCAGTGGTGACTTTTTAAGTGTTGTAGCAGGGTAAAGCAAAATGAGAAGACCTTAAAACTGTGAATAAACATGGCAACTCAATTTAACATGTCTGCCTAAAGAAGCAGGCTTTTATGATTTTTTATTTTACAACAAACAAGAACTTTGATAACTGTTGTGTTTTCCCAATAGTACAAAACATGTCAAATATTTTCGTGACCTGCTGTTTATAAAATAACCACATAAAATGCTTCAGCTTCCTTGAGGATTGTCTCATTTTCCTTCAGGACATGCATTTCTCATAGCCCATCAACATCTGTTCAGCTATTGTGGTGCAGGAGGATGAAGTGAAGACATGCAGGGTCTGATTTTCTCTCCAGCCTCTGGGCACCAGAGGAACTTTAGTGAAGACAGAGACAGGGGAGAGCCTTCATGGAGAGTGAGCATGCAGCAACCCTGGAGTGTGTCCTCAGTGGGATACACAGCTTCAAGTACCCCTTTCCTGGGGGATGAATTTGTTAAAAGCTCAAAACCGTTGATTTGGAGGGGAATTTTTCCAGCATCTCTTCAGGTTTTTGCTGTCTCTCTCTATTCTAAAACTATCTGAACAAAGATTTGAAGGAAAACTCATCCAAACCACCTAAAATGTGAACGTAAAGTAAATTAGATAAACTAAATTAAATCATTGTATATATTATCTGATTCAGCATTCAAGTGACCTTAATTTAGTTAAGCTTAATTCACATCAAAGTAAATGATCCTAAATATGAAATAGGGTTGATTTAATTAATAATGAGTGTCTGCAGGGATCTAATGTGGTTTGATTCATTACAGTAATGTTAATTCAGATTACCTGTCAAAGTTTTCTCATGTAGATAACCCTTACAGGACAGTTTATTAGTTATGCCTAAACTGCTGTAATTGTTTATTCTCCCTTGACTCTAGAGGGACCTTCCCACTGCTCTCCTCCTGTGGCAGTTCATGAGCATTTTGTTGTGGGATATTTCGTTAATTTGCTAATCCAGGCAAAGGAAATTAACCTGTTTTCTGTTGGCTAGTCACCTTTTCACCTGCTTTGTGGCTGCATGGTGAAGGCAGGAGTGTGAAGATGGTATCAGGGTGCAGAGGGTGGGGACTCACCTCAGGTCAGTCCTTTGTGCAAGAGACACCGTGCTTCCACCCACACTCTGTTGGGTTGCACAGCACATGGACAGAAGAAATGAGCTTTACTGGTGTTGCTTAAGGTCACATTCCACCAAATTTTATTTTCTTAGTGTTCAGGTACAACTGTCATGTATTGCTTGGCTTTGGCTTGTACTCTTTTCCTCTGGCTTTTTGTCTCTTTTGTGCCTCAGTAGTACTACAGTGTGTGGCTTCTGAAGCATCACCTGAGTAGCTTGTGCCCTCAATATACACAAGCTCTACTGACCCACTTTTTGACTGCTTTTCTTCCTTTTCTGTCAGTGGCCTTGAGGTTCTGTGAGTTTATTTTTTGCTGTATGATTATTAAGGGAATGGACACACCATAATTGTGAAGATGAGATAGCTGGAGTGGCTGAGACCTGCAAGTCTTTATGTAGGGTGTTTTATAAGGATTGACTTTGTTTTCAAAGAATTGTGCAAACTAGTGCTTTGATTCAAGTGTAAAACTTGAACTGAAGCACCTCATCATTTTCAACAACTTGCCAAGTTGAAAATACTGGAGAGGCTTGAGGAGTGGATGGTAAATATGAACTAGATACAGCAAAGATTATCTAATTCCATAGTTTCTTTCTTTCTTTCTTTCTTTCTTTCTTTCTTTCT
>VZRN01002763.1:31878-153265 GCA_013397935.1 Dasyornis broadbenti | reverse complement strand
TTCCTTCCTTCCTTCCTTCCTTCCTTTTCCTTCCTGCCTTCCGCGCCTTCACCTTCCTTCCTTCCATGCCTTCCTTCCTTCCACGCCTTCCTTCTTTCTCTCTCTCTCTCTTTCTCTCTTTCTTTCTCTGAATATGAGTAAACTGATATGTGAAAAATAGAGAAATTACCCAAAACATGTCCTGAACTTTAACGTGAACCCTAACTTTGATGCAATAGCCTCTGAACTTCAGAAAGAGGGATGGAATACAATATTGTGCTTCAAAATTCAGTTGAGACCTGAGTACTCCCCAGAGTACTAGGAAATGCTGGCTGCTCCGGTTAGCATCTTCACACCTTATAGTTTCAGTTTGCCCCAGGAATCACTCCCAAATAGTGGCCAAAGCAGTGCTGTCAGCCTCTGGAAACTTCCTGTGATTATTTGGTTCATTCTGTCTGGAAACCAGGCTTTGAAACCACTGAGCTGTGCCTATCTCATCCTGTCTGAATATCAGCACACCCAGACACATAAACAATGTGCTTCTTCACGAGGCAATGAAAATCAATGAGGCTTTCAAAAGACATACTCTTTAAAGTCATGGCCTTATTTGGGAACTTGCAGGAGGCTTGGCTGTCACAAGAGAATATTTTGGCTCCGTGACAGTTTTCTTTATACGGTTCTTCAGTGAGGAATCTCCTTGGTTTGTGCAGTGATAGCTTGCAAGTGTTGTTGTCTTTTTTACCCCTTCCCAGGAATATTTGCTTGAGGAGAAACCAATATGTTGATCAAAAGAGGTCAAAGATACTTTTTGACCTCTCTTGGCCAAAATATGTAGAGAAAAAGCAGTTTTTCAAAGATAAACTGAAAATTGCCTGATATTTCAGTATTCCTGAGCAAACTCATGTATGTTCTTATAATAATTACTTCTCTATACCCTTTTTATTTCTCAGTACTCATTTATTGAATGCTGCCTTCTGTTTATGTAAGTGTGGGATTGTTTAGGAATAATCTGGTCTGACACCACACTTTTGATCCTTACACTCCTTGGAATATTTCCTTTATGTTCCTAATGCCTTCGGAACTGTGGTGGGATAAAAGGGCCTGCATGATAAAGATAAATAATAAACTGAAGGGAGAGTGTCAGAGACGGAAGCATTTTAGACTTGGAGTTATTTGGGGAGAAAGAGAGGGGAGAGAGAAGGTTGTCTCAGCAGCGTTTTAGAAGGGTTTCAGAAGAGGTAGTTGAAAGAGAAAGAGGAATTAGAGAAGAAAGGTGTGATTATTACCTAAAAATCACTGTGGCTGTTTCTGAATCCCCTGTCCATATGATATAGAGGCGGAATATAAAATTACTTCAGAGACTTAAGCTGCACAATTTAATGAATTCTGAAGGAAAAAGGGCCTTCAGGCCACACTGATGTTGGAGACCTGCGGCACAATGATGAGCAATGCCATATGGATCTGTCACAACATGGATACCAGAAAGGACATCCTCGAGCATCAACAATACTCTTAAATAATTATAGGTATTGGGGAAGTTGAGAGTCAAGGGGAAGAGGGTGAGGTCAGCACAGTCTGGCTGTGGGGCTAGTACCTATCCTTCAGATTTTGCATCCTACAAAGGCTACAAAATACCCTTCTCCCCAGGATGTTGGATCTTCTCCTCCAGCATCCTTATCAGGTTTCCCTTGACCTGTTTGTGCTGTTCCTGTACTGACCCAACACACATTTCAGGTTTTTTCTGCTCTGCCCAGTGCCCTTCTGTTCCTGAGGAGCTGGGGAGACAGCTGCACTGGCTGGGCTCTGTCCCCAGCCCTATGGTGCAGTGACAGAGGCAATATTTGGCTGGTGCTGCTGTGTCTTTGGAGAAAAGGCAGGGGGAGAGGGCAGAGTGCCTGGAGCAGAAGCAACCCAAGGGTCCAGCATAGTACTAATGTCACTTAATATTGTGTGCATCTAATATCAGCCTGAGGTAGCAAAATGGGCAGTGCCCATGGCAGTGGATGGGAAAGGAAGATCCGTGAAACCTGAGAGAGCTTTAACTATTTACAGCCAATATGAGGAACGCATCTAGGAATGTGAGGTTGGCAGGAGCTCGTGTCAGGCCTGATGTGCATTGCTCTGAGAGAGAAATGTGAGTTAAAAATCTTGAAGAAGAGGGATTCTTGTCTGTGGCTGGAAACTTAGAATTTCAGGAGCAAGAGGAATAAGTTTTGGATAGTATTTGATGTTTTGTGATCATTTCTCATTTTATGAGTTTCATGAATTCGTTTCCAGAGCCTTACTACTCCTGTCTTCCCTTTCAAGGTCATTGGGATGCACTGGTAGCTTCATTCATTAGAAATTAGCAAAGCTGGGATTTGAGTAGGATGTTTATCTGGGATGACCTGAACCATTTGCTTCAGGAAGTCATTCATACTTGAAAAGACAAATGTATCTCATATTAAAGGACAGGTCATGCTTACCTCTCTTTCCCTCCAAAAATGAGGGAAGTAGGATTTGACTCCTGAACAAATATTTAATACTTGAAGATACAAGCCAGTTGTCTGAACTGAATTGGTGCCCAGTTCCATTTCAAATGATCTGGAGTATGCAAGTGCTGGAAGTGTGGCTGATGGCCATGAGCAGAGCTCAGCTGGATGCCGGACACTGCAACGTGCTTGGACCCCTGGATTGGAACCCCAAGCAATGCTAGGTGGCAGTGGGAATATGCAATGTTTAAGCTCTGAGCACTACTGGGAGGGAAGAGCTTTTGTTTGCTGCAGTTTGCCATGGGGTTTGGTGCACAAATACGAGTCCGTGGAACTAGAGCTGGATCGCTAATTGCAAAACCCACTCCTGATTTCCCCTTCTATCCTTTCCTGGTCCTGGATACGTCCTTTGTGCAGTTTTGAGATGGACAAAAGTCTATTCCATTGCTTTTCCCAAGGTTGTGACCTGATTGTGGGACAGATTGGATGTGTTCTGCGTGGCTTGCCTCTTAGTCCAGCCTAAGTGAGAAAAAGGGTCCCCTCAGCACAGGTAGGGAGGCAATTGGTGTTGTACTGAGCGTGATTCATTGTAGTGCAGGGCAATTTGTACTACTGCTCCTTACTTCGCTTTAAAAATGCTACCAGCTGTACCACAGGTAGTTAATCATGGCTGCATAGGCTAAGTAGGCAGTTTTTATAAAGACAGAGTGAGAAAATGGGATCATTCAGTTGAGAAATGATAAGCCATGCAATTATAGCTGGGCAAGTGGTGTCTATGTGTGACCTCCTGCTCTGCTCTGCCTGCCAAGCTGTCCAGGTTTCTTCTGGCTGGATCTTGAACAGAAGTGGTGGATGGCCAGGGCTTAGGGCTACTGGGACAGGTCACAGTAAATGGTTTGATTTGTTGGAGACCTCCCTAGTTCAGACTGCACACAGAGCAGAGGGGGCTGGCAGAGAATTCAGACTTTATCAGTAACTTTGCTGCACTGTCCTGAAGCAAATAGTGGGGCTTCACTCGCTATTCCAGCCACCACCTCAGAAATCCTGTTCTTATTGGAGAAGATACAGGAAGATTAGATGCATGGAAAATACTGGTTATAGAACACAAAACAAAGTTCCCCAAACATGGGGTCTCTGTTAGTGTTTTGTTTTTTGATAAATATTAGTGCTTGTTTTTTCATTAAGAAATTGTATCTCATCCCTACTACCACTGGAAGCTGGAGAACTGATGATGTTCAGATGATGTTGGGTTCTAAATGCTGCCCAGGTTCATGGATTGTTTAAAGGCTTTTGCTGTGATGCTGTTTTTGTAATTTTCATGCACTTGACTCTAAAGTGTAACATGCAGCTTATGTTAAAAAGATATTTTTGTGTTCATTTTGACATGTCCTTTAATTAAATTGTCAGACCTAATACTGTTTCACTGAAACAGCCAGTGGACCCTCTCCAACGAGTCCAGCAAAAGCAGCAAAATAATACTTTGCAACGTAAGCTTCCTGCTTTGGTTTTCATTTGCCATAGAATATCATAAAACACTTTTCCTTGCTAGATCTGGCTCAAAAATATTGGATCTTACTGATGCTCTGCAAAGAGATTGGTAAAGCTGGCACACATCCATTGACCCTCTGCAGAGGTCAGCATGGCCAAGCCACACACATTTCAGAGAAAGGCCCCTCTGAGATGTCTCCTGGGCTGTAGAATGTACTCATGGCCACCCACAACTTTCCTCCAGCCTTAAGGGAAGAAGGCAGCAAGAAGTCTCAACATTGTGGACTAATTGTTTCAGTGGTTCTCGTTAAAGATTAAGTATAATCTTCCTCCCCCGTGTGTGCTTTCCTTAGGGAGCAGGCGTTGTCAAGAAGTAAATTCCACATGAGATCTCACAAAGGGGAGAGGTTGTGGGAATGACCTAATGTTGCTTGTGGAACATCTGCTGTAGCAGCCAGACACACTTCAGGAGCAAACTTTTCTATGCCCAAGGGATGGGAAGGTCCTGCTCCCAGAACCACAGAGCTGTGAAGCTTGGCAAGGACATCTGGAGATCATCGAGTCCAACGCCTGCTCAGGACCTTGTCCCATTGAGTTTTGAATATCTCCCAAGATGGTGATGCCAACCTTTCTAGGCAAGCTTTGCCAATGTTTGACCACTCATGGTAGAAAAGTTTCTTCTCATTTCTGAATTGAATTCCTTGTATTTCAAAATTTGTTCCTGTTGCCTCTTGTCCTGTCACCTCTGAGAAGAGTCTGACTGCCTTCATTACTCTCCCATTGTGTATTTTTACACAGTGGTGAATGAGTCTATGATGATGTGATGTCAAAAGCCTTACTGGAGTCAAGACTTAGTGCAGAGCAGGCCAGAACCTGGCCAGTGTGACAATGGTGTCACCTTCTGGGTAGAAGCACAGCTCTAGGGGCACCACACACTGGCAACTCCCTCCTGCCAGTGAGGTTATTTGGGTTAGTTTATAAAAGTGCTGATGAGTGCTAGGCTGTAAATGAAGCCTCGGAGGAATCAGATCTTACATGTGTTCTCCTGGGAGTGAGAAAATATTGTTCTGAAATTGCCACGCTTAGGTCTGGTGCTGCTGTCAGAAGCTGTTTCTGAGCAAAGAATTCCACAGTGGTGTGTGAAATAATTCCTGCATATGCTTACTTTAACATCTTTTGCATCAGTTGGAAGGGAAAGAAATATTTGTGGGGTTTTTCTGTTGTTTTCATTTTGTAGGAAGAAGGGGGAGAATACATGCTAATGTGATAGCAATGCAGCTCAGTTTTGGCAGATTCTCTGTCAACAGCACCATACACTGCATAAACCCTCACATATAGCAGCCTTCCAGTACCTAAAGGGGCTACAAGAGCTGGAGAGGCACTTCTGACAAGGGCTTGCAGTGATAGGTCAAGGGGGAATGAGTTCAAACTGAAACAGAGGATGTTTAGATTTGATATTAGGAAGAAATTCTTTACTGTGAGGGTGGTGAGGCACTGGCACAGGTTGCCCAGACAAGCTGTGGCTGCCCCATCACTGGAAATGTTCAAGGCCAGACTGGATGGGCCTTGGAACAACCTGGTCTAGTGGAACGTGTCTCTGCCTATTGCACGGCTTGGAATGAGATGATATTTAAGGTCCCTTTCAACCCAAAACATTCTGTAATTCTGTGTTTCCAGGTGAAATTCCAGGCCTTGATGCTATCTGAGCTTTGACATCACGTGTCTGTAAAAACCCTGTAAGCCAATAGCTCCTAAGACCTGGATCTTGTGCTGCAGAGAGCTTGCTTAATACATACATTTTACCTGTGGAGTTTTATGCGCTGCAGTGTGGTTACTTTTAGCCAAGAAGCAGAAGTATAAAACTAAACTTTCATTTTTCTCTTGTCCACATCCTACCATTTAACTAGAGAGTGCAGAGGTGTGTTACAACCCACCCTAGAAGGCAAAAATAACCCAGGTTCTTGTTAATAGATCCCTTGGGGTGGATTAGAGGGAAATGACACCGAATGATCAGTGTTTGTAAATACACACATGTAGGGTTTATTGTAGAACAATTGGGTTGCACAGGAAAACAGGTATGATGTACTTACTTTGGTTCTTAGCTGTAGCAATATGAAGGCAAAAGAGTATCTCTTGAGAAAATGCATAAGAAAGAGAAAGAAAGTATAAGAGTAGAAAGATCTCACCACCCATGGGCCTCCCAGTGTTTTATTTTTGAATCCTCAGAACACCCCATATTTATATAGACATAGATATATGTATACATGGGGTTTATCTTCACTCAGGTTCAGGTAGGAACGCCCAGGTACCTCCCCTGGGGCGGGGCGTTTAAACCAGATGGTGTAATGTTGTGGCTCAGGGGACACCTGGATGATGTAATGTTGCAGATCACCGGACACCGCGGGAGTCTCTGACACCTTCTAAGATGTTACAGCTGGCTATTACATCAGTGCAGTTGACTCCATTAGGGCCCATTATGGCCCATCAGCAGATGGAAACCTTCAGGCCACTGTGAATGTCCCGGTACTTCCCATCAGGGGAGTTATCACAGCTGAGCTCACTTGAGGAAGGACTAGGAGACAAGAGCCACCTCTGAGCGTTTGCCTCTTTCCTTACCTCGTTCAACGCCAGCTGTAGCCTGTAGGGCTGTGCTCACCCCCTCCCCTGGGAGGGTGCTTTGGACATCGGCAGCTTCCCCTCTGAATGTTTGAGCCGTCAGCATTCCAATCTCTCTTCCAGCACCACTTGTGGACACATTCTTCTCCTCACAACTGGGATGATTAGACAATAGTATCCCCTTTATCTTATCTCGTGTTTCTGTCACAGTCCAAATTCCAGTTGATAGGCATATTTGGGGACGTGTGGGCTTCAGGGGTGGTTGAAGGTGGACGGCTGTTTCTTTGCCGTTTGGGTTGATTTTAGAAATGTTTAAGCCATTAACTCTTTCAGTCTCTCACAATAAGACTCAGTTGTTACCAGGAATACACTTCTACTGTTTACCAGAGAAGATGTCTGGTAGACACTGATAGTTTCCATGCAGAATAACTTCTCTCTTGTCAGAATACTTGATAATGAGTCCCAAATTCAGGCAATTATGTACCCATTTGTGTGTGGGAAATTGCTTGGTTCGTGGTGGCTGCTGCTTTTGACTGCGACCAAGCCACTGTACAGTTGAAACACTAAGATCTAGGCCATTGGCTGCCTTGGAGATGACTAAAAGCCAGGGTGTTTGTGGTGGTATGTGCATTTGTATTTATGTCTGAAGTACACAGGTGTGTGTTTGTTGAGATATGAGATATACATCCCACATAAATGTCCAACTGTTTTATTGTGAAGTGCCCTTTAGTGGATCACTGTGGTTTATTCAGACACTGTTTTTGATTCCACTGACATTTCCTTTGACAGTGCTGATAATGCCAGTCGAGTTTCAGCCTCTCACTTCCCTTTTTTCCCCACTTAATCCTGCACAACTTGGAAAAAGTCAAATTTACTAATTTCAGCTAGCTTTAAGGAAGTTTCCAACATACATTTCCTTTTATTTTCTCTGATAGTGTCTCCTATGTGTTCTGCTCTGTGTTAGTACAGATACTAATCAGCAAAGGTGTAGCAGGTGTAAGATAATGTGGCTGTCAGGTGAATATTGAGGCAGTGAAATTCATTATTTCAAAGCAGACTTCTGCCTGCAGCATGATTCAAATTTATCTGTGCCAAACTGAAAAAAATGGTTGATAATTGTTTATCTAGGAAAAAATAATACATTACTGCCTAGCACTTCAAATTGATACAGCCTTGTCCCTTCCCTTGGAAGGGATTTTTTTTTTTTTTTTTTAACCAATAGGATCATAGAATGGTTTGGCTTGGAAGGGACCTTAAAGATCATCCAGTTCCAATCCCTCTGCCATGGGCAGGGACACCTTCCACCAGACCAGGCTGCTCACAGCCCCATCCAACGTGGTCTTCAACACTTCCAGGGATGGGGCATCCACAACTTTTCTGAGCAACCTGTTCCACTGCTTTGCCATCCTCACAGTGAAGAATTTCTTCCTAATATTTATTCTTTACTGACCTTTCAGTTTGAAGCAATTGCCCCTTGTTCTGTCACTACATTTTGCATGATTTTAAATAATTTCTCATAAACAGGCAAGAATACCCAGATCTTGGTCATATCAACTAATGTTTGGAGCCCATACAGACTGAATCTTAGTTTTTTGATGTTTGGTGGTTTGACCATATTTCTTCTTTTACCAATTTGAATTTATCTCACATATCCTTGTCTGTTCTTTATGTAAGCTGCTTTCCCATTTTCAGCTTTCTATGACAGTCAGCACCATACAGTCCTACACTTGATTGGATATTTCAGGCACTGTTGCAGTGATCAATAACTTAATAATCCGTATGGAGCTTTTAGTTTTCATCCCGACTGGCTCAGTTCTGTTGGATTGCTAGTTGGGACTTGATGCTATCCCCAAGGGCTGATAGAAAATCAGTCAGAATCCCATTCTCTCTGGTTCACTCCAGTGCATCTTCCCTAGAGCACTAGAATAAGGCAGATGTAGCTGTGTTGGGAAAAACACCCCTTTTAGCCCTGTGAGTTGCTAAACGCTCGCCTTCACCTGGTACAGGGTATCTGTTCATGAAAATGGTATGTGAGACTCCCAGATAAGAGTAAAGCTGTGGGAGAAGAACGTGGGGAAAGCATCAGCCATCCTGCAGTCAGGCCAAGCCCTGAGATTTGCAAAGCATGAAGAATACTTCAGCCAAGTTTGGGAGGGAGAAACTTGATTTTTCCTTCTGTGCAAATATTCATGCGCTGTGATATTCCAAGCTATATACATGACGTAGGTTTTTTTTGGTGAAAGTTGACATCAGAAAATCAAACTTTCATGGCCAGCTTGAAAACCTGAGAGTGAAAGGAGAAGTCTGAAATGTGTTGGATTATTCTTGTGCGTCAAAATTCACATTGTATTTTAAGGCAACTCGTAATAGAAATCCCATTGATAAAAGGAGGAAAAAAAATGTTGATTTTTGCCCCACCCACCCTTCCCTTTAACAGCTGAAGTTTCGAGTCAATACTTCACTAGTGACTACACCCATGTTCAGTAAACTTAAAGGCATCACAATCATTTTCACAATTTCCCAGTACCTGAACAAAGTAAGGTAGCCATCCCTCTTCTATTTCAATAAATATTTTAAATCTTATTTTATTAAGCCCAAGAAAGACTTTTGAATTCAGAGACAATCCTACTGAAAGGAGATTTTTCAGCATATTCTGGGGTGCTGCCTGTGATTGCCACATTCTCCACTATGCAGAAATGTTGGAGCTGCAGTGAATGAACACTCATTAGATATGCTCTTGTTGGCTCGTTTCCCTTCTCCTATCTGTTTTCTTCCTCATGAATTGAAGTGAATGCTGAATTTTTCAGCACAGTTGTGGGGTTTTTTTTAGAGTGATCTGAATATTACTTCAGCATAATGATAATACAGGCTTAATGACAGAGGTCCGCTGTTTTAGTGGCTTCCTGCTTTCCTTGAGCAAAGGAATAAGTTACCTCATTAGAATATCTCAGTCTGTTTGTGATCAGATAATGGCACCAAGCATCTGGCAAGGGCTTTGGTGGAATCTCAGGTCAAGAGGACAAATACGGATACATTAATGTACTGAGTAACAATGATGCAAGATGTTACAGTTGAGGAAACCACGTTCTTAACAGAGTATCAGCACAAGGCCCTTGGATGCCCAAGAAATACTAGATCAAACCAGAAATTTCACCAGTGTCCTCTGCCTTGTCCTGGTTTGTCACGTTTCCAGGCTTTTTTTGCATCCTTTGCTTTTTTGACAAGCTTTCATCAAGGATAACCACTTCTATTACAGTCTCACTTGTTTGTTAGAGCCCAGCATTGAAACTGCAAATTGTTTCCCAAAAGCTACTGATGGTCTTCAGTGGGAGGGACACTCATTGTCTCATCTTTTTGGCCTCTGATCAGAAGGTGAGGTCTGAGTCCCACAGTTCCCATTACATTAATTGTCCCACCCAATGTTTAGTAAATTTTTCTTTCATCTGACATAATTTCAATTTTTGGTAAACTGTGGGACGTTTGTCATCAAAGGTCTGGACTGGTTATACTGCCAGACAGGGAATAAACAACTTCTTGTAAAAATTTTCATTGTTGGTTTTGGTTTCTGACATAATTTCTGTCTGCTTCTCAAGACCTTCAGTCTGGCTCAGGGCACAAGAAGTTACAGTCTTTGCAAAAAAGTTATAAGGAGGTATTATAGCCCTGTATTTATTGATGTATTTGGCCATTGCATGTGTTCATGTGACTTTCTGAAGCCCCTGTGAGTTCTGTTTGGTAAAATTTCATGCTGAGCTTCATGCATGTCTACAGTAGGACATGATGCTCTCAGACCTTAACTGTCAAATACGGGAATCCTAGTAATTCATTAACCAGGATTGAGACTATGGGTTGTCTCACAAGATAGAAGTCCTTCTGTTTCTGTCTGTAATGCTATCAGCTGTTGTGAAAGTGCTGGCCAAGGAAAAAAAGTTAAAATGTTATCCTTATGAACCCTTTCAACAGCTGACCTCTACTGTATATGAAAGCGTTCTGGCGGATGTTTGCTTTTCTAGTCCTTCACAGTGAAGTCATTGATGACAGAAGCCTTGGCTTGAACAGCTGGCTATTTATTTGCACAGTGGCTGTTGAGAAACTGCAGAAATTTGAAGACCAGATAGTGATTTTGTCAACTTTGTTTTAGGAAGAGTGCTTAGGGGAAGCAGTGTGTTTGCTCTTAATTCTGTAGAAAGGTTTTATTTTAGATAAACAGCATGGAAAAGAAACACTTTCCAAGTGAAAAACAGCTCTCTTCTGCTTGATTCAAGTTAGAGGAAGATTGTGGTGAGCAAGAAAAGGGAAGTTCAGAATTCCATGCTTCCCCTATGAGGGATCTTGGCTAGCTCTGACTTTGAAGGTATAAAACTATTTCCTACAACGTCACTAGCAGAACAGTTGCTTACAAGGGGTGCCTCTCCTGTGCCCAGCTGCTTGGGTGCTGTATACAGTGAGCATATTTGTAGCGACATTCAGCCTAAATATGGACTGTGGCTTCTTTAGATGGTTGCATTGTTCTCCTCTCTGCCAATTTTTATCTTTTATTAGGCTGTAGCCAGAAGCACCTACCTCGCAGTCCTTCTGTTGCTGGATGCATGTGGAAGAATTAATTTCTGTCAGATGGTGTGACTGCATGTGTTTTAGTGTTCCTACAGCGTGCCTTCATTGTCACTTAACACTATCACACTTGTTTAACGGAAATAAAGGGAAACCCAAGGTCACTACTACATTGAAAACATCATGTCTCAAATAAACGTGGATTTTCTTTTTTCCCCAGTGCTGGGGTTTTTTGTCATGAGTGTGTTTTCCTGTCTTTCCAGCCCTTTCTGTCTATATTTTTCAGAGCCGTGAGATCAGATGCCACAGTCACCGTGGCTTGTCCCTAGTCACTGTGTCTAGATGTGGCAGTCTGTACACTTCAGATGCTTTTCCAACCTCCAAATCCCACAGCTCAATGGCACAGCCATTGCCCTAGAGCACAGTGAACCTCAGGAGCTGTAGCTGGGTTTGGATGTTTCAGACTCCAGCCAAAATCCTCCATGTGTTTTCTTGTACTGGAAACCAGCCCTAGCAGTAAAAAAGACAAGTCAAGGTGGGGAGCAGCCCCAGAGGTGACTTTGAATTTGCTGTCTTCTTACGACTTTCCCAGGCAGCGTGTTCTCCTACTGCCCCGTTCTCTGTCCTTCCCAGGGCTGGGGTTGATTTCCCAGGATCTGAATCTCCTCATTTCCAGCAGTCCTCACCTTTCACCTTCTCTCTAGCCAGCAGGCGAGTGGCAGAGCCTGTCCCTGCTCTGCCAGTGCTGGCACCCCTGGGTGTCCCCAGGTTGTCATGGCTGATGCTGAGGCTGCTCTGGTGTGTGCCCAGCCCCAGGGTAAAACCTGCCCCTGGCCCTTGCCATCATGCTACCAGGTTTGGCTGCCTGGGCAAAGTCTCCCCTGTCTGTCCCACAGCTAACACCCATGAAATCCCTAATAACAAATTGGTGATGGGAGTCATCCAGCCTGTGATTCTTGCAGTCCAAGGGATTTGCTGCGGGGACAGTGAGCTCTGGCTCCTGGTGTTTAGGGTGTGTTCCCCAGCACTGTGAGCTGTGTTTACTCAATCTCCGCTTGCATTGCTGCCGGGCCATGTTATTTCAGAGGTGCAAATGTGCCGTCCATTGCCAGGCTGTTCCAGGAGCCTGTCCATGTGCTTCCCCACTCCGCAGCAGTGGGATCTCCCCACACAGAGTGGGTGCAGGCTGCACCCCTGAGCCCGGGGTGCCTCGCGGCTCCTGGTTCCCCCGGGAGAGCATTTTGGCGGTGCGGGGTGGCCGGTACAGGCTGGTGTGGCCATGCCGGGGAGGCTGTCCCCGTGTGTCGCCCCTGGGATGCGCAGTGGATGCTCTGCCCCCTGCGCTGGCTGCGCTGTTGCCATGGAGATTGCGTGCGCTGTTGCTAGGCAGCTGAAGCATCCTCGCCTGCACACTGCAATGCCACGAAATGCTCAACTTTCCTCATTCCTATCTCCCTTCTGTGATCTCCCAGATATGACTCCTTTGGCTCTTATCCCACTTCATTCACTCGCACTGCTGCGATTTCTTGGTGTTAACCCTGTAAAACCTTAAAAAGCCCACATGGCACTGCAAATAGAGTTTATGGCAATGAATTCAGGGCTGAAGGAGTTAAAGTGGTTGGGGACAGACTACAGAGGAAATGATTTCTAGCAGATAAACCACTTTAAATATTCTGGCATTCATGGAAGGGGAGGTTTGTGGATGCAGTCTTTTGTTCCATCACTGATGGTTTAGATGAATAAAAACACAGACTAAAATATCACTACAAGGTAAGAAAATCAGCTTGAATGGGCCTAATTAATCTCTTCAGTTACGATATATATTTAGGTTTTTAGTATCTTCTGCTTGTGCTTGCTGATTTTGATGTAGCATGTGAATGTTAATTTAGCTGTGAAGCCTGTCGCGTACCATATTTGACTTATTTGGCTTGAATAATAAAGATATCAGCCTGTATTCTTGGAGTATACTGCATTAATCAGACTTGCAGGAATGATCACATGGTACTCTATCGCCTTTTCCTGTTAGCTGCTGCTTGTCAGCAGCTGGCTGAGCTGTAGGCTGCAGGCCAGTATCTGCATACCCTTTCTCCTCAGAATATTTCAAATATATTGTCTCATCATTATGCATTTTGCTGCAGTTTGACAAACTAAATGGTCCTCCTGCACGTTAAGAAGATTATTTTAAATTTCAGAGCATTTGTGTAGTTGCTAGGCCATGTATGCATTTGAAGAATTCAGGTAGGCTCTCTGTTTTATACATCAGTGTGCTTGGTTTTTGTTCTTCACAAGGTTTTTGCTGTGTAATGTCAGTCAGCTCTACAGTTAGTTGTTCAATGTGCAGATATTTATTGCGTTTTAGAATCTCTGCCCTGTGCATGGGGAGAAGTGCTTGAAGGGTTCGGTGCAGGTAACGGTAGCTTAACTGCATGATGAAGTGCAAAGATGGGTAATTGATTATATCTTGCACGAATTTCATAGCCATGCAGCCAGAAACAGCGAGTACAGGGTAGTTATAAATATAAACCAGAAACTGTTCTCTTTAAAAGGGTCTTTGCTATTTTTAGTACTGGAGAATCTGACAGATGCTCCTTCAAGATAAAATACTGATGGTGATAGAGAAGAAAAAATTGATGCTTGGATTGTACATAGGATTATATTTTATGCTTCTGCAGAGTATACATGTCTTTTTCATAACCTTGTAGCTGCAGAATTCCTTATCAATTACATTTAAAATAAGAATATTTTTAAGTTTGTTGGGGTTGGTTTGTTGTTTGCAAACATTTGAGCAACTGTGATTGTTAGAATATAAAATTAGCACTTTTTATTTGATATGAGTTCTGCTCAGTATTGCCTCTGCCCCCTCTCCTCCTCCATCCCCACCCCCAGTATAACTCTATCCTTATGCAAGTATTGAGGTCTATTAAAACCCTAACAGATATTTGAAGACATGAAACAGAATTTTTTACCCTCACTATCAGACAATTATTTTTCTATGCAGTTTGGGACTTGAAAAAATTCTGGTCAGTAGTTGTGGGGTAGGGAGTGTCTCAGTTTTGTAAAAAAATTTTTGCTTAATGTGTTCAGTTCTTATTATAACTTGTGTTATAAAATTGTCCACATAAAATATGACAATGTTGGAACAGCAATAGGCATCACCTCATGATATATTTGTCTGTATATCATTATTATAATGTATCTTAAAAATACCCTTTTTGATTCAAAAAAATGGATTGTTCGACCAAGTATGTAACTAGAGGAGATGATGGATTCTCTTTCTACACATAATGAGCATTCTTTACCAAATACCTTAAAATTAAACTTTCTACCCTCAGGTGAACTATTTTTAACATTACTTCTGCCTTTTGTTAGTGAAATATATTGGCAATTTCAATTATTTTGAGACTTGCTGTTCGGTTCTATGTGTGAGTGGTGCAAGAGCAGGTACAGGACACCCCCACTCCCCAAAATGTTCTGATTACAGCTGTAGGAGCTGAGGAGATCCAGGCTGTGTGTATTTCTCCTGTTGTGAAATGCAGTATGATGCTGTCTGAGGGGAAAGATTTTACTGGAAGACTAGATAATGCTGTGTAACTGCTGTTGTCAGGGCTGTCAGGAGATGCTTGGAATCTTGACATTGCTTATTGTTGGCAATAAAATAAGGTGCAAATGGGCCCCAAACTTACTCTGCCGCTTAGCACGCCCACAGAGTTGTTCGTATTTCAACCAGTTGGTTGGGTCCTATTCAATTGAGTGAAATTCTCAATAAATCTACAATAAGAAAAAATAAAGGATGTTTTAAAAATTCTGCTTTAAAAGCCTTAACTGTCTTTCAGTGGCTTTCCTAGATATCTTGGGCCAGAAAGACACCTAGTTTTATTGCAGGAATGGTAAAATACTGATTACACATCCATTAGGCTTATTAAATTACTTGTCATCCTCTCTTAGAGTTTATTTGAAAATAGTATTAACATTTGACGTGCAGACTGCCAGACATTTTCTTTTAAATTTTCTGCACTGGTAGGGCTGGCGTTTCTGTATAGCGGCATTTAAATGGCATTTATTTTATTAGGAATTTCCATGGTGTTTTGTTAAGGTTGCATCTTCATGTTGATGGGTTTTTGTATGGTATGATGATCGTGCCTGTGACTATTTTAGACTTTGATGGCATCAAAACATTTCTTGCAAGATAAGGATTAAAATAGGGTCTAGTCGAGCAGTGGGCTCCTGGAAGCAAAGTGACTGTAGCAGCAGAGGGCACTCTTCTCTGGCCTAAGGGCCCCTGCTCCAGGGTGGCCCCACTCTCTTTTAGAGGTTCCTGTCTTCCATGTGCCCAAAACCCAGGCTTGCACTCATCTCTCACCTTGGCTTTGACATGAAGTGGATGCTCCTGTGCCTGCTGGAGGAGCAGGGCTGTTTCCATCCACCAGTGCACCCGCAGGGCTCGAGTACCCAAGAGATCCCAGAAGTGGGGAGCCCAGGGGTGCCTGCTCATGCAGATCCATCCTGGTGATCCCAGCAGTGCCTGCTCATGCAGACCTGTCCATGCCATCTCTGTATGTGTTGCTCTGCTTGTTTTATTCTGCCTCCACACTGGGCCTTTAAAGATCTGCAGAACTCCCCAGAAGGGTGGTGCGGGCTGTGGTGCCCTGAGACTATGCCAAGAGGCATCCCTGCAATCAGGCTGCCCAAGTTCCCACGGCAATTTCATTTTGATGCAGCCATCCTCACTTCCCTGGTGTAATGGTGCCAGGTTATTTTTGTGAAATGTTAAGCAGCTGCTGGACCTCTCCGAAGAATTGTCTCACTTTAAGACTGTAAGTGACTCCGGTGTATTGTTTGTGAAAAACTTATTTGTAAAGCCCTTTGGGATGAAATCTTACCCATGTGGTTACTGGCTGGATGAAGAGAGACTTAAGCCTCTGAAAAAATAGGGAGTAAATCCATCGAATAATCTCATAGCTCCTTGTATCGGCCAGGCTTAGTTTATCTTCCTCTTGGAAAGAACCTAATATCCCCTGAAAAACTTTGATTGCTTTTAAAGCAGGGGTTAATGGAGCTAAGCCCCTTCTCAGTCCATATGGGCTTCTGGTTTCTGTGTGTTACGGGTTGGACCCATTTTATTACTGATTTCTGCACTGTCTTCATAAAATCCCAAAGCTCATGTACATTTGGGTTGTAATTGGAGGTAGGATTGTTCATAGGCCGTGCTTTTATGATCTGCTGCTGACCACACTGTTGTGAGATGACTTTGCACGTGAAGCCATCAGGAGGATGGTGCACTTGGCCACGAGCAGTACTCCTCATTTGGTATCTTCCGCCCAGATTTAGCTCTCTAGTGGCAGAACACAAATGCATTTTCTTTTCTTTTGTTGCTATGCCTTTATCTTTCTGGGATATAACTTGGTATTCTTCACAGTGAGCTGGTGTCTGTCTATTTCTGCTACACCGCCCACCACAGCATCGCAGTATTTTTAACTACATCTTCTATTCCCTCATCCAACGAGCAAAACTGAGAATGCTACAGGAAGGAAAATGAGTCTCTCAAAGCGAGCTGGCTCTGAACAGAGGAATTGAAACTCACTGATGAATAGAAAGCAAAGCTCAGAATGAATGGAGAGCATTTGGGTGCCATGGTGTGTGGGGGAACCTCTCCCCAAGGCAGCAGCAGCATCTGAAGATGTGCCCTGGGAGCAGGTGATCCCTCCTGTCTTTGCGCAGATGAAGGCATTGAGTTTATTGTACCTATAAGCATTTCATGACTGAGTTTAGCTGCACAATTGGATCAGCATACAGGAGTTCTAATGTATCAGCTTCTTTTGCTGCTGCCAAGCAAAAAAACCCCAAAAAACTGAATACCCCAAATCAGCGAAGAATTTTGGTTTTAATATGATTCTGCAAAAATGAATTCTGGTGGCAGGTGCCCATCAAATGCCTGCTCTGACTTTGACTGCAGCATTCTCCTCTGTTTGGTGATCAGCAATAGGACACAAGGAAATGGAATGAAGCTGCATCAGGGGAAGTTCACACTGGACTTTAGGAAAAGGTTCTTTGCTAAGAGACTGGTGAATCTCTGGGACTGGCACTGTTTACATATTTGTTGGAACATGGGCAGTGGGCTTGAGTACACCCTCAGCAGGTTTTCCAATGACACCAAGCGGTGTGGTGCAGTCAGCACACAGGAGGGAAGGGACTTTAATAGGCTTGAGAGGTGGGCACCTGTGAACCTGGTGAAGTCCAGCAAGGCCAAGTGCAAGGTGCTGCACCTGGTTCAGGGCAAACTCAAGAACATGGAAGATGCCCCTGGCAAGGAGGTTGGGACTAGATGATGTTTAAGGTCCCTTCCAAATGAAACCATTCTATGACTCTGTGACAATAGAAAAGGACTCCTGTTCCTTTCTGCAAGAAATATGACCATATTGAAGAGTAAGAAGCATCAGGAGAGTTGCCAAAAGACTATTTCAAGTTACTACAGGAGTGTAGCTTTTGTGTAGAGCTGTAATGAGATTCTAGCACTACGGAGAAGTGGAACAAATTGTTGTTCCAAGTTGGTGACTCTGACCTTCCAGGTTAGATGGAGCAGATAGTCAAAAACACACCAAATGGTGCAGTTAATCTTTCCTGACAAGAGGGAAAAGAATTTGAGGAGTAATTGTTTCTGAGTTCAAAAGGTATTAAAATGAAAGGGAGAAAGCAAGTTTAAAATGGAGAAAATTCAAGGATGGTATTTTGGCAGACCATAATTAGTTGCAGGATCTTCTAACTTACATAGCTGAACTCTCCAATTGTATTATCATGTTCAAAATATTCTGTAAGCGCTTAATAAATAAGCACAAATGTGTGGACCTGGAAGCTGCAGGCTTGCCAAGTCTCTGCTTGCTCATATTCCTCCCTTTTGTCCTTACATGGATACACACAAATTCATAGAATAATCATGGAATGGTTTGGACTGGAAGGGACCTTAAACACCATCCAGTTCCAACTTCTCAGCCATGAGTAGGGACACCTTCCACTAGACCAGGTTGTTTAAAACACCATCCAGCCTTTCCTTGAACGTTTCCAGGGATGGGCACACACAGTTTCTCGGGCAACCTGTGCCAGTGCCTCACCACACTCACAGTAAAGAATTTCTTACAGAGACCTAATCTAAACATCCTTTCTTTCAGTCTGAAGCCATTCCCCCTTGTCCTATGACTCCATGCCCTTGTAAGAAGTCCATCTCCAGGTCTCTTGTAGCCCCTTTAGGTACTGGAAGGTGCCGTAAGGTCTCCCTGGAGCCTTCTCCAGGCTGAACAACCCGAGTTCTCTCAGCCTGTCTTCATAGGAGAGGTGCTCCAACTCTTGGATCATCTTCATGGTCCTCCTCTGGACTTGCTCCAAGAGGCTGATGTCCTTATGCTGGGAACCTCAGAGCCAAATGTGAAACTTGATAAAAATACATTGTTGAGATAGAAGGTTTTGATTATCTGCAGGAGTTTGGCAAGTCTAGTTGTTCGGGTTGCAAATATGAATATTCCATATGATGCATCTCATCACAAAAAATGGATGAGCCTGGGGGACAAATTATGGTCGCAATAAGATCTATAATACCCTTTGCATAATCCTTCACCCTTCATTTTGTGACTGAGAGACTAAATTTTATAATTTTCTTTTTTCAGAACAAATCTCCACTACATTAAAAAAGGAGGAAAAGGAACTAGTTTAACATTTTTCTTTTGCTGAAGGTGGTTTTCTCAAATCTGCTCTTTGATATTGGAAATTGGTTTTAGATCCTTGGATTTTGGACAGTTGTTATTTATCCACACAAGGCATACGCCCTGAGGAAATGTTGCTTCCTTAAACAGCAGATTGAATCAAATGTTTTTGCTGACATATTTTTCCCTGTGACAACTGACATTGCAGTTGCCACATATTTCAGTGGTTTAGCACAGAGACATTCAAAGAGAAGGAGAGAAATGCTTCTAAGAAAGTAATGTGAGAATGCTGTTGCTGGAAATGAAGATAAGCACGTACTATTCTCATAGTGGCTACGTTGAAATACTTTTACTGAAGAGGAAAATAGATAGAGACTCTTTGTTAGAGGTGGTGGAGTCAGGTTCTGCCAGATTTATTTTTTTGGCCGGGGAAAAATACTCTGATGCCTGGGCATATAATCTTATCCCAAATATAAATATGAAAGGAGAATTATTCCAGGATATTCACTGAATTGGAGGAGCTCCACTGTTGATGTTAGGAGGTAATTTCCAGTCACAGTTAAATCACAGTAAATTGTCTGTGGTGTGTGTATTTAGTGCCTGAAAAAGGGGGCTGTCTGTGGACGAGTATTCCTGTCTTTTCTCCTGTTGAACTGTGAATCCTGCAGAGCATCACTGTAGGGTGCTCACTGGTGCCAAAGGCTTGGTTCAGCTACCTGAGATCTACTGCAGTGTAATTCCTTTCCAAACCCAAGGAATTTCCTCTCTGTTCCCTTTGCCTTCTAGGCATGGTAACCTGTTTTTGCATTTTTCTCTTGTGTCTCTCATCTCCAAAACATGTTTATACCCTTCTCCCTTTTTAAAACTCTCTCTCTCTCATCTCCAAAACATGTTTCGACCCCCTCCTTTTCTTAACCAACCTTGTAGTAATATTTGCAAACAAGAAATGTCTGCTGTTGTTTAATGAGGATCCAGACACACTTTTCAGAACTGAAGGTAGTTATCAAGATACATGGGAATTGATGTCAATCTTTAAAATGAAAACAAACATGAGTACAGATGGTTTTTTTAAAAACCAGAGTTTATCATGATTTGTAAATCCACCTATGGGCCTCCATTAGAGCAAGTCATTCTCAGTCCTGTCTTTTCTAAGCCTTAGTATGAAGTCTATAAAGATTTGAAGCATTTCAGCTGAAGTAAGGAAAATTGCTCCCTGCCCTTCCTACAAGAGCTGTGCCCAGAGCTATACCTCAAACCCTCCTTTAGGTATAAGATTTTTGCAAGCCTGGTATCTTTTGTCCTTGGAGTCTTTCTGTGTAAGATGTGTCCTTCACTTATCTGAGACTGGGATCGTACAAATTTATGGTTTAAACCTGCAGCCTGTAAAATGAGGTTGAAAACCTCATGATTTAAGTGGTTCATACAAAGCTTCATGGAAGTTTTTTACAGCACCCACATGGAAAAATAAAAAGGAGGTGACAGGATAGCTGAAAAATCAAACTTAAACCAAATGTTGAGGTTTGTTCATATCAGTGTGGTGCTGTGTTGATGCATGAGATCATACAGAATTAAAGTCAAATGTTTAATTTCTTCCTTTAAGGGTGATATCTGTAGTTGCAGGCTGCTCACTGACCAGCAGCTGGAGAGCTTCTTCATGCCACGCTAGTGGAACATGTAGTTTCATGCTTTGGACAGCATAGTGAGCTCGGTCTGTCTCCCTTAGAAACCATTGCCCCCTCCTGCTAGGCAATAACATGGTTCAGGTGAGGTTATGAGAAGAAAAAAATCATCCTTTGGGTGTTTGCAGTGTTACCTTTCAAAAGCAGGTAGAGAAAGCTGACACTCAGTTTTACTTCGTTGCAGTTAATGTAGAGCAGGGGAAGGTGAGAAGATTGAAGAATCTGTGAAATAGCCCAATTCTTTCCATTTAGGTGCAATCAAAGCAAAGATGAACTCTGAAGAGGAAAAGAGCTGGGTGAGAGAAATATAGGGGAAAACTTTCCCAAGGAAAAGATGCATGTAGCAGATGGAGTTGATATTGCAAAGTGCCACAAAATTCAGGGATATCAGCCCAGAAAAGATGATTGCTAGCCTGGGCTCGAGGATGATGGCTCCATTTCACAGATGTAGAGTTGAGGATTTTAATCTGAAACTGAATACTTAAAGCTTTTCCAGCTCTTCTTTGGTGACAATACACATTTCAATACTCTGCTGTAGCATGGTTGTTTTGGTGTGGATGGGTCAGCAGTGTGGTGTCTCCTTGTTGGTTTGGGATATGAAGGATAAAACTGGAATTCTGCTTTGCCTGATTGTGGATGACTTGGGATGAAAAACTCTTCATACAGTCATATGGGGCTGGGTTTAAATCTGGATTGTCCACATCCTAGGCAAGCGTCTTAGGCATTTAGCTACAGAGCAGGAGATTGTGCTGTCTTTCAGGAAACGGATGTATTTCCATAAAACATGCTACTCTAGTGCTGTTGTAGTGGCCATCATCTAGGGATCTAAAAGAGACACCGTTTGATGGCAGGGGGAATGTTTTATTAAATCAGCTGATATAACTTGCAAAAACCAGGCAAGATTATGGTTACACAACCCTTTGCAGACCTGAAATTAAAGTTTCTCGCAAAGAAACTGAGAAAATATTGAAGTCACACAGAAGAAAGATAATTCTCTGAAGTAAAACTCTGCTTTTCTTTTCAGTGGTGTAAAGCCTTAGACTAACTTCTCATTGAATTTGTTCATGGAAGGGAAAGAGAGGGGGAAAAAACAGGCTGAAAGGAAGGAAAAGGAGAAAAAGACAGGTAAAGAATTTAGGGAAAGAGATGACTGAAACTTTTTTTTTCCAGACTGAAGGAGGGTTTTGTATCAAATACTTGCTCTTCCTTCTGACTGTAAGAATTGTTATATTAAAAAACCTATTCCTGCCAGCTTTGCCTCCACAGATTGTCTTTGCTCCATGAGACAGCACTTTTTGATGCCATTTTATGTAGTTAACACTGTTCTGCCCAGCCATCATAGCTTAGCTGCTGTTTGGCAAGGGGCTGTTTCTTATAAAGTGACATTAAAATGGAAGTAACAGATAAGACTCTTTCTTACATGCATTGCAAATTGTTCGAGATCAAAGTCACATTCTTGTTTTAATTGGAGAATGGAAATCTAAGAACCATATTTCAAAAATCAAGAAAAATGCATTTTACATGGATCAGATTTTCACAGGAGCATGTATCAGCTCGGATTATTCCAGGGAGGAGGACCAGCTGGATGCTATTTATGTAGAAAATTGGCCTTTGTCTTTAAAGGCTGACATAGATATGGAGTATTTGAATTATTTGAAAGTTTCTGTTTGTTTTTCAGCGATGAACAGTGTGGAAAATGTGATTCTAAGCTTGTGTGTGTGTATTGCAGAATGGGGGGAGCAGGCATGTTGACCCTAACACTGTGTTGGATGGTGCAGCTGGACTGGTCCTGTTATGGATTTGGGACAATTCTGTTCAAGAGAAACAGCAAAGGATTTAGGAGTCCTAAGTACTAGTAATATAAAGGATAAGGAAAAAAACACCACCACCTTTGGAAAAGGATCACTCTGAAAGCTTGAGGATGACACTTCAAAGACTGTACTGGCTTGTTAGGCAAGATTATTAGTACTAATAAGAGGTAATGCACTTATGTCAGTAGCTGCCCTATAGTAATTTTTAGCTGCTCCATATAACTAATGGTATTTTCAAAGCTCACTCAGACAGCACAAGCTCATTAAACAAAGATAGGCATTTATTTAAACTATTTCTAAAATGCAGTGTGAAAAGGAGAAGAAAGAAAACATGCTATTACAGAAGGTGAAAATGAAATACCTACAGGATACATCCCCTGTAAGGTATCTAGGTAATTTGACATGAAAACGATGTCTGATTTATTGTGGAAAACCCTGACATCGCTGACCAAGATGTAACAATACCCTGGTTTTGAAGGTCGAAGTAAGAGAAAAATCAATCCTGAAATACAATGTGATTTCCTAGCACCAAGACTTAGGAAGTGGAGGGGTTTTTTCAGAGGGGGCACCGTGCACTTGGCATCACCTCAGCTCCCACCACAGATCTGCTCCTTTCAGATACAATTTTCTCTCCCCAGAAAGGGTCACATCTGTGCCTGCAAGTGCACAAGCGTTGGGTGTGGGTGTGAGCTCAGTCCCTGCAGCTTCCCACGTTCCTTCTGAGCTCCAGCCACATTTGTGTGCTCCGGGTCTGTGTCAGGATAACCTCGATTGCCAAATACTGGGGATTTCAGCTGGCTGCTCCGGTGTGTGTGGGTGAGGGGAAAGCAAGGGGTCAGACACAGACCGGTTTTCCCTGTAGATGCACAATTTGGCTCTTGAGGTCTGGAATGTGTTTTCCTTTGCTTTTTTGGTTTATTCTGCCTAAAGCATCTGCTCTGGCTGGCCTGGTGATGCCGAGGATGAGAGCTCCAGCTTGGGACTGAGGCAGGAGCTGGGCAGAAGCTGCTGCCTTGGTGTCACACACCGGGACTGACACTTTTGGGGACCCTCCAACCTCCAAGAGCCTGCTACGATCTTACTTCTCAAGGCTTTACGCCATCACTTTCCCCAGAAAATGTTGTGATGCTAGTACAACACTCAGCTGGCTATGCTCCAGCAAATTAAAGTTTCTGGTGCTTTCTCAGGATTTCTGAGGTTTTCAAATCTTTATAGTCAGATTGCATGCTTGTAAATTACATGTGTTTAAATTAAAACAACTAATCTATAAACTCCACCATATCTTTAGTTGTTTTCAGTACTTCGAAAGGATGATACTGAGCCTTTTGGTGGGTACCATGAAAAGAAACCCGGATTTTAAGAATGCGTTTTGACACATACATCCTGATTTGTATTGAATCCATCCGTGGGAGGAGCTGTTGAGAAAATCCAATGCAAAGGAAGTAGAAACCATGCCACTGTGTTGCTACATAGAAAAAATACGCACCATACTGCAGCTTTGCGCTTGTGGTTTAAGATGATGATAAGCAGAAAGCATATTTCCAGGGCTTTCTGTGTGAGCAGATTACTTAAACCCAGATTCTTTCTGATGTCTGAGCGCAGCCATGGAAGCATTAAGTAAAAAAGTCAGAAACTTGACTAAGGCTGCTCACTGAAACCTTTATTAAACTTTAACGAAGGCAGTGAAGCAAGGATTAGATGTAGCTGGGTGTGGAAAATAGCTGTGGAAACAGGTGTTGCTTGTCAGTTTGAGTTTTACTTCGATGTTCAAGCAAGCCGAGGCAAGTGGGGACAGAGCTGATGGGCAAGCGGGGTGGTGCAGGTGCACTGAGATTGCTGGAATTGCAGCCTTTCTCTGCAATCCCCAGGAATGTGCATCATGGGAAGCCATCCATGCAGGAACATGGGCTGCAGGAGTCATCTGGGTTTCTGTAGTTGGTGTCCAGTGTGCAGACTCTAGTCTTCAGTCCAAAATCACTGTAAATTTAAGAGGGGATCAAATCTGACAGTGGCATTCGTGCCATAGAGCTCAGGATTTGTCTTTAATGCTGGAATTTAGTGCAGATGCTCCCAGACCTGGTACCTGTGCGCCTGTGGACACGGGGCTGTCTCCAGAGCAGCTGTTAAAGGCAGAGAAATTGAGGTACAGTGTCCTAAATCCTGGGAGTGGCACTGATGAGTGAGATCCAAGCCCTACTGTCCCTTGCCCAAGGATACCTTCCCTCTGAAACATGACTGTATGTGTGTACATGTACATAAACATACTTACATATCTCTATATTTTTGTGTGTGTAATTCTACATTGTTCTGTAAATGAAAGTTTGTATCATGTGAGCATTTTCCCTGAACTTTCCCTTGAACCTTGCTGGGGTTGTGAGAATAGAGGATGGAGACAATGACACTTTGTTTTGATTTCTAGCCCAAGTTACTGTGTAGAGTGATTCAAGTGTGGTTTCTAGACAGGACTTACTTATATCTGTCCATTAGATTTGGCAAAAGGCTTCATGTTTGTTTACACTACTGCAATTCCAATCTATTTGTCTGCTACACTTAATGGCAAAATGTGTGGGCTTATGTATACGGAGAGATCTATTTATATATAGACATATTTAGGCAGAAAGCAAAGAATGATCTTTTTTCATTAGTACATGATTTTAACAGGCAACAGGAAAAAGGAACTTAGTGATAAACTTGCAAAGTGTCGGATCAAAAGATACAAATCCCAGACAAATAGTCATGGGAATAGGACTGTTCAAAGAAAAGCACATGAAAATTAATATCAGCTGTTTTAAAGGTAAATATCAGATAAATGCTTTCTTTGTAATGGTAATCATGATAGTGTTCATATAATAGTTAATAGTATCACTGTTTTGATGAGGAGCACAGAAATCCCAGAACACTTTAAAGATGTTCATCAAGTAACTCAGCGTACTGGCAGAGTTGTTATAATTATCCCTACTTTGCTGTTAGTAGGAAAAGTAAGGTTAAATGACATGCCAAAGGTCAGATTCCAGATCAGGTGTAGTGCTGGGAATAGGGAACAGGCTCAGACTCTTTCAACCCATGGGCTTAATTCAAATGTTTGAAATGGAGAGACCTTGCCACATTGGGAGTTCACATTTGAGATTGCTCTACAGAAAGCTGGTTGTCTTCTACTTTTGTTTTTTTCTGCAGTGGAAATTAGCCCCACTTTCAGCCATGAGAGGATTAGTAGTGCTGTGGATGCAGTTGTGCAGATGTCTGAGATGAGCTTCATTTCTCCTAACTCTGAATGTCTACACCCGTCCTGGTCCCTGTGGGCTCCTTGTGTAATCAATGGAGAGAAAAAACTGCTGCTAACGTGATTTGTCTGACCTGTTTTAGCCACCTACTTTAGGAGCAGATGAAGCATGCTCCAGAAACACTTTTATTTCTTCTGATTTTAAGGGAGTCCAAGTGAAGAACTGACCCTTAGAGGTTGTGTGGGCTGGACAAGGTGAAGCAGAACTCAGAAGAGTGTAAGCAGCTCTAATATTTTGTCTGGCTCGAATTGTGGCTTACAGGAGTTTATCTTTTTCTATTGTGGGCTTTTGCATGTGTCACTCTTCATTTTATCTTCTTTGCTTCAGCTTCCGGCCCATGTTTTAATGTCCAGTAGATTTAACTACAGTTTTAGAGTACAAACATGGGAATGGTCCAGGTACTCTGTCATTGACTTGGGTGAGACCACAGCTTAGAATTCGGTTTATTGCTTGAATGCATCTTTTTCTTGCAGAAAATGGAGTAAACAAGCTCCCTAGTAAAACATGATGTTAGTCAAGACAGAACTTGACTTCTGATTGGGGTACAAGCAGCTCTTCCAACAAGATCACCTACTGCACTCTTGTAGGAGGCATTTTAGGGGTTCTGTTCATTGTTACTCTGATTCTTACCACATCCCCTGGGATGTTCTTTTTCTTTCAATTTACTTCAAATTCTCCTTGAAATAGATTTCAAATGCAGTGCCTGTGATGCTTACACCATCTGAAGCCATCTGAAGACCACTTCTACAGCGGTACCCAAAGCACTACTGCATCAGTATTCTTAGGTTAATGTACTCTTGTGTATTCATATTTATATAAAAATGGACTGTTTATAAAAGTCCTGTCTGCATGTTAAATTGCATGAGATGCCTTGTGATTTTGTTGTGCTTTGGCTCTATTATGTGTATGTAATAGCAACCAAACCACTGAAATCCTCTACTGAGGGGTCATGAAGCTTTCCAAGGGAAAGATGTATTTAAAAGTCCAAAGAACTACCTGTTCCTGGATAGTAAAACCTATTCAAATGAGGAAAACTGAGAATAGCTTCCTTCATGTTCTACCTATCTGCCCTTTGGGATGCTGGAGAAGTTGTGGAGAGAATTGCAGGGGATTTCAAAAATTTTCTTGTGTATTAAACATCTGAAACACGGAAGTGGATATGTCAAAGTGTATCTGAGCTTCTCTTGGTCTGTGACTTACATTGACAATGTGTGACTTTTGTCATCTCAGTTGGGTGTTACTATCTTTATGCTTCGAATCCATTACTTAATGAAGCTGGGAGAGCTGACATTTGCCTGAAACCACTTGTTTTTCTGAAGTATTTTGTTTTAAATGTCATCTTAGACCAGCCTGGTTTCACTGGTGCAGTAGTTTGCAAACACTGCAAAAGAAATTCCCTTCAAGAAATAATCCCTGTGCTCCTGTTTACATGATCTTGTCAAATCTCAAATTGTTGTGCTTTTTGTAGAGTAGCTGGGGATGTTCTCCATGCAGCACTATGTTATTCCTGTACTGGATCTGACTTGCAATTCATTAACCATTGAAGTAATGAGGAATAAGGATGGGCCTTAAACATGGTTCATGCTTTCTGAAAACTTGGGCAGATGGGCCCATTGCATCCAGTTTACATTTTAAATTCTTTGTCACAGGGATAACTGATAACTTTTTGTTTTAAAGGCTGAGTTCTGGGACAAGAAGTCTCCTATCCCTTCTTACACCTGGCTAAGCTTTTGCATCTCATTACTCTGAGAGATACTGCTGTGCACTGAAAAGTGCACATGAATATCCTGAGCCAATAGTAATTCCAACCAAGCCTATGTTGAACTAAAAGCTACAGTTATCTACACGTCCCAGGAGCTGATCTCATCTTCCCCAGTACTGCCAGCCTGCAGAGTGACTGAACTTGTGTATTTCCTGGAGCATGCTTCCAAACGTCTTAGCAAATATTAAGCAGATGAATATATAAATCATGTTAAATGTTCCTGTGCTAACATCTTTATTGCAATTATAAGGTGGCAGTTGCTGTCCCTTTAGTAAGAGAGGTTTGAGTTTTAGCTTTTTGTTTAATTTGGAAGTGAATTGATAATTCTCTTGCCAACTGTGGCATGTGAGACTATGAACTTCACAGTGAAATCTGACTATAATAAAATGCATAATCTGTTTCACTTAGTTTTAAAGGAGGCAGTTGTTTAAAGCAGCTGGTGAAGTACACAGATGTTCTGGTTGAGGGCAATCCAATATTGAAATGGCATAATGTGGCAACAAACTCTCATTTTAAAATGAATGGCTGACAAAAGAAATATTTAGTTAAGCACCCTACCCTTAATTATAGTGGCAGATATTTTTCATCTGGAAGCATGTGTTCAAAAGGTGCTGAACAACCGAGCCTTCTTTCTGGCAGAAAATGCTGTGTTGCAGTTCCTTCAGACAGAAAAGATGCATTCACTGGCTTGCTGGACTCAATTCCGCTCTGTGAGTTTGCTGCCTGAGTCTGCAAGTGAAATGACAGTGGCTGTGCAAAGAGGCTTCATTCATCTACAGACATAAGTGTTGTGAAATCATATAAGAGAAGAAAGCCGAAGGTAACATGTTTGTGTCAGGGTCCTGCTCCTCTACGGGGACCAGCAGAGTTGAATTTTTAAGCTGGGATGGAGACCAGCTGCCTCAGCGAATTTCCTTTTGGGGACAGCTTTTGATCATAATATTTCACTCATCTTCACAATGCCTGCCCAGTGAAGCATGGAAGTGTTGGGCTTTCTCTCCCCACTGCATAAGAGGAGGTCAACTTATGCAATTTCCTTGCACTTCATTTCTTTGAATTTGCACAGCTGCCCTCTTGGGACTGCAAAGTCCCTGGCCCTAGGGCCTGCCAGTTTTGGAAGCTTCTGAATGTCAAGTCTAATCTCAGTTTTCATTTTTAAAAATACAAAGTTCCTGGACTTTTTGCTTGCAGAGAAAATGGAGCTATTCCCAGTCGGTGAAATCTTGGTGCAATTATGTTTCTGGATATAAGGTGAGAGAGACAATGAGATGTGACTATTTCATATTCGTGTAATAAAATGAGGCATGGTGCCTTCAAATACAGCAATTAAATCAGTTAAATAGTAACTTTCTTCATTATCTCAAGGCCCCTGCTGGACACAGGCCTGTTCTCTAGTGCAGACTCCAGCATCAGAAGCTCTTCATAGCCCACCTTGGCCATCCAAACACCAGTACAGTTCTTTATTGCCTGGTCCCCGAGGTGGGAGCTCCTCACAGAAGACACCCAAGAGCCTGAGGGGAGAGGGAGGACCAGGGACACCAAAGTAGTTGAACCTGTGGGAGTACTGTAATACAAGCAGCTGTGGGTATTTTCTCATTCCCTCTCCTGGCTGCCCAATTTGAAGCCATTACTGGAATAAAGCTTCAGGAGTGCCGCCAGAAACAGAAGGTAGGTAGGTAGGTACGTGGTTTCAAAAGTTTAGTCTATGACTGAAAGTACAAACCACTCTGCCCTCTTCCACAGCCTCCAAGGCTTACTCTTTGGTGCAGATAATTTTTTATCCTTCTCTGAGTCTCTCCAGCTGCCAGTTCACCACTTCTAGCCCCAGGATTGTAATTCCTGCCTACCTTCCCTGCCCATCAGCTATCTGTCATTGACTTAAAGTGTTAGTCAGACCTTCTGCAGCTGTTGGTGAGGCTGTGGTTGCCTATGTATCATCAGGCTGCTGTCTGATGCTTCCTGGCAGCAGGGCTGATGCAGAGACTATGAAGCTCATCTGGTCAGATAGCACTCGACTAAGCTGAACTTCATGCCTGTGTTGGCATGATCCCAGTTTGTTAGTGCCATAATAATTTTGACTGAGTTATATGCACAGAAGCTGAAGTCACACTTCTTGTTTGCAGGAGAGGCGCAGTGTTTGTCCTTCTGCCATCCTTGTCAGTGAAACCATTTGTCTTTCCTGTACTGATGTGCGTCACCCAGTGCTGTTTTGATTAGCTGCTTACATTTTCTAGAATGCATCATCACAGAGAGCCCCCTGTGTCTCAGTGTTGTAACCCTGCTGCCTGCTTGCTTGGTCTTGGAGGCACTGATAAGAAGAGCCCTGTTCTAGCGGTGTCGTGTCTTCCCAGCCTTCAGAGAACATCAGGCATGTATGGCTTGTAGGAGCTCTTCTCTGAGCTGGAAGGATGAGGGTAGAAAGTATTGAGTTCAACACCGTCACCATTTTAGTGCAGAACGTTATCAGATTTATTCTGATTCCCACCCATGTTGTTGAGACCCAGAGTCAGGATGGGCTTCAGAAAGAAGATGGTGGGATGTGGTGGATGGATTGGGAGCAGGGCCTGGGGAGATGTGGTTGCTTCCTAGGCTTGTGCTAACACTGAGGTCTCTTGGGCAAAACAGATTCACCGTCTACAAAATGGGGATAGGGAGATTCCTGGAGTGTTAACCGACTAAAGTTGCAACACTCTTCTTTTGGAAACAGCTTCTACTCAGGTGTTTTCTTTCAATTACCTGTCCTGGACAAAATTACGTCTATATTTCCATGGCACACTCTTTTATAATGTGAATTCCCAACAAAGCCCGCCTGTGGCAGGAGGTGAGCATATATAGGCTTTAACACATTCATTCAGATTTAACTACCTTTTCAGGAAAATATTTTAAAGTATGTTCTCCACATGAGAGGTTTTCTGTTGCTAAACATCTTAAAAATGAATGTGCTACCTCGAGGCAAATGCAGTATCTTCTTATTGCTCATAACATGGTTACTTTAAATCTTCTGCCTTTACTGAGAAAATTATCATCCTTGCTGAGGATCCCGTGTTGAGGATCCCTCCATTAGTCTATCAGGGAGGCGGTTAGTGGAGAAGTAGATGAGTCATGTGAATCTGTGTGTCTCTTAGTGCATGTTTGCAAACCTAATTTTAGTCAGTCTACTCCATTCTACTCTGCCAAAATTAGATAACATTGTTACAGCTATGCAAGTGTTTAAATCAAAAAGATTCTCCTGATAAATATAATTAGGAAAAGCGGTTCCCTTTAGCTGTATTTAGCTGTATATTCAGTCATGTATCAAAAATCCATCTTCTTTTTTCTTTTTCTTTTTTTTTTTTTTCCTTTTTTTCTATAAGGTACTAAATTTTGGTTTTTAAGACTGCTCTCAGACCCACTGGCTTCAGCAGGCTCTGTGCCATGTCTTTAAGTGTACACGCATCCAAATGTGTGCCTGACATTTCCTGTGCATCTTCCTGCTTAAAAGTGATTGTTACCACTAATGTGCTCTGCCTGGAAGTGCCCTCATGAGGCACAGCAGCAGTTTAAAGATTTCTTGACTTGCCAGGCAATTGTCCTGGTTACTGTTAATTTTTGAGATTTCACACTGCATCCATTAGATTTGCACTTGAGCACCTCTTACCAGTGAATCCAAACCCTTTTGCCCTTGGGAATTAGGGGATCTGACAGACAGAGGTGTTTCTGTGGTCATAAACTGAACATATATTGGGACTGGAGCAAAACTTGATATGAAACAGCAACAAAACACATCTGAAAAGGAAGAAAGGATCTGATAGCCTTTGCAAATTGACTCTTAAATACTACATCTGATGCCTTTGCAACAGGCTTTTAGCAGTGTTTGTTACTTCTGATTAGATTTGTTAGATATACTAGATGACAACAGTCTGTCTAAACATCCATTCATACTCTTGCTCTAGCATGTTTTAGAGTCATGTGTGTATTATATTTGGAGTTGTGGGGCACACACAGCCTTTCTTCTTTCTTCCTGGAACTCTTGTTCTGATTTGCCAGCCATGGCACCTTGCTCCTGGGATCTCTTTGGCTTTTTGTCTGAAGAGCACCAGACTTGGAGTCTCTGGACTTGTGTTTCTCTCCAAATGCTTGTGTTGGAGGAATGAACTTAAGTCACAAAATCTTCTTGGCAAGATGAGACTTCTTGCTCCTTCCCCTTCCTGCTAAACACATCATCTGTCTGCCAGCACGGGTCATCTCGGCAAGGTATGCTGCCTGCCTGTGGAAGATGTGGCTGACTCCAAACTGTAGCGAGTGATTGCAGTGGTTGAAGGGAAGAACGAAGACTGGCCTGTCCCCTTGTGTGCAGCCTGCATGGGGAATGAGTTACTCATGCTTTGGACAGTGTGTTACAGGCTTCTTGCAGCTTGGGATCCCACAGTTGCAGCTGATGTGTGACCAGAGATCCAGTGTGGCTGGAGTGTGGGGCCATGTAGCGGGGAAAATGCTGGGATGTGGTCCAGAAGGAGACTACTGCACTGGAAAATCTCCTAAAAATTTATCATTTAGCAAGATCTTAATGCCAAAGAGCATCATCTTATCTCACAGTCAGGAGTTGAACATGGGATCTTATCCTTTGGGATAAAAAGAGGCTGGGGACGGGAGATTGAAATATCTCCCTCTTGGCCTTATTGATCGTTCAGACTTCTCTTATCCTGTGGGTTTTTCCCTTTCCTTCTGCTGCCAGTGTCCTGCTATGTGCTGAGGGAGGCCAAAGAGCCCTTGCCTCCATTGCACCTGTTTTTTGGGTAAACAGATTCACTGCTGTTGACAGTGGTCCACAAGCTCCTCAGTCTGTTAAAATTCCATTTAAATAAACAAAGCATATTTTCAGTTGCACGCAATGTTTGGCCATGGTAGCAGAGAGCCCTAGCAGGTGTCTTTAAGGCCTGTGGAAATGGGACAACAGTCCCCAAGTGGAGCATGCAGTTGGCTGGCTTTTTAGCTAATGGAAGCTGGCCAGCCTCCACTGGATTTGACCCAGGACAATTAGATTAACATAAAACCAAAAAATAAACCCATTTGTTTTCTTTCTAACCAGAAATGTTCCCTCCTCTTTTGTCTCTCAGCAATCTGTCCTGCCCCCTCATCTTTCCCCAACTCTCTTTTTCTGATCTTTTCCCTTCTTCCTCCTGCCACAGGGATCAGAACTGCAAACACACCAGCGGCTGGTCTGGAGTAACCCCAGAACAATTTTGCCTTCTTGCCATGTAGCTATTCCAGGAAGCAAATGCTGCCTTTGGTTTTGAAAAAGAAGGTGGAAAACTGTCAAGAGGCAGGTGAACCAATAGGGCATAGCAGCTCTGTGCTGGCACCCGTGAGTTGTGTAGAAGAGTTGGGATGGCATTGCAGGAGTGATCCTGTGGTGCTGAGTCTTCCAGGATGTAATACTGGGAAGTGCCCGAGAGGCACAAGACCCCAGTGCAGCACATTGGCAGGTCTCATTCCTGGACTGCATGTGCTGCCTGGGCATTTGCCTTTTGGTGGGGAAACTCCATCTTCATGTCCTAATGAAGGACCCGTTAGAGTTATTCCAGGTGGCGATTCCCAGACATGCCTGAACAATCTTGAACATCTGTCATATATTCCTGCATAGGGCTGCTTAGACAGGAGGGTATCACCTGTCTAACATTGCCTGAGTTAAGAAATAAAAAGAAAAATTCTTTATTTTCAGGATTTATTATGATTGGATTAAAAAAAAAAAAAAAGAGCAGACAGTTAAAGACATTTAAATGGGAAACAGAGAAGGTAATGGAGTTAACGAGTTTAAAAATTGCTCTTGAATAGTGTGTATTAAATTATTTGTATTTATCCTGGTGTCTCTATTACTGGGACATTATTAATGGCATACTCAGCAGGTGTGGTTAAAATGAGGACTTTTTATTTAAAATAAAAAATAAATTTCAAATTTCATTTGAAATATGAAACAGGGCAGGAAAAACAGATGCTATAAACACTGGAGGCCAAGAAAGCCATTATTAGTCTCTTTTCTGCCTTCATGGATCTGATTACCTGATCATTATTCTGAAGACTGTTTGAAAAAGGTAGGAGATGTGAGAGATTTCTCCTTGAAGGCTTGCTACAGATGTCGAGATACATCTGTAGCTACATATTAATGTATGGCTGAGCAGCCTTCAGAGAGTGGGAGAAAGTTTTACTTGATTAAAAGCAGCATCAGGTAGAAAATTGTGAATGAAATCAGAAATCAGTATCTTCATTAATTGTGAATTATGGATGAAAGTTTTTCTCTGCTAGTTTTATATCTTTTAAAAAGAATTGTTAAAATCTACCTTAAATTAAGAATATTTTAGTAAGTTCTTCATGCTGGCTTGTGAAGTTAAAAAGAATGTCTACTTACAGAAAGGGTGGAAGTCAGAAAGAAGTTGGTGGTTAAGTGTTGAACCACGATAGCCTCTTCCTGCAGAAGTATGGAGAGGATTGCATAAATTCCTGCTAGTTCTCCTGCTCTGGCTGAATAGGGGGAATTCAAAATTTGCAGACTGACTAGAATGAACATAAAGTTTTGGGATTTGTTTTCTGTCCCCCTCTGTGTTCTAATTATGAATAGAGTTATGAATAAAAATGTAACCTGGTAGTGTTAAAGCTGTGGAGTAGACCAAGCTTAAACTCTGTCAGCTCAGTGTTATGGCAGATTATATTTTATATTTATTTTGTAATATTTTTAAAGTCAACTTTTAGATGGAACTTAGGGAGTTATGTAACTTAAGTGCTATGAATTAAAATTCAAATTTCCATTGCTACATGGTGTGACTAATCAAAACCAGAAAAAAAAAAAACAAACAAACTATGAAATGCAAAATGTATGTCATTCATTTTTTGCCTAAGTTAATGTAAAAATTAAAAATTCTGAATACAAGTATGGTTAATCTGTGTAATTGCTTATTGCGTTTCGATACTCAATAATGTATTCTGCTGATCACCTAAGATGCACCAAGTTTCTTCTAACCAGTAAGAGTTTCCTTTGGGAAAACAGCTTAGAAAAGCACAAACACAAACCAAAATAGCAGTACTGTTGCCACCCTGTCGCCACCCTGTTTTAATTAATGTTACTGATTTACATCATAATTAATATCGGTGATAAAAATCAACCTGTGCCCTTACTGCTTTTGCAAGAGCAACCTGTGGGCCCCCTTGGAAGTGAACGTGGGCTTGGAAGGAGCCTGGGCAGTGGAGAGGGAGGTGATACCCCAGGCTGCAGCACCCACCCCAGCTCACTGCACCTCTGCTGGCATTCCTCACTTCCAGAGAAGAGAGCTGGCCAGGGCAGAGATCTGCAGCACAGACCCAAGGCAGCTTCCGCAGTGGTTGTGAAATCACACTCTGCAGTCCCCCTGCGAAACTGGCCTTTGCTTTTATTAGAAAAGTTTTAAAGTATCCCAAATTGGAACGCAGCACTTAGTTGCTACATTTATTTGAAATAAAAGGTTTTTTATAGCCAAAAATGATGGTTTTCATTTGATTCATCTGTAATAGTTCAATTTTTCTGTTTTCTGTGCAGAGAAATAAATCACCATTATGTGCTGATTTCTCTTTATGCTTGTTTATTGTGGTATGATGGTTTGTTCTGCTTTCAAGTGTCATTAATCCCTAAGAAGTAAATCAGAGTTTCTGAATAAGCTTTTCTTTGTCAGGTTTCACTGGAATTTAATCCTCGGCATCGTTAAAAAAGCTTTTCTTTTTATGGCGGAACCTTGTTAGGAATTACAGCATGCAGACAGTAAAAGTTCAGACATTGTAGCTGTTGCCTGTTAGTACTTATATTTCTCTTTTTCCTTTCTCCTTCTGCCATATGTAGCTGTCTAGGGCTTGGGTGAGGTTTCCTACAGACCTAGTGGTTTGACTGAAAAGGGTGAGCAGAGGAGGAACCATGCTATAATCTGGTCTGGAGCTCCTGCCTGGTCCTGGCTTTGCCTCTCACCCGTCTGGTGGCTTTGGGTGAGTTTCCCAGCATCATCAGCTGGGAATAACCACACTGAACATTTAGTCTTGGGTGGTGCAGTCTCATGTCTCCGTGCAATGGAAAATTTAGGCTTTCGATGCAGGAAGACTTGCTTCAGAGCTGACAGCAAGACAGAAGAGACTCATTAAAACAAAACAAAACAATAAAAAAATCTCCAGCCCTCAGTAAAACCACCATGCCAAGAACTGCCACAAACCACATGTTTCCTCCCATGCTCCTTTACCTGCTCTTCCCAAGAAAAGACTGTAGCACCTCAGCCAAGAGGCAAATAATTAAAAGCTTTCCCATACTGTGTCCCAGAGAGGTGTCAGCAGTGAGGAGTCCTGTTTGATGGAGGGTGGTGCATTTAGGAGAGGGGGAAGGATTCTCTTCTCTGTTCCCTTCCCCGTTTCTGGAAAAGGCTATTGGGAGTGTTGTGGGCTGATCCCAGATTAATTTAAACAAAGTTGAAAAACTGAGGCTGCGTGTGGCAGAAGTAGGTTGTTTTCAGTCTAGCTGGCTCCAAAGGAAAAGCTCCAGAAGGCCATCAGGCACTTGGACAGGTTTCATACCTTAAAAGGTTGCTGGTGGTAGAATTCCTGCTCCACTGAAAACATGGGATGCTCTGGTGGCATTTGAGGCAGCAATAAACCCATACACAAAGGCAGAGAAGCTCACATAGACAGGACAGCATATATTAAAAGACTTTAGATTTCACAGAAGGAACTGGATTTTTTGGTAGGATTTTGTAAACTTTTTACTTTCTACTTTGTAAAAAGGACGCATGACCTGTATAACAGTTTTTTTGCAGTTTAGGGCTAGTCTGCACACCTCACAATGATGCTGCAAAGCTGTGATTTTCTTTCTGGACTTCTTATTTGTGGCTTTATATCTAAAATTTCCACTTAAACAAATTTAGCTTGATGAAAATATCAATCAGCCTTGGTTTGGGAGAGGGGGAGAGCCTTTCTGTTGACTGCAGAGTGATTGAGATGCAGATTCAGACACTGAACTTGGTGTGGATGTGTGAGGTGGATGCAAAATGAATATATGAGATGGGCAAAAAGATCTCTGAGGAGAAGGGCTGAGTATAAAAATGCATAGATGAGATTTCTTGCAAAATCTTCAGAAATGCCTCTGATGTAGGAGGGATGTCTGTTGCTGGAGAGAGTTTGTCACTAGATTTAAAGAATGGTCATTCGCTCTTTGTTTGAGACCACTACAAGGGATAAAAAAATTACACATCTGCTTCACACTGTCCTGAAATGCACCCTCCAATCTGCAAAAATAAAACAAGATCTGATGACTTTTCAATATGTATTGGAGGTTTTATTATAATATCTGCTATGCGCAGAACAGCCTTGCTAAAAAACTCCAGAAAATGTAAATGACGTGCTATGAATAGGCAAATGATCCCTAAGCAGGAATGTGTGCTGAATAACCTTTGTACCTTAGCAAACTGCCAGATCTGCAGTGAAATCTGGTAGCTGAATAATGCATTGGGTTTGATGCTGCACCTGGCTCTGGACATGGAAAGCAAGATCAGTCAGCCCTGGCAGTGGGACCGCTGTGTGGAGGATGACACTGGAAAATGTTCAACCGCAGCTTCTCAATGGAATTGGAGAGCAAATTTTCACTACAAAACCGTGCTCAGGACAAAGCTGACTTGGCCTTCTCTACTCCCTTCATATTCCTTTTTAAGAGCAAAGCAGCCTTTCTGGACCATTTGTTGAAAGCAGAATGTGCCACTGCTGCTAGGCTTGGAGGAAAAGACAAACCATCCTCTTATAATAAGGATTAACACTGCAGCAGTGTCTACCAATACCAAGATGAAAGAACACAAACCTAACTGCATGTCTTATTTTAGGCTTCTGAATGTTTCTATCACTCTGTGTCATCACAGCTGTTTCAGAACATATTTTCAGCTGTATCAGCCACAGTGGATATTTTAAAAAATTCTTTCCTATTTTGCCATTCTGCTTCTGACTGAAAAAAGGGAAAGGATAAGGCCAGCTTTCAAAGGGATGCATACTCTGTCTGCTTTGATGAAATCAATATGTTAGCCTCCACCTACTCTGGCCTGGGGTTGTTTTGTGGACTACGTATCAGAGGAACATCATATCATTACAAGCATTTGAAAATTAGTCTCTAAAATCGATGTGCTGTTTTCTCTTAAGCTTGCATTTAGCAAAATCTTCTCAACATTTCTTTCCTCTGAAAAAGTTAGTGGCTATTAATTACGAGAGAAATGCATCTGAAATTATATTCTCCAGTGACATGGATTAATCTCTACTATGGCCAGCATAATTCTGGTTTTACCACAGTGACACTCCAGAGGTTACATCCAAGATAAATTTATCTTGATAAATTTATCCTATGCTAGGTTATTTACCCACGGAAATATGGATGTAAGGGGGGTGAACAAAATCTGGCTGCTGCTGTGGCCGTGCACATGCTAGAAAATCTGCTGGCAGTAAATACTGCACATGGCAGAAAGTTAGTTGGCCTGATTCTGTCTTTTCCAGAAAGTCAGAGAAACGGAGGCGGCCCTGAATCCCCTGAACCGTCAGTGCCGACCGCAAGGCACGTGGGCGTGCTCCGCGTGCTCGTGCAGCTGGATCCGGCACAGAGCACCCTCTGCGCAGCTCCAGCCATTGCTCTTCATAATGTCAGCATCTCACAGAGCCCAGCTTGTGATCAGCCAAACTGGCTTGGAGTGGATACACCGTGCTTCAGGATAAACCTTTGGTGCCACACTAAAGGCCATCTCCGCTGTCGCTGTTCCCGCTTTATGCAACCCAGCACAGTGAAAAGCAGCTGCACTGTTGTTGTGGACTCACAGAGAGAACCACACTGAGTAGCTGTAGGAATAGAAACAGGCTCGTGTCCCTCCAATAGCCAGGTGTTAGCTTCAGAACTGCTCATGGGCCATATCTTCATCCAGTGAACTGACAAAAATTGCCATCCTCTCTCTCTGCCTCCCTCAGCAATTGCTCATTGTGGACTTCTTATTTCTTTCTCCAGCAATGGTCTGCAACCTTGAATTGTGCTAACAACACACATCAGATTGATGGTCATGCCACATGGGGTGGGGAGCAGGGGTGCCTTAGTGCAGCCACCATCCTCTTAATGGAGATTACAGTCATCAATTTCCATCTGCTGTGAGCATCAACAATGTGATTCCTGGCTTTAGGAACGTTAGTTGATTCCCAAGGCTGAGCGGGTTTTCATTTGGCAACCATTACTCCACCCCCACCATCAATGCTATAAAAAGACATCGGCAGCAGGTAATTTGTTTTGGCTCTATAATATGTGATCTTGAAATTACATATTTTCCTCTACTATGTGAGATTGGTACCTCTATTGGTACCTTTTGAGATTTTACAGATGCCTTATAGCTTTCAATCCGATAGCACAGTCATCTCTTTTGCTGGCTAATCAGAAGCGTTATTGTTCAGCACTGGTTCTGGGGAAAAAAAAAGAGAAAACTTCAATCCTTAATTAGACATGGTATGAACCAAGGCTGAAATTTCAGGACAATGGGAGAAGCAGATCCATTTGCAGGGCGGTAGGTTCACAACCTTGTTGTTCTTACCCTGCACCCCATCCAGCAGCACCAGTCCCTCCTCCTTAGCCCTGTTTGCTTGTGACTCTTCCTGGGTATTCCCGCATTCCCTTCACACTCAGCTGCAGGCTCAGGGTCTCCATTCATTTGTGGTCCCCGCTTCATAGCTGAGCTGGTCTGCAAGCACACACAGTAGGAGCTGCTGCACTTTAATCTAAATTTGAACATTCATTTCTGTCGGGGAAGACCTTTGCCAGGGTGGAGAGGATGGGTGGGGATCCTGACAGGGAAAGGGGACACCCTGCAGGAAGCAGCTGGGGACTGTGGAGTTGAGGCTAATCCCTCGTGAAGCATCAGACCCCACAGGCTGCAGGTACATCTCTGGTGCAGTTGGGTAGGTCACTAAGCTGAATAGCTCTGAGCTGAACCTTCTGAGGGCTTTGCAAACACTCATTCCCCAAATGCTTCTAAACAATGCCTGTGATTACTCCAGAACCATGGCTATAACACTTGGAGGAGGAAGAAAGGCTTAATAAACCCAAATGTGTTTGTTAGCAGTAATTCTCAGCAGGGCCTGTGGCTGAGCCTGCCAGCTGCCACAGTCTGCATGGGTTGCATTTAGCCAAGCCTAAAAGCAGGAGCAGTATTGGCTCTGGAGAAACCTACTGCTCCATCCTATTGTCTTAGAGAAATGAATTGCTTTATAGTAATGCCTGGAAATTGTGTGCTAGTTGCATGCTAAACAGATAAAGAGCAAACAGAGTGCAAATTTGTTAAATGAATTTCCAAAGCTTTCTCACTGAGGCATCATTCTCCTGGGACTCCTATTGAAAAAGGGGCTGATTCCTGCCTGTATTCTTCCAGGTGGTGGTTGGTCACTTCAAGGACTATGTAGAGCACTGTCACATCAGGTGTTGTATTATAACACTTAGTTGTGCAAGTGCTAGCTGCAGTACTGAAAAATAGTGTTTCTTTCTTTTCAACAGAGTGTGTTCTAGATCCATCAGGAGCTGCAAATATTCTAGGATAACTATGGCTTGTTGCCTTCCTTGTTAGTGCTGAGCCTGCTCTGGCTATGAGGGACCTGACTGGTGACATGTGGGAGGTGGGTCTCAGACACCACCATAACGCTGTCTAAATGTCCTGAGCTGGGCATGGGAGTGTTTCATGGGCGGATTCTGTCCTTTCACAGGCTGCTTCCTGGAAATGTTCAGGGAAGGCATTTACATCATCCTTACATTCTCTACTGCAGTGTTCATCTACAGTTTTCCACCCAAATATTCTCTCTGTTGGCTCCAAAGTGATTGTTGCTCTTGGACCCTTCTCCAAAGACATGCTCTCAGCTCTGTTCTTCAGGACACCTTCCTCTGAGAGTAGAGGAGTGAGTCCGTGGACAGCGGGAGTTGTGCATTTCTGAACTCACCCACTTGGGTCACTTTAGTGCTGATATACCTGCTGCACCACCCACCTTGGCTGCCTTCTCTTGCCCAAGCAGATGCCAACCCTCTGCTGGGGCCTCATGTCTTGTTGATGTCACATCTATGTCTACCCTGTGCTCTGGTGTTTGTTCTATCTGCCTCTAGAGCTTCAAAATTATGCTTAAATAGTCTGATTTTTGGAGCAGGGACTTTCATGGAATGGAATGGAATTTGTCCTTAGAAATGAGGGAAAAGAACCTCCTGCAAAATCAACAGATTTCTGTCAGTATAAAACAAATTTGAGGGAGAAGAATCTCCTTCCCTTCCTCTGCATGCCTCCATCTTTTTCCCCAGAGTGTTGTAAACAGCAAAATTGTTTCTGGTAAGCACTGTCCTGGCACTGGAAATGGCTTTCTGTGGCTACTTACAATTACTGTGGAGATCAATAGGGAATAGCAGCAGTTGTGCAGTGAACAGTGAATGACATGAAGTTAACTTTCCCTCCCCTGCTGGGATGTATAGTGTACTGTGGCCCTGTTTCCTTAACTTCTATATACAAGAGTAATTTCAAGCTTGATTTTTCTTGGTTATCAAAAAAGAAGGTATAGATTTAACAGTACTGAAGCAAGCCAAAATGTTACTGCCATTCAGAGGTGTGTCTCTTCATACCCTCCAAGCACGTTTGCAGGCTCACAGATCCCTTTACCATAATGCATTTTAAGTTCATCTTGTTACCTTTCACATAAATATATATTTAAATATATATATATATTTATGTCCTTGTGCTGTGTTTGGAGCTGAATGGGGAAGATAGATGATCGTCACGTGTCTTCCCTTAGAGCAATACAGGCCACATGGGATGTCATGCAAAGGAAAGTGGAACAGTCTTAGATAGCTGGGGAAAATATTTAAAAGCTTTAAAAAAGGAATGGGAAGCATTTTGTGCAATCTATATATAAACAAAACGTATAGCATCTTAAATGTCTTTTTTTCTTTTTTTTTTTAAGCTTGGACATCATGATGCTTGCCATGTTGAATTGTTTCCTTCAGAAGTCATTGGCAGTAGCAATTGTATTGAAGTGGTTTTGAAAGCTGGACTGAACAGCGAGATAAATAACAGCTACATTTTTGGTTTGTGTATTATCATATTGCTCTAATTCAGCTTAATGAGCCAATTATCCACTTACAGAAATTAATTACAAAACAGTCTCTAAAAGTGTCCAGGATGGGTTCTGTCGAGCCAGCATCATGTTGTGGGATGTGATGAGTGATGCTGAGCCTCCCTCCATCTCTGTGCCTGTAGGAGACTCCTTTCCTTGGGTTACAGGTGGTGAGAATGGAGAATTTTGGCCTTGGACTGCAGTACAAAATCTCCTGTTAGTCTGTTGTACTTCATGTTCAGCTTCACCTTGGGTAAAAGTGGGCTTGGGAACATCACACGTTGGGGAAAAAAATCTGGGACGGGTTTGGAGCTAATTGAGCTGCAGCACTAAGGGCTCACTGTCATTCCAGGGTAGCTGGGTGCTCACAGAGAGGATTTACTGCAGGGATTCTGATCTGTAAGACATGGTCTGCTTGTCTGTAGCAGTGGTGCGTCACATGTCAAGGGAATGGGATGCAATAGATCTGAGTTAAATTAAAACACATTTCATGTATTTATAAATGAGCAGTGGTATCCGTTTTCCTGCTTTGGTGAACCTGACACATATGAATGTACAAACCTCAGTCTCTGGTGGTTGTTATTATTTTAATAGTAAGTGAAAAGCCCAGGGAGTATAAATTGCTTGTGTTTTCTTCATGACAAAACCAGATTATATAAATCTGAAAGGAAATACTATATTCAGCAGAATAAAACTGATTCATGTATTGCCTGTTAATCTTTCAACGTGAACACTGATTGAAGTTGGGGTGGTTTTGGTGGGGTTTGTTTTGTTTTGTTTTTTTTCTGATTTGGGAGTTGTTTCTTATTATCAGCAAAATAAGTTAAGCATTGAATTGATTATTTGAATATTTAAAGGCTGGATTGTGCATTGCCATGAATGCTGTGATCTTTAGAGGCACTGACAGCTTTCCCTCTGGCTGTTAACATGTCTGCTTTATACAACACAAATGTCAACATCACTACTCCTCTAATTAGAGCAGTAGGTCAAACAGTGTCTTTGTCTGCGGAGGAACCCGAGCCATTAGCCATGTTAAGAAGAAGCTCCTTTGTTAAGCTTGATTTATGTTTCTGAGGTTTATTTTATCCTGTGGCAACCTACAAATGCTGTTTTCAGAGTGGGGCATTTTTGCTGACTGCAGAAGGGGAAATACACAGAAGAGATTGTCCCTCCACCCATTCAGCCTCTGCCTGAGCTGCAAAGCAAACCTTCGCCAGCAATCCCAGCTCGCTGCAGGTCTGGCCTGAATGAGAGAGTGCGTTGCTTTAGTTTTATTCAAACACAAGAAATGTAGGTTTCCAGAGAGTTTAAATTATAATAGTATTGTTAAGTAGTAGAAGGTTGTAAAGGTAGAGAAATACCATGCTATCCCTTAAAACTGATGTAAAGCAAAATTGCTGTCGTCCTTGTTTGGGGTTTCTGCTGGAGGCACCAGTTTGGTTTTACCTTTTCTGATTTGTTTTTAAGTAGAATTTAGCATAATTTCCATAATGATAAATCTTCCATTTAAGATCAAGAAAACAGTGTTGTCTGTCTTGAATATCCAAAAGATATGATTGATATTTACAGATCATCCCATTGGTTTTTCTGACGTCTTTGATTGCTTGTCTTCCAATGCACTATGCATCTTGCAAAACTGAAATTGCCTTATAGAAATACATAGAAAATTATTTTAAAATAGACTATGGGTTTAACATTTTTCTTTTAATTAAAAAAAAATATTTAAAATTTTGTTTAAATATGTTTTTTAAGTAAACTGATTTTTATATAATATTTTTTATCTCTGTGATATCTCTGGTTTTAGCGGATAAATAGTTGGTGAGCCTCCAGTGGAAATTCTCAGATTTCAGAACTACAGGATTTTTCCTTAGAGTAATTAATAGTCAAATCAGCTAACACTGGCATGCGCTACTGTATATGCTTTAATTCAGCTAGTTGTTTCTCTGGAAGAAGAGTGTCAGCAGTAGAGAGAAGATCACAACAATCTTTCTTTCTCAGAGAAAAGCACGTTGAAGAACAGTGCCAAGATGAACAGTAAATGCTTTGGGTATTGTTCTCTATGTTTTGTTCTCCTTAGCATTTGGCATAGCCACCTGTGCTTCCTTTCTCCTGCCCATTTCCCCTTCCCTACAATGCCATGTGCCACCACACAGATCAGGCTGCTATGAGTGACTCCTTACAGATGAAATATTCATTCCCCTGTACCCTCCGGCAACCCAGAGGCACATGGAGAGCGTAAAGGATAGTATTCCATCATCCCTCCTCTAACCCATGCTGAGCACACAGTATGCCCAAAGCCTTGTGGCACTGGTGGGCACTGGTGGGCATCTCTTGCTTGTCTGGAACTGCCTTGTCTGAGGAACTGCCTGTAATTGGTCCCTGGGGTATGGGCTGGGATATGCTGCTTCCTCCACAAGCTGATGGTGTGGAGGGCTCTGCCTGCTGCCCTCCCACTGCTGCCTGCCGAAAGCACTGCTCAAATGCTTTGCCTCTCCCAGGGTTATCTGAGAAAGGAAACCACCTCCTGAACACCCCTGCAAAGTGCAAGGTGCTGAAACATGCTTTTAACTAGTGGGGGGAAGGCTCATCACATCGAATTGCTAGGTGGAAACCTGAAATGGCTGAAAGTGCTTGCAGTGTGGCAGAGAAAAAAGTCTCTTCTCTCTTTCTGCTGTGCCCCCAGCAAGGCACTGACATCTCAGCGGAGTTGAAGCTCTGGAGATTCTCTGTGTGTTGGAGGATCTGTGCTTTACCACCATGGTACTTCAGGGTTTTGTTTGGTTTGGTTTGGGTTTTTAACATTTTCTCAGTGGCTGTCATTCTGCAGAAAATTAAAGCTGTTCATTACTGCAGACAGAAGCTGTGTTTGCAGATTTATGTTGCCCTTCTCTGAAGAGACAGTGCTGCTTCTGCCAAATTAGCTGCAGCAGATCTATGACCTGGAGGCTGCTCTTCAGTAGGCTGGAATTAAACCATCCAACACACATCCAACATAAACACTGCTCCTATAATGAAGCTCAGCTAGAGCCTACCAGGTGGCAAGTCTCCCTTGGATTTTAGTGTTACCTAACATATATTTAGAAATCCCAGTCTTAACACTAAAAAACAAATGAAACTGAAATAACGGACTTGGGCTTAATTTGTTTTCATTACTGCAGCACAGACCTATGAATTAATGACTTCCAATTAGGTTTTCCACTTTGTATGGAATATAAATTGAAAGGCTAAGGCATACTATTTCCTCTTTTCTTTTTCAGAATAAAAATGTCCATATCTGGGCACCATAACATTGCAGATGAGAAGCATGAAATAATTTTGATTGTTGTGTATGCATAAAACAAGTTTAATATGGAAATCATGCATAAATATAAGTTTCTTAATTTGCATAATAGTTTGGCTCATATTGACTCAGTACAAGTATTTCCTGGGGGCTATCCTGACTCTTGGTCAAGTTGATGCTCTCTGCTCCTCAGAACAACGGAGACACAGAGAGGGTCACGGATGGCTACCAAGCTGGCCAGTAGCTTTAGGAATGAGCTGGGGAGCTCTGCTGTTTCGGAAATCTGAGTCTCCACAGGTTTCACACTGAAGATCTCGTGTTAGCCACTCTGGCTGTACCCTGGTTATTTGCTGGTAACCCTGCTCAGCAGGGAGCATTCCTCTCTCTGCTCGCCCTGCAGTGCTGGCTCTCATACAGCTCCACGCAGTGTCTCTGAAGGCACACTTCATTGCATGCTGTGTTATTCTTTATTATAATGAGCTGGGTGCTCATTAAAGCTTCACAGTTATAAACAGAGCCGTAATTTTGCTTGAGGAACACTGTAATATTAGTTTGGCACCTGGAAACTAACCTTATCTCAAGCTGGGTTATGTCAAAATGTAAGTGAAGGTACTTATTTGTAACAGCTGAAGTGGATGATAGAATTGCAAATGTTTATAAAATGTACAGATGAAAAAGTGAAGGAAAAATCTAAGTCTACAAATCCCCTCTCATTCTCTCCAGTCATTCAGCCAGCCCTCTGTTTCCTGTCTCTTTGGTGTCATGGCTGTACAGAAGGACTCTGCCCTCACCTTCTGGTTTCAGAAAGTTTCCATCCCAGCAGAGCAGACTCATTCCCTAGAGACCTCCAAGGGTTTGCATCACACTTCCTTTTACTTTGTATGTTTACTCAACCAGTTCAATCAAGAGGCCCCTGTTAATGTTCCTGATAAAACTATGGTCTGCCTCCCTGCTTTGGATTTGCAAGTGCTGCTGCAGCAAGGAAGGTGCCACACTGCTTCCAGCCAGGGTCAGAGCTCTGCCCAGGATTTCTGCTGCTCAGGGCAAAGGGGCTCCATCCACTGAACTCCATCTTGCATAATGTCTGTGGTCTAAGACAAACACAGACACATTTAAAGTATGAGTCTCATTTTTGGCATCTGACTGAGATCACGCAGTGGTGATGCTAAATTTAAAATGACTGATCCCCAAAACCTGTCTTGAAGGCATAATGGTTAGAGTAGGATAGGATAGGATAGGATGGAACGGAACGGAACGGAACGGAACAGAACAGAATAGAATAGAATAGAATAGAAGAGAATAGAATAGAATAGAATAGAAGAGAATAGAATAGAATAGAATAGAAGAGAATAGAATAGAATAGAATAGAAGAGAATAGAATAGAATAGAATAGAAGAGAATAGAATAGAATAGAATAGAAGAGAATAGAATAGAATAGAATAGAAGAGAATAGAATAGAATAGAATAGAAGAGAATAGAATAGAATAGAATAGAATTTGTAACAAGCCCCTATCTTTTCTGAACCTTATGCTCATCCAGAGGTTGTTTAGTTGACCCAGCACCAGCTAACAATACAAGTGTGATAGTGATGTTAGCAGGGAGTGTTACATCCCAGAGCCAGTTTGGTGAGTATGGATGTGCATGCTGCTGAGTGAGAAGTACTCTGCCTGTCTTCTGGGGAGATTCTACTAAAAACTGCAGTGCCTTGAGACTCCAAAATCAGAGCTGGGCACTGAGCATGGCACCAGTGTGCACAGCGCTTCAGGTATGGCACAGACCAAGAGAGCCTGCATAGAAAGCATGATACAGAAAACCTCATTTATCAGCATGTTTTATTCTTATTCTCATTTTTAAATTGGTGTGAACCTAACTCTAAGTGGCAGTGGAAATGAGAGACTGAGAGGAATAAGGCATCTGGGTGTGCTGGCACACCAGTTCATAGGTCTTGCTTTATTCTATTTTCCCTTTTCTCTTATTCTGGGGCAGGTGGGACAAGCACTGAAGAGCAAAACACCTCTTTCCAGAAAAGATACAAGGATGGATGGAAAACCAGACAAATGATAAAATCCACTAGCTGTGTAACACCAAGCTGGGAGCTGGAAACCATTCCCTGTGTAGGCTACTGTACCATCAGAGTGAGGCAGCAAAATTCTGTTTTCACACATCATGTTTTTCAGAGGAGAGTTCCCCAAATCCATGGTCTGATTTCCAGCTGTGGTTGTATTATCAAGTGAATAAGGACCATTGTCTGTGTGTTAGAAGCCAGTCAGCCTAAGCAGAAAGAGATAAGACAGGCAACGAAGGCAGGAATACTGCAGAGGAGAAGTTCATGGTAAAAGATGCAGTCAGTTCTTAGGAAAATAGTTCTTTGAAGCTTATGCTTCCTAACCCAGTTCCAGTGCCCTTCAGGGGAGCACGAGCTGGATTTGACTGGGGCTCTCAGAGGTCAGTGCTTTATCCACTAAGCTGTAACCGCCTAAACTGAGCGCGCAGCCCCAGAGCCGATTGAGAGCTTTGCCTGGTTTCTGCTCATTTTGCTCTTTGGGGAGTTGGTTTCAGCAGACCAAATAACTCTGTAATATTGCTCAGCTGATAACACACCAATTATAAAGTTCACTGTGAGAGATCCTGCGGTGAGCTGACTGAAGGGTTCTGCATCACTTTGGATTTTGGTAACCTCTTCAGGGTGTAGAGAGAAGCCAGCACGTGATGTAGGGCAAGACATCCAAGGCTACGGCAATTTATTAAATCTTTCAAAATTCTTGTGTTGTTTGGGGTTTTTTTTTAAATTAACAATTTAATCACAATACAGCTTTGAATGCTGCTTTCCATATTTTTGTTGGGGCTGAGAAATAATGGTTGATGCACTTGAAAAAGGAATTTTCCTTTGGATCCCACCTGGTGGTGGCTGTTCGTATTACTGTGGAGGCTGGGCTGCCTTAACACTGGCCCAGTAGAAGTTGCACTGCAGGTGTTATGTTGCACCTTAAAAATGCTCCACCATCTTACCTCAGTCCTGAATTCGTGACCTTGTGAGATGGTGGAGCTGTAGAAAGTTCAGAAAGCCATTAGCAGGAACAGCAAGCTGAGTAACTACTGAAACTTTCCCATTCTCTGTATCCTTGCTCTTACCTGTCCTTTCTGTTATTTGTTGATTTGTGAGTGATTTTCAGTTCTCTTTTTATTTTTTTCCCCCCAAAACATGGTATCAGTAATGCAAAAGAACAGTTTTAAATACTTTAGTGCTTTTATAATAAACCCAGGGTGCTATTATGAAAAGCACATCTTGACACAGACGCTGTTGAACACTCCCACTCTGTAATGGCTCAAGTGCTAAACTTACATTAAGCTTTGGATGGAAGGGTTATCTTTTGACAAGTCTGAAGGGATGACAAAACCCCTACATGTTTTAGGCAGTGAAAAAAATGCCAGACAACTTGAAAGCTGTACTTTTGGGAAAAGTCTGTAATTCTGATGCTGATTTTGAAAGGGGCTGTGCATGCCATTGTGGAGGGTTTGGTGGTCATCAGATGGACAAGCTGGTGAGGGTATCAGTGGAGGTGAGAAGCAATTCTTTGGGAGACCCTCCCTACCAACCTGTCTTTAGTTTGCTTTCCTAAGAAAATAAGGTTTATACAGTTGCTTCACATTTCTGTCTGCCCATCCTCTTCCTTCTCTCTACCACCTTCCCAAGAGCTGACCAGTAGATTCAGAAGTGTCAGCCTAGTTTGACAGAGGAATAAAAGTCACTGATTTATGAGACTCACCAAGTGGATGGAGAGGAGAAGGATCCAATCTGGTGTCCTTCGTGAGGTAAAGGCAGGACATGGTCAGGTTGAGCAGCAATTCGCTGCCAACCCACACATGTTTAGTAAATGCCCAATGCTCAAGAAGTGGCACCTTATGGTTCCCCTTCATGGTGATGGAGAAGTCACAGAGGACATAACATAGTCAAGAAAATAATTTTGGAAGAGATAAGGAAGGTTGCTAGGAGAAAAAGGGTACAAATCATGGTAAAGCAAGAATACTTCTGCCGTTATTTGACAAACATTGCGCACAAACAAGTCTGGTGCACAAATGTGCTCAAGGATGCTGTATCAGTTTTGGCATTCAGAAGATGTTTTTATCTGCCAGGCAATGGGGAAAAATCTTTGCCGATAAATAATGGAAGGAGGGAAAGGGGGAAAAGAAGGGGCTGCCAGGACAATTTTTGTTTTAATAACTATTGTCAGTAGTTTTGGACTTGCATAGAAGGATTTGCATACTACATGTCTCCATTTGCTAGCTCTCCTTGTGTTTATTTTTACTAAAAAAATCTGAAAATTATTCTTCTTGTGAAATTTAGGAGACATCCCCCCACACTGATTACCACAATTAATACAGATTTTTGAGTAGAGTTTATTGACATTTGATGCTGTTTTATGCCTACCTTGAGAAGGGTTTCACCTTTTCCATGATGGAAAGCTACAGACAGATCTGCAATGTTCACTTTTTATCACAATGAAGATACTTAACCTAGATCAACACTTTGACTCAGTTGTGCAGCTTGTTGTTTGTGCTCAGGAATAATCTGTCATTCTTCTCAGCCAAAGCATATCTACAGATATCGGGGCCACATTCATTGTCCATCGGTGCAGACACTGGCTTTAAGATGGGGCTCCAGTAGCCCAGAACAAGCTGAAAAATATTCCCATATTTATGTCACCAAGCATATGCTATGCCACACCATTGCTCCACAGCTGATGTATTTTCACCTTCAGCTTGCATTTTTCCTTAAACTTTAGTAAACATGATCAGTGTTGTAGCAGCTGTAGGCAGTGATCCTTTCAACTGCATACACTACTTTTTTGTAGCTCTTGATTTATGGGGTGGTCATATAAATTTCTGGGGTTTGTATTAGAAACAATAGTCCTGAAGGAAGACTAGGAGCTTCTCACTCAAAAGCAGCAGTGCCTCAATTCTGGTACTAACCTTAGCTATTTAATGCTATCCACCATTAAGAAATGCAATTCAAGCATTACCTTGTTTTACTGCCTGACTGATGACACAGGTGATGTAAAAGATAAAAGTTTCTGCTGCAGCTGGAATGGCTAATTACTAATAGAAGTTTTTCCACCAACTTCAGCAAGGATGGAGAGGGTATTGTGCCATGCAAAACTACCTCAGCATCCTGTTAAATGTTTTAAGGGATTATTGTAAAACATGAAAAATGTGGAAGGAATATGGGTGCTTTACTGTTGTTACAGGAGAGAGCTTCCCTGTGTGTGTGCACCACGTAGTGTTACATGCCAGTGAAAGATGTGGTAAGTTGACATGAAAAACTGCTGACTGTAGCCATTCCACCTTCAGGGATCCTTCTGCAAGTTGAAGTTTCCCTGTGCCTGTAAGTCAGCTATATTTCCAACCTGTCCTATTCCAAGAAACATAAATATCAGAAGCAAGGTTAGAAACAAGGCCAGGCATTCTTCATCTTGGTGTGAACCTTGCCCTTGTCCTTCTAGAGCCTGCACAACCTTCATTTTGGGCCTTGACTTTTAGGGATGGTGTTTCTCTCCAGAAAAGTGCTTTCCCAATGAGTATCAAATGATATGACTTGAACATCAGACAGGCACATGCCTTTAGAGAACTGCGAGTGATAAAAATACAGTGAGGTGTGATTTCTGATCAGTTTTTGGTCAGCTGCTTCTCCTGCAGTATCTTAAGCTGCATTTACATGCCTTCTCTTCACTCCAGCATCCCTTACATCAGAAAACTTCTCATCTTCACACCTGCTAGGCTGTACCTGACCCACCCATGTGCCTCTGAAAAGCTTGTGATAGAAACACTTCCAGGGGCTTATGGTGCCCACAACATGCTGTAGAGGTGTCTCATGATACAAGTATCTTATCTGTTCAGTAAAACATGATGCTTGAATTGCATTTCTTAATGGTGGATAGCATTAAATAGCTATGTACCAGAATTGAGGCAGTGCTACTTTTGAGTGAGAAGCCCCTAGTCTTCCTTTGGGACTATTGTGAAGTTGGTATTTCTTGTTTCTAATACAAACCCCAGAAATTTATATGACCACCCCATAAATCAAGAGCTACAAAAAAGTAGTGTATGCAGTTGAAAGGATCACTGCCTACAGCTGCTACAACCACTGATCATGTTTACTAAAGTTTAAGGAAAAATGCAAGCTGAAGGTGAAAATACATCAGCTGTGGAGCAATGTTGTGGCATAGCATATGCTTGGTGACATAAATATGGGAATGCTTTTCAGCTGATACCCCACAGAAGTTTATATTCACACTCTAATGGCTCTCTAGATCAAGGGCATTGCCAAGCTTTAACATGAAAAAAAGAGTTATGTGAAAAAGCTAAGTACACCCCTTAAAATCTGCAGTACAGAAGAGCACTTGCAACACTCTAAATCTCAGCTTCTGGAAGAGACAGGAGATGGTATGCCTTGTCTGAGGAACCGGTTGGAGCAGTAACTGCTCTTTGCCTGCTGCTGGGGCACGTGTGGGTGGTGTGGCTGCTTCTAAGTGTAGGTACAGAGGTGCCTTCTGCCTGCAGCAGGGAGGTGCTGGTGGCTGCAGTGAGACTGCTCACATGGAGGCTTAGAAAATACTGCCCGTGGTGCCACCAGCTGCCATGAAACAACGTGAAAATGTTTGTTTAATAAGGACTGTAAAATGTCCCTGGCACTCAGGACTCTTAAGTACTCTCATAATTTCAGGGGAACTTTTCCTGGCAGACTTTGATCATATTAAATAAATTTCCCATGATATCATAATGCTCCATTTGTTTTAAATGTGCTGATTTGCGGATGTACAATTAGCTGACTCAAGCAAAAAAGCATTATAGATATCCTGTGTATGAAGTGGCAGTTTATTTCTCTCCATATGGTCTATAACTTGTTCCATGCTGCTTACCGTGGGGTCTGGGCTTACTGCCCATTGCTCATCACAGTTTATAGAGAGGAAAATTGAAGGCAGCCACAGAGTTAATTCTTTTCAATACAGTTATTTCCTTAAGGCAACACCTAAACTGTTTGCATCAGCCAAAACATCCCCTTGGAAGCAGGTGAGTCCTGACTGTTCCCTCTGCAGAGTGAGGGTGAGATGAAATCATCTTAGCAAATGGCACTGAATGAATTGAGAGCCAGGGGCTTCCCAGAAGGAAAAAAATAGCGTTTCCCAAATCCTGCATGACTCTCAGGTCCTTTAAAAGACCTTTTTTTCTTACCATGTATTTATTTATCACTACTTCAATGGATCTATATAAAGGGGTAAATCTAGTCCCCCTTAAGTCCATGGAAAGACTTCTTGGACCTAAATTAATAGTCCCAAGAAGACTAATTTGTAAAATATGCTCAGTGCAGGATCAATTGTTTTGCTGTCAAAGTGGCAGCTGGCACCTTACCTCACTGCACATTTTTAACTCTTCTAGTAGTAAATAAGTATATTCTACTTTCCTCTCTGGTTTCTTTCTTGCTCCTTTCAAATGAATGGAGAGCATGGAAAAAAGGATATTTGGGAGAGCAAGAACATATATTAACATACAGGGTTAAACTTTCTGAGGATAAGGAATTTTTTTGCCTCATCAGCATGTTTAACAGTTGCAAATCTCAGTGTATGAGGAAATGTCTTACATTCAAAGACTATTAACAGCTGTGAAATTAGATTTACAAATCTGAATATATAACAGCATATTTTATATGCTGTTGCATATAATTTGTGCATATATTCATGAAACTGTCTTGTAGTTTATGAAATTTGAGTGTACCGTTTCAGTGGGAACTTCCAGATTTCTTAATCATGAAATCATTAAATGAAAGACTTTCCATGTGCAAATTTTGAAATTGTTGCAATATAACGTGATGCTTTTTGAGGATAACACAGAACTAACACCAACAGATATATAAGAGTAAATAGTTATTTGGAAGGTGTGAAACATGCTTATTAAGAAAAAAATATTTTAGTCATGTCTACCTTCAAATAACTCTTAGGTGGGTACAGTTTTATATTATGATTGTGATTTTTTTTTAAAAAATAGTATAAGCAACACATTTCACAGTGCTTAATTTCATTCTTCAAAATACTCTGGGTTTTGTGTTTGGAGATGAGTCATTTTGAGGCTGACATGCTCATCTCTTTGGCTCAGCCTATAGCTCTAAGCATTGAAAATACATAACATTATTGTCTTACACAAATCACAATTCATCTGGTAATGAAACTCTCCAAAAGAAAGTGAGTATGATACTTGGGAATCTTTGGAACATGAAAGCCTAGTACATGGCCAGCAGACGTGCTGCTTGGAAACCTATGGGAATATTCACTTAATTCCATCTAAAGCCTCGCTTCTGTGTATAGGAATCCTGATCTGCTCACACAGATCTCAACACATGACTGAAATAATCTGTTTATCCAGCATATGGTCCTTTGTGAGGACTGGATAGAAGTCAGCTACTCGGTCTTATGTGTTATTTGTCACAGAGTGCTGTTTCCTTCTAGGTGCTCCCTTTCTAGTCCAGGCCATGGAGGCATTTTAGCAATGCAAAGAGGTGATTAGAGGCACTTCTGCTGGAATGTAGGCTGTGGTGCTTAATGAAATTAATTTGGCTTATGACAGGGGCATGGAGAAGCAGCACTGGGCTTTGTCCTACTCACTGTCACTGTTTCCCAGGGTGACATTGGATGTGTCAGTAGTGATCTGCTCTTTGCTGTGCTGTCAGTGTGCATAGTGCTAGCAGGAGGGGGGAGGCTGGGAGTTTCCAGGTGTGCTCGAAGGTGTTTGTTCAGGAGAACCAAATCTTTAAAACCGGAGTTTTCTAGCTGATATTATTGTAGCTGATATTTGTGTGCAAGGAGAATAATATCTGCTTGGTTTAGCAGGAAAACTCTTCTATCTCATAAGTGCTGTCTCCTTCCCCCCAAATCAGTGACCATATGTATCTCAGACACATGACATCAGAGGAATAAAAAGGCTCCTCAGATCTTTGCTTAGACCATCTTCCTGTATCCTTCTGCCTAGACCAGTGGAGCCAGCGTGGCTGATCTGGGCCATTAGTGTTTTTCGTCTGTACCTATTTGGAGATGCATGTTTCAGGTTATGTCCTTTTCTAATCCATGCAGTAAAGTACTATTTGCACTAACTCTACAATAATAGTCTAAGCAGTGTGTGAGCTATACAGAGGAACTGCCACTTGAGCCCAAATGGGGGTCAAATTCAAATGGGGGTCAATGTCAAATTTTAAATTCATGAAAAGCAGGATTTTTTGACTGAAACAAGGTAGTGCGCAACATCCACACAGATGTCAAAGCAGGAAGGTGTAGTGTCAGGAAAATGCAGCCAAAATGAAGTCCCAAGAAAGTAATAATAAAATGCTTCATTAAACAGAAAAAAAAAAAATTAAAAAAAAAAAAAAAAAAAACACTACAGGAAAATTTGTGCTTAAATGTCAGTAAGAGCTTTACTTCTTGTTGACTTTTAAATTCCAGAAAACTGAAACTCTTCAGTCATACGGAGATTTTCTGCAGAGGAACTGGAAGCAGCAGTTGAACAGGCAGCGTACTATCAACCGTGAGAGCAGGCAGATTCTGACACCTATGTTTTCACTAGGTGCCATTTCAGCAGCAGTTTCTGTTTGGTCTTCTGCAGTTTCAGCATGGTCTTTCAGATGGGCCATGAAAGTAATCTCTTGTAACAGGAAAAACAGTGAAGGTGAAGAGCGCTCGGCATCCCTGCTTAGGTGGAACAGCACTTGCAGCCCTTGCTGCCCAGCAGAAACTGCACAGAAGGGTTTGTGTAGCTGGTGTGCCTTGCCAAATTCAGCCTATTCCAAGTCTCTCTTTTTGCTATATCAAACAGGGATCTAAGGTTTTTCAAGCATATGTTGCACTCCAAAGCTACTGCAAGGTTGTCAGGAATCGTGTGATCTCCTGAGGACTGGTCTCCTCAGGACTCTGCAGGTTTTGCTGTCGTTAGTGGAGAATTCAGAGCCTCTGGTGTTGACTCCCAGAGAAAGCCTGTGTGCCTCCATGGTAAAATCATGGCTTCTGGCTGTGTTTCCAGCAGTTCTTCAAGAGCTGAGCAGCTCTGCAGTTTGTGCGGTGCTTTGGGAAGTTACCTGGTGTCTGCACCCTGCGTCCTCTGCTCCAGGTCAAGTTTGGGCAGATGTACAAAAGGCCTCAAAGTACGTGAGAGAGAGAAAATTTTGCACTGTGCTGTGCCAGTTAAAGTTTTGGGCTGGGGCTAGACCTCAGCAGGATGCCAGGTTGGCTGCCAGACAGTGCAGGGCCCTTGGTACCACCAGGGCCCCTGGGTTTGGTTCTGCATTGTGTGAACGCCCATGCCATAAATGAATTACAGCATTTTTTTTTCCTGGGTCTGAACTTTGTTTGCTTTTGCTTTTTCTTGGACAGTGAACCCATGCCTTTAGAAAATACACGAGAAGTTTTTAATATCCGTGCCTCCAATAAGGCAACGACGGCACATCTAATCTGAATCTATATTGTTTGTACTTTTGTTCAGTAGAGCAGCTACAAGAAATAATACATTTCTTCTTTAAAGTGGCTTCCCCGCCCCTGCTGTATAAGTGTTACTTCCTGCCCTCCTGCTCTCTCAATAGCGCTTCCCTTTCCTGTTTTGGTTATAAGCTTTCATAGAGACTCTTGGCTTTTCTCTCTGCCAAGTTTGTCTTCTGCTCAGGTGAAATAGACTGTTTGGATTTGAGCACACGTGCCGGATTTGAGCATATACCTCTGTGGGATTGCCTGACCAGGTCCTCCTCCATGGCAGGCACGTAAGTATCTGGGGAGCGTGCCCTTTGGCAGGGAATTTGTTGGCCAGAATTAATGTGACTGGATGTGAAAGAGAGCATGTATTGTGATAAACACAGAAGGTTTGTGTTTTGGTTATAGCCTTGTAGGATAATTTATAATTGTATAAAATGGTAATTAAACTTTTATGGCAATGATACATTAATATGCATCCCCTGGCCGTGAGGGAGAAGCTGACTTGATGAAGTGAGTGTTCCTTCATTCCTGGTCTGCCTCCATCAGCTCGAGAGGAATTGTCACAGGTTTATTTACATTTCTTCTGGGATTGAAGGGAAACCAAGGCAAAGTGATGCCAGCATTAATGAAAGATCTTTATGTTGATTTCGTCTATTCATTTACGAGTCTGCCTCTGCTGGTCATTAGTTATGATTATGATCTTTCAAAGTCTTTTCTTAAGGTATTGTTCTCCTGAAATGCAAATATGGTTGGCCCATGAATGAAAGCCCTCAGTCATATATTTTCACTTGACAGTTCAGTTTTGGGTATTGTATAATTAATATTTTACAAGATTAGGTACTTCTTGTTTTTATTTCTGTAATTTAAAGGGGAAGGAAAATAGTTTATATTAATAGCAACTTGATCCCATTGAGTTGCTTTTTTACTGTTTTTTGACTAATTGAGTTCATAGTGTTTCTCCAGGCCATTTACTTGACCTATTTTTAGGAACTTCTAAGCATTTACTTGATATTTACTTTTAGGAACTCCCAAAGTGTATCTTCAAGGTGGTATGCAAAATCTGAAAGTGAACCCCACTTCACAGAAAGAACTTTTGCGTGATTCAAAGCATTAATGGAGCAGTGAAGTTCCTCCATTAGGAGACTCCATTAACAGTGACCTGTTGGAACTTGGAAGGCAAGGTTTCCTGGAGCATGGCCTGGCTCTGGGAGTCTCTCTGCCCAGCAGCAATGGCACTTCTCTTAATCACACCACTTCCTCAGTGAAGTGCCTTTTGCAAAGCAGATCTCTTTAAGTATTTCTTAACATGCTGAGCTGAGATATAACTGGAGTTCCCCTTAGAGTCATTTGAATTCTTCAGTTTGCAAAACCTACCAGAAAAGGGATGGGTTAAAATTAACAACACTGCATGCATGGTTTAAAAACCTCAGCAACATAAACTAAGCAGATGTGCAGGCTTACAAGGGCATCAATCTGTGGCTTCTCTACTGGTCCCAAATCTCCACTGATTGGCAGATGTGCTATTTAAGAGCCGTGGTGGACACCGAGAGGTCACGGCTCTCCACGGACTTTGGCTGGCAGTGCTGAGGACTGAGCTGTTCTGGACTGACAGTCAGGCCCAGGTGAAACATCTGTTCCGCTGCAGTCATGTTTTGCATACTGTATTATTTTTTGTATTTCTACTCACTTTTCCCATGCTCAAGAGCACTGAGGGGTGATAGAAGGTTATGCAAGTTTCTCTGGTCATGCCAGGATTGTGTGTGTGTTTCCAAATTTAGCAACTCATCTGCCAAAGTCCTGGCTTAGTGTGCAACCTGGGTGCCTCATAAATTGCCTCTTTTTCTGGTTTCCAGCTGATGTGTCTGCTGTGGGTATCTGCAGCAGATATCGGACAAGGCAGTTCCCACTGGGTATGCCAATGTATTAAGGGAGAATTCAAAATTAATATCTTATTCTTAGGAGAAAGTGACTTTTGAATATTCTTCCTTGTGGAGGTGAACTGGTGCTCATCTTACTCTTGATAGCACTGTAGGTACCAGTATTTCCATTTCCTGCTTTGCAAAATATATATTTGTCTTGCAGGTGTGTCATGACTTCAACAGCGTCAGTCTTTTTGAGAGCTGCTTATGAAGGAGTCTTTGTATTTTCACTCTTTTCTTGTAATTATTTAATATTAAACTGTTTAGATGCTAGAATTTAACAGTGGACAAAGGTGATGGCCAGACACCTGCAGTAGATGCTCAGTGCAAAAGGCTCATCTGTTGGCGGTGCAGACAAACCCCAGCACCAAAGGCAGATCTTCAACATGAAAGGGCAAGCTGAGCAGGAGACCAAAAAATAGCAGCTCCTCTGGGAAATGGGCTTCACTTCAGGCTGGCTGGGGCAAGGGCAGCACTGGTGGGTAGGTCTCTCTGCACAGGCAGGCAACCAGGAGCAAGTGGAAATTGAGAACTTCTGACCACTGGGTCCATGGGTTGGCTTTTCAGGGAATGCCAGAACATGGAGCTCAGAAAACAAATGGAGACAGTCATTGTGGCACCTCCCTATTATATATGAGCATGTGACTGCTACTGTTTAAATATCTGCTATAAAATAGTCAAGCATCTGCATGTCCCTGAGGATTAAAAGCACCTTTCTGGATGTAAAGCCCCCAAGGGGCTGCCCTTTGGCATGGTCCGGTGGCTAAATGCTGTATTTTTTCTGTGAGGTCTTGCTGCATTGCTTGAGGAAGTTCTTCAGGGCTCTGGGACAAAGGTGAATGATGGTGACACCGGCTGTGCTGCAACTGTGGCTGTAGAGGGAAGTAGACTTTGAAACAGGGGGTCCCAGAAGGAGTCCCAAGTATGACTGACATTGTGCTGGAGAAATGAGGCTCCCAAGGAGAGGTGGGGTCGTGAGCAGAGCTGGTGGTGAATCTCTGGTGGGAAGGCTGGAGAACCATTGCACTAGAGCAACTTTATCTGTAATGAGTGCAGATCTCAGATGTGGTCTGGATGAGCACAAATGACCCGACTGTCTTGTGTTCAGAGGTTTTTTGTTCTCTAAATCCAGTGGTCAGAGAGAAATGTCCACTGTTTCAGTTTACTACTGAAACAGTTTTCATGCATCCCAGTCATTATTGTATCTGTTAAAGTGAAAACTATTGAAATGTTCAGCAAATTACTCTGTTAGTGTTTGAAGAACACTTTAAAATGCTGCAGGAACATGACCTGTAGCTTGGTAATTCTGAGGTTAACACAGATCTGTACTGCATAGATCGCACATCTCTGTATACAGGATTTTGGATTTACACTAGCTGTTTAAGCTGACAGTGAGAGTATTCTGTCAGCTTCTTAAATCAGCATCAGCAATTTCTTGCATGTCACGTTTAACCACACAAGTGTAACTTCCTGTGACAGACTCAGTGGACAAGTAGAGAGAGATGTGTTAAGTGACTTCAGCGTTATCTCACACATTCTCTGGGCTGAGGTTTCGTTCTTAAGTAAGACAAGCCTGGGGCTAAGTAATATCAACAATTTCTCACACCAATAAGAATGATTAGATCAGTCCAAAATAATTTTCAGTTAATCATTTAAATGTTATGGGGGGATATATGGGAGATGGAAATGAAAAATAAGGTATATGATCGTATAAATAGCTGTTTGTCTTTTCTATGAACACAAGGAAAGAGCTTGTTAGAAGGTGAAATAATCATGAGCAGCTTGAAACAAGGTAAATCCGTAATACGTTCAAGGCATGAGATCTTCATTTCTATCAGGGAGCTTTCATAGTTTATGCTAAGGGAGTGTCTGCCCTAAGGACACAATTCTGTGTGTAAATATGAAGGATAGTGGAAGTCTCCAGGTCCACCTGGCATGCTGGAGTGAAGCCCATAGGATTTGGTGGTTTGAAGTTAGCTGGTTGTGCATATTTGTTACACCTTTTGTGAGCATGATTTGGTGACCCTCCAAGAGCTGTATGACCTTGTCCTGGCTCTAGGAGAAAGTATTTTAAACCTCTCCCATTGCCCCTGGAGGTGTGACCACTGGGTGGGTTGGGGCTGCACAGGAGGTCCAGGGTAGGGCTGGGATAACCCTGTGTTGTGGCAGTCTCTGCACTGGTCAGAGGTGGCTCAGTCACTCAGTACCAAGCTCTGCGAAAGTTTTATTCATAAGAGGATAACTGTTTGTAAGTAGAGAAAAAAGGTCAGTGAAGGAGCACAGTTCAGCTTGGCCACTCGACTTTTTCTAAGTCTGGAACAAGAGGGAAAAGCCTCAGAGACCTTTCAGAGCCAAAGACTCTCCTCCAAACGTTATGGTTTGCTCTCTTTTTCCTGTTTATTCTCTGTGACAAGTCTTTTGTGGTTCCAGCCTGAGCTTTTTGCTTGTGTATTTGGATAACCCCCTGGGCTAGGCAGAGTGGAGGAGGAGGACTTTTGTCTGTTCCATGGCTCCTCCACTACCAACCTCCACATTAATTTCTGTCATTTTGTTCCCCCTCTCCTCCTACGTTTCTTCCTCCTATTTAATTACTTGCAGTCAGCCAGGTCATGTCAAGCCACCACATTAAGTCTCGTGATAATTCACAAAAAATACAGGTATTTTCCCAAAGATTCCCTGTGCTATCTATTCCATATTCATTTGTGGCTCTTTTTCAGCTGTAGATCGTGGTAATCATAGATTTACTGAAAGCCAGGAAGAAAAGACTGCGTTTTTCAGGTTCTGAACAGATGGAAGAGGAGAGGAATGTTGTTTTAGGATGAGGGCACCTTGCCTGCAGCGGTGTCTCAGAGTGGCTGCCCACTCTCACCAGGGCTGGGCAAGAAAGGTCAATGCTGACCCTTTCAAGAAGGGTTAAATCCAATTTAGGCAATCTGTTAATTTTTGAAGATGAATCCTGGACAGAAGAGGTGGATTAGGGTGGGTCAAAATCTGTTACACAGAATGAAACAAACAGTATTATCTGCAAACTTTTTTTTTTTTTAATTTACAGTTTTGTATTATTGAAACAATATTCTATAAATCTCAACAATGGACACTCGATTTTAGACATGATGTGTGAACAAAGTTAAGCAGACTTGCTTTAATTTCAGGCAGACAAGTGGTGCTAGTGCAGAGGTTTGCCATCCCACAGACGTAATGCTTTCAGAATAAACAAGGGTGAATGTTAGGCTTTGGGGTCCCTAGGAAGAATCCCTTCCTGTCCACATTTAAATAAGATGTCTTTGATCTGCCCCAAAGTAAAGTGTAGCACATTGGCGTAGACACTGTGCACAAACCTGAACAATTTTGTAATTAAGACCTCTCTACAATTCAATTTTTATATATTTTTATGCATAATTACCTATAGTGGGAACTCAGGTGGATGAGTATGACTGCCTGTTAACATAAAATATCAATAGGAGAATTCGTAATGTTTGACATGGTACGTGAAATTTGATGGACCTCCAACAAATACCAAATTTTCAGTAACTTTTCTGCATTAGGAAAATAGAGCAAGTTCTAGAAGTCTACAAGCATAATTTTGTGTAGAAATGCTAATAAATAACAAACTCTTATGGTGGAGAATGAATGTGGCTACTCACAATTATGTTACTAAGCCCATAATTATTACCTATCACATGTAGTTGATACAAGTTTTAGTGATGTATGCTCCTAAACAAAAAATTTTGCTGGACATTCATGAAACCACTGGTGCTTGATTTGTGTTTAAAATAACGTACAGAGAGTACTACAGAGATTCTCAGTGATCTTTATAAAGGGAACGTTTTCTGGGCTGTTTTCAGAGAAGCCTCTTAAAGCAGCAGTGGGACAGTTGTGCCTTTTATGCATAGGAAGAGTAAAAAGTCTTTAGGATAAGGAGTTACACCTCCATTTAGGGTGAGACAGCAAGCTAGCAATGGGTCCCTGGAGGCATTTTGGATGTTGAAAGATTGATGAAGTGCTTTGCAGGAAAGGGTTCCCCTTGTGTGCTGTTTTATGTTCCTCTCTGTTATTTCACTGGAGGCCAGAGAGCAGGCTCAATCCCGTTTCCATTTAAATGAATGATGAAAAACTTCCATTGACTGCAGGAGATCAGGGATTGAGCTTGATGTGTTACTGCTTTATGTCACAGTAACAACTGGCTGTCATGCATCAAACCCTGCTCCTGAGGTCTGTATCTGTGTTTCAGTCACAGGACAGTAGCACGTCCTTTGCTGCTACTGATTTTGGTGGCAGCAAAGCCTGAAGGCGAAGTTGCCGTATCTACGGGGATCTGGGTATGGTATTATGAGCAGTGCCACGTTAAGGTATGGTTAGGTGTATTCTCTTTGTTGTAAGGATAATTTAATTAATTTTGACTAATTTAGCAGCTCATGGCAATTGTGGGTTCCAAAATTCATCTGAAGTGGAGACAGTATTGGGTTCCAGGCTTGCCCTGGTGAAGCCAGTGATGCGCTCTTGCTTACTTTAGTGTACAGCAAGGCTTGTAGCGCTTGGCGAGGCTTGAGGAGAAGGACATGGTGTCACGCTGGCTGAGCGTGACTCTCCCAGGGACAATGTTTTCCTGGAGCCCACAGGCTCGCTGGGCAGGGGATTTCTGTGCCCTGGGCAGCTGATGCTGCCCCCGCCTCTGGAACTGGAGGTGGCACAGGACACCTGACAGCACAGGCAGGTGGCCACCATCCAGCCACAGGACCACACTGGGGATTATTTTTAGCCTTTCCACTTCCACATGACAAAGGTAATCCAGTGTACCTGCGTTTTTGCTGTTACATTTCTCTCCCATCCTCCCAATCAGTCACTCCAGACTGAGCATCCTCCAGCAGGTCTGGAGGGTGCAGGCAATGCTGCCACTGCTGCCAGGCTGCAGCTCCTGCACCAGTTGGAGGATTAGGCAGGCTGGAAGGAGCTCAAATCCCTCAGCTGCTTGTGTTAGATATGGAGAAGCTGTCACAAGGCATTAGCTTACCTTAAAAAACAGGAGGGAGAGGTGTTTGCCAGGTAAGTACGTCAGCAAAGGCACAGCTGTTCTCCAGGTATCTCACAAATCAACAGCAACTGGTGGATGAGCTGGATTTTATGAATTCTGAACAATATAAATAAAATAATGTTTAGTCTCACTGATCTGAATATATTGCTCTGGTAGCAGAATTGAGCTGTTTCCATGAAATGTGATAAAAATACAATTTATTCTGAATTTCCCTACCTTGTTCTTTATGGAGATGTCTGCCGACATGTTTGCTCCCTCTGTAAATGCTGTGAGGACTTTTCAGGCTTTTACCCACAGCCTGAAGGAGGTTTGTGGGCTACCTGGAGGCTGTGCAAAGGGATTGACAAAACAAGCCAGAGTCAGTAGGCTTTAGTGTACCATGGGGGATACACCTGCCTTGGAAATCTTTTTGAGACCCACAAATCAGAAAAGATTGAAAATTGCTGCTGCAATCAACCCAGATCCTCTTAATACTTGCAGTAACGTGCTCCCTTTCATTAAAACGGTGACAGTGATGGAGTCAGGCAGGTTTGGGTGTGCAGCAGTTGGTATAATTTACAAGTGGTGTAATTTGGCACAGTGGCAGTGCAGCAATATGGTTTAGCATCACCCAGGAGCTTCTCCTTTATTTGTGTGTGTGTGTGTGTGTGCTAGGGAAGCAAAACCAAACAAAGAGGGGGGAAAAGGATTTGTGTGCAAAGCGGATTAACCGCTTGATATTGCATTGTTGAAAATTATTTAATATGGCTTGGGCTAAGGAAGGGAGGTATGTATGCACCTATATATAGATCTAAAGTTAATAGGACAGACATGAACTTAGAATTTTTGTGGGACATAAATTTCAATAGTTTCATTTAGATGCACTTACTGAATCATAAATGCATCGTAAGGTGCACTATTTGCTTTTTGAAAATCCCTGTTACATTTAAAGATCTCAAATCTCCAAAATTTGGATGATTCAATTTTTTCTTCAACTGTTATTTCCTCTGGTATAAGAAAAGTGGCTGGGGAGTCAGGAGAGTGGAACTGAAATTCTAACCTGTATTGGCACATCACAGCATTTGCCAGTGGCATTTATTGCTCCTGAAGGGTGTCTTTTATTATGATTCTTTGTATGTATATTAGCCAGAATATGATTAATAAACATGAGGTAATGAATTAAGGAGTTTCTGTGAATCTAAAAAAGAAAAATAGTTATTAACACTATACAACATAATAGTTATGTACTTTAGTGCTGGAATGCATCCACATTCGTGGATTCCCCTTCCCCACTTTCTTTGCTACTAGGACGAAGGGAAAAAGAGTTCCTGTGTGTTTTGCTCCGTGTATTCTGGGACTCCCAAGTGCGTCAGCGGGTCTGGGTATTAGGCGTCAGCTGGATTAACTTAATTGATTTCTCCGGTTTACCTAACGTGGCTTTTGGTTCAAGGTCTGCTTGCTTCCAGCTTTGAATGTGTAACTCAGCTGTGGGTGTCACGTTTGTTTTGTCAGTAAGCTGTAAAATATTGGTAGGTTTTCATGCAGATGTGAAAGGCTTTACTTGCCAACAGATACATAAAATAAATAGAGCATTCATACTGTTGGACAGTTTTCATAATGTTTATGTGATGCAGGTTATTTCTCAGAGCTTAATGTTTTATATAAAATAGATTATTGGTTCAAAACAGCAGCATACAGGAGGATTTTTCAAGTCTATGGACATATACATGTCAGCTTTAATTTAACAGATCACATTCAAAGGATTAGCAGATCTCTTGCAAAACATATGTTGTAAGTAGTACCGATAGTTTCTGTTGGTTTTTTTTTTCTTTAGAAGTTTTCAGTAATAAGCAGCAAATTCACTGTTTTCTTTCCTGATTTTGTTATTTTTTCTCCCCAGTGAACAGAGTATTTGCCAAGCCCGAGCTTCAGTTATGGTCTATGACGATACCAGTAAGAAATGGGTGCCAATCAAACCTGGACAGCAGGGATTCAGCAGAATCAACATATACCACAACACAGCCACAAACACCTTCAGGGTGGTTGGAGTTAAACTGCAGGATCAACAAGTGAGTAACTATATCAAGTTTCCTGTAAATTAACCTTTGATCTCATTTGGTAACCTCAGTTCTATACTTAATGCAACATTTCCTGCTCCCTGCAAGGTGTTTATACATTAGTCATTCAGATTTTGTATAATTTTTTGCACAGAGAATGTATCAGAAGTTATTACTGCTTATGTGAAAAACTAACATTTGGTAGATGCCAAAGAAATTTGAATGCTATTTTTCCCCTGCTCCATTTTTTTCTTGTCAAATGAGTCTTATTTCATTCTGCAGGTTTTGCTCTCATCTCCCCCCAAATTACTTTTTACTTGGTTTTAGTACTATATTAAAAATAGAAATAAAAATCAATTGTTCTGCGCTGCTGTCCCACAAAGTTACATTGCTGTGATAAGCAATTAGTTCCTTGTAATGCACTTTAAAATCCTAGGTGCACGCTGTGATCTGATTTACAGCAGACTAATTCTGCAGGACCTCCTTGGGTATTAAAGGAGTTATATGGGATTTAGATTATGGGAACTGGCCCCTCCTTTGGTTGGCCATCAAAGCACGATGCTCACCCCAGGACTGCCACAGCCTGGCTCCGGCAGCCTGGTTACTCAGGTTGCTTCCTGGAAGTGGTAATGAGTTTGCTCCGCTGTGCGTATACAGAGCCATCATTCTGAAAAAGGAAAAGCAGAACAAAAATAGGTGGGTTTTGAGCACGTTGGTTTTCAGCTCCTTGCAGTGCACTTTTGAAACATCTGCCAAAAGTTTTGCGACTGCTTTTATCCTTCTCTGCAGAGCAAAGGCAATATATGAGTGTAGTTACATTCAGAAATAGAAAATATTTTCAAAAATAAATTAAATACAGTGGCTTTGTGGTCAGTTGTGAAGGTCAGTACGGCTTTGTCTTTATTTTACATAGCCAGCAGGTAAATGTACATGATTTTCATGGGATTGTAATCTAAGATGTGACTGAATAGCTGGTGTAAAAGAAGCAGAAGTCATAAAGTCAACATATGTATATGTAAGGGAGACTAAGTACCAGAGGTTTGTCTTAATCAGAGTATGCAGTTTGAAGAGTAGAACATATTAAAAATTCAAATCTTAAGCTGCACTTTCAACACTCTTTGCATTAACTGTAATATTTTATTTGCTTGCAAACATTTCAGCCTATGAAGAGGCTGCTTGCTATCTAAAAATCATGTCAATTCAGAAGAGAGCAGGCAGAAGCATATATATTTTTCTTGAGTTTAAAGACTAAAAATTCTCTTTCAAATAAACAGAAAGTATAGGTTACCTTAGTCACCTGAAACAGTGTTCACCTTAAATATGATTGCAAAAATCCAGGATTATGAATAAAGTCAAGACAACATAGCATAGTAGTATTCAAAGGAACACTCTGAAAGTCTCAAGACTCAGAATTTAATATATTTTATATGAGTCTCACATGAAATCATAAGCTTGCTAGGCTTGCTAAGTATTTGCATTTAAAGAGAACAGAAATGAATTTCAGTTAAAATAATCCTCTGTTCAAGTCATTTCATGCTTGCTCTCAGGTTCTGTTAAATCTCACTGAAACTGAGGTTTTAGTAAAACTGTTGACTTGCAAGAAAAGACATATTTATCTGAAAAATATGTATCTTCAGCTTCATTCTATGATTTGGCATAGAATGAAGTTAGTGAAGCTACACAGATTTTTGAAGAGTTGAGAAACTAGTTTAAAATATATAATATAACAATACCACTGAGGAACAATTTTAACTTTTCTTACATACTGTTTGACAAGGCAGAAACTAGAGTAATCTTCGAGCCTTCATCCCTGCCTGACTTTATTTCCCTTCTAATTTTTATTTTCTATTACACCTCTAATAATATCTCTCTTTCATTTTCATCCTCTTTTTGATTTTCCACATATCTTCTTCTTCAGACTCCTTTTCTTGTCTCTGTTTAGCTGCCTTTTCTGTGTTCTAGCCCTTTTTTGGTGCATGTGCAGTAGCTTATGACACTGTCTTCTCTTTCTGCTTATCTTATCTCCTTATCATCTCCTTCTCTAGCTGTCTGAAAAGTTCACCGAGAACAAGTATGTTCTGTAGAGTAGAAGAACTGGAGCATCATTCTCCCCCGCAGGAAGTGGCCACCAGATTTCGTTCTCTTTGTCTGAGGTGCTCACCGTGCATGGCAGCAGCGTTGGGTCATAGACCAGTGGTGCCTGAACTCCCCTTTCTGCTCTGCACAAGGTGCAGCCTTGCACAGGCTCCTGCTGACCTGAGCAAGAGCCTTCAGAAAACCACAAGTACAGTCCTGAAGCTTTGAAGTAGCCACAGAGGCCAAAACTGGTTTGAAGCAAAGGCCAGATCAGTGTTACAATCGCTTAACGCCACGAGCTTTGATGTTTCCTTGCCACTTTCATCTTGAGCTCAGGGCTCACAGACATATTTTCCAACCTTAATAGTTCTAGCATTCTGTGATTCTTGAAGCCAAACAGTTGCAACCATGTGTTCTACACCCATGTTGCAACTTGCCAGCTGTTGTTGTCACCTGGCCTGTTGTAAAGGTGTGAGCTTCAGTTACTATGCAAGAAGTTCACAAAACTAAAAACATACAAGTGGTCCATCTTTATGGCTTAGCTGAAAAGCAGTAGCCCCCCAGTCCAGACTCCTGGTCAATTGAAGGTTTAAAATTAGGACTTTACATCAAGTGATGTCAACTCAGTGTGATCTCATCACCCAAAGGCACGTGCTGAACAAACAGGCAGGGAGGAGGGTGCAACTCGAAAGTGAATCACATCTCCTGAGGTGTGTTCATGTGGCTGTGAAGTGAATGTAGAAACAGGGCCTTGGGGAAGGGGAAACATTTTACATGTGAAACCCAAGCCAAAACTGAAACAGCGACGGGATTCTTGGGATATAAGATAACCACAATTTTTGAAAATGAAAGAACCAATTAATCAGTGTTGTAACTTCCTAGAAATTCATCAGGTTAGGGCCTGCCTACAGAAGTAGGGCCTGCTTTGTAGAAGTAAAGAATCGGGCCTCAGCTGTAGGAGTTTTTATATCCTCCCTGTGGTAGCAGCCATGTCTGCTTCCTGTGAGATGAACCTCAGTGCTGGCAGTGTGGCAGGGCCCAAGCTGGTAACAACCTGCTGAATCATTTTGTGTTCTGGAGAAACAAGCAATTGTCTTGTCCTGGTTCAATAAGCAAAAGTATGGGTGGTGAGGCTTGTGTGGGAGCTCTTCTCGTGATCTTGTCTGTGCTTACACCTCAGGTGCTGTCCTGAAGCCCTCTCAGTCCCTTCTAGCCCCGTTCGTCTGAGTCCCATCAGCCACCACCACCATCACTGCTGACAGCTCACAGCTCCACAGCTAGGCTTCTTGTTTTTGAGCTTATGTATAGATCCTAAAATTCCCTGCCTGTCCCAGGGAGCCTGCACCTGAAACTAAGGTGAAAGGGTGAAGGAGAGTACTGGGTAGAAGAGAAGCAAATCTTTTTTTTTAACATTATGGTGATGGGAACATTGAGCGGTGTCAACATAATGCTATGCTGGCCTGTTGGAGTCTGTGAAACTCCTCGCCATATGAGATCATTGAAATCCAGAATTTAACAGGCTTCAAAACAACTCAGACAATTATATCAGTAACAAGACTACATTGTTTCAGGATATAAAATACTAAAAGGGGGTTGAAAAGAAAGAAAATGGCATACAAAATGTCATATTTCAGCTTTAAGTCAAATTCTACATGAAGAGTCATAGGAAGAACTCTTTGCCATGGACAAATCCATGGTTTATTCCTGCAAGATTTCCAGTGAGCTTCTCCAATTCACTTTTTGTAGACTGCAGCTGAAGATTAAAAGATGAACTCTTGGTCTGCTCAGCCTGGCAGCTGTGCTCTCTTACTGACATACAAAGGTTTAGAGTAAAGATCCCTTAGAAACACCTGTAAAAAACCCCATGCTTCAAACAGGGAGACCTTCTTTATTTTAATTACTGCTCTGAAGTAATTATCATCATGTGCCTTGCAGAGTCTCCACACCATCTGTACAAGACACCTTTGTGCACTCATTCTTAACAACAGCAGGAGTTCCCCTCCTCTTTTTTCCATTTTCTATAAACACTAGCCAAAGGAGATAAAAATGAAACTCTGCCTATTTTAAGTTTCATTTCTCAGTTTTAAACTCTCTACTTGAGTCTGAAGACAATGTATTGCATGTGTGGGCATCCTGATGATTACTGAAGGTCAACTTTCAAATGCCATCATTATTCAATTAAAGGCGTCTAACCCTCAGAACAAAACAGATCCTTGGAATTCCTTGGTTCAGTGTTCCAGGGAAGCAAGTTTTGAACAGTTTATCTGACTTCCATTAAATAATTTTTGGCCTAGGTTTTTATGATTTCTGTCTTTTGTTAAACAGCTGCACTGCACCCTCTGGTCCTCTTGGGCTTTGATAGTGGTGTCCTTTGTAACAGAGGTTTCTGTTAGTAGGTGAGAAAGACTCACTTTGAAAGCCTGGTAGAAGCTCACAGTCTTTTTAAACATTTCCTCAAAGATACTGGCTATGCCTTCCCTTCATTACTCTACTCAGAAATGGCTGGAAGACTTAAAAATTGGTCCATGTTAAAGCTGTTGGTTTAGTAATCCAAGCATGAGTCTGCTTGATGCTCCAGAGACTCTTTGAGTGTGAGCAACATTGGTACAGGCTCTCCCAATGCTTAATGGAAGAATGGGGGTGATGTCACAACTTTTCAAGGAAAAAAGGCTATCCAAGCTGTCAAATACAAGAGGAAGTTCAGTGCCTTTTCTGTGACCAGTTTCCTCCTCATTCTGCTTGGGGTGGGTATCTTCCCATGTCGCATGTTGGTGATGTGGTTCCCGTTTCCAGGGGACTGATTCTTGAGAGCCTGTGTACCCAATGCAGGGCTGCATCTTCCTTTGGCTCACAGGCCAGGAATCTCTCATTGAAAAGAGTCAAAAAAAGCAGCGTAGGTCTGATTGCTTCCCAGTGCATTTGCATGGAGCCTTAGTAATGATACTGGTTTGAGTGCAACAGTTGGATCATTATATTTGTGCCTAAAGCTAGACCAAGTATTCAAGGGCTATCGCCTATGTCACTTTTTAATGCTGGCTCAGAGTAGATGTGTTCTAGAAATAAGAGTACATCTGTAATTATCTAGTGGTGTAGCGGCTTCTTTGTTGGTTTCCACACTTTTTTGTATATTAATATAGTAAAGCTATGACACATCCGTTAACTATATCAATGAGACAGAGTTATTCTTCAAAAATACTTACATATGTAAAACAATTTGTTCCTTGTTAGGTGCTCATCTAATGTTTCTCTGCCAATTTAAACTGGCAATCCACTGAAAATTCAAAACTCAGAGCTAGGAGTCATTAATCTTTGAAACTAGTGTTAAAAGTCTGCCTTTATAATTAAGAAGAATTGTCAGTCATCTAACAAAAGAATTGTTGGACTAATTAAATACACTGAAGCTTTTTAATTGCAATCATACTGTTAACAGAAAACTTTCCAAAATGCTGGTCATCAGACTGCAAAAAAAATTGTAGTGATAGGTTTTCTGGTATGTGGAATCCACCTCTAACATAAATTCTGTGTACAAAGTGGTACAGTGGTGACATAGACACTCCTGCCTCTCCACCCTCAGCTAGAGCAGCTTACACTTTTAGCATTGGAGGTTTCTTGTCTGGGTCCCAGCTGTGCTGTGTCGCGGGTGTCCCAGTGCCCTGCCCAAGGATAAACAGGGCATTGTATTAAACAGATTAAATTTCAAAAGGAACAGCCTTCTGCGGCAGTCACCCCTTATCTGGAAAACACCACACGTACAGCAAGGGAGAAGGTGCGAGAAGAATTGTTGTGTGGTTTTGCCATTGCCTGACGGATCCTAAAGAAAAGTCTAAGCTCAAGAAGCTGGTGATGATCAGGCACATGGGAGGAGGAAAGCAAAACTGATGCAAACTGAGTCAAACATTTATGTGCTGTAGAGCAAGGTTGGTATTAAGAGCTCTGTCTGGCTCTTTTTCTAACAATTCTGCATGATCATCCTCCAAAAGATGGAAACAGCTGCTGGCACTGGCTCCTGACAGCTGTCTGCAACTTCTACGCAGCTGCGTCCTGTAGAGCTGCTGTAGAAAACACGAGCAGGTAATAGATTTTGCAAAACTGGCTTGCAAGTCCCTGAGGCTGAATTGAACCGTTGTAAATCTCCCTCCCAGATGTGAGTCTTCTGTCATCGAAAAAAGCACTGCCTTACCATGCAGCCATATAGGAGCTGCTGTAGGAACTGCCTCTGCCCATTTAGGTAACCTTTACACAAGTGTTGGGTGGTTTTTTCCCACCGAAACCAGAACTATTTTTAATCCTTACCCCTCTGTTTCAAATCACAGGTAGTGATTAATTACTCCATTGTGAAAGGACTGAAGTACAATCAAGCAACACCTACCTTTCATCAATGGCGCGACGCACGGCAGGTCTATGGCTTGAATTTTGCAAGCAAAGAAGAGGCTACCACATTCTCCAATGCAATGCTGTTTGCTCTGAATATCATGAACTCACAAGATGGAGGTAAATTAATCTCTGTTAATCTCTGACATTTTTAAATGCTTGTTACCAATCACCTAGTGCAGTTATATTGGATATTAGGCCATTATAAAACACATTATAATAAAAAACCTTAGCTTCCAGTAGACAGCCTTTAGATCAGCATTTGCTGGGGTATGAATTGCACATGTTTTCAGATGTTATTTCTCTTTCTGCTCATTTTTCATGGTGCCTTAACTCACCATAGGAAATCAAGTTATTTGGGAATGCCTCAACAGACAGGTAGCCCCACTGATTTATGTGGCTCTGTATATGTGTTGTTTTATATATGAGATGGCAGAATAAAACTTTAAATAAACAGAAGCTAGAGTAAAATTAGAAAAATTTTATAGGATAGAACTCAGTGCTGGTATCCAGTGTGTTGAGTCAGCTCCAGCTGTTGGCTCTTGTGGCTCAGCTCTCCAAAAGAGGAGTGTGTGGCATCTTGGTTATTGAAAACTATATTGACTCTAGAAGTTTGTGGTGAAGTTTGCTGTTCTGTGAATTTGTCATTGCATTACCTTGATACAGGCCCAAAATAAAATCCTTGTTTCTCAGTGGAAACCAGTTTCTGGCTTGTGGTTGCTGAATGAGGCATGCCCTCAGTTGCACGCTTGTGACCTCTCTGCAGCTCCTGGGTTGGGAACAGAGTGGTCCTTGTGTGGTGTCTGTTTTTTTTTTTTTTCATGCAGAAACACACACCACAGCCCTATTTTCCTTTTGCAAACACGTTGAGTCAAGGTTTGCATCACTTACTGCCATCCATGTTTCACTGCAGTGTTCACTGATGGGCAGCAGTTCTGTAGAGAGAGGTGGTCTCCTGACAAACCTCCATGCACAAATATGTCTTACTAAAAGGTGTACTTGTAATATAAAAGTTCAGCTTTTTTATTTTGCTGTTTCTGTTATATTAAGCTGGCAAATGCAAAAGTCATAAAAAATCAAGACATATTTTAAATTCTGAGCTATATTTAGAAGTACTGGAGGCTAAATTCTGCCTTCTTCAACTTGAACATTTTCAGCTATAGTTGTGCCACAGCAGAAGAATTAATGAGGAAATCTGGCCAAGATTCACCAGTCCTAAACTCATGAAAGTCTGAAGAGTACAGAGATCTTTGGCTGCTCAGATGTGCCCAGCCACTTTAGACCTCCAAATTCTGATAGTTTGACTATGGTCTGGGTGTAGTGATTGGTTTAATGTCTCTGATGAATCTGCCTTTCTTCCAAAAGCCCTTAAATTTGGGTTGGGAGTTTCTTTCCCATCTGTCTCTTCCCATCAAAGGGAGTGAGATTTTTGCAGGATTTTGAGTTTGTTTTAGGAAGGTACCTTGTGGAAGCACGAGTCTCAGGATGAGAATTTATTGCTCATACACTAAAATACAAGAAACTGCCTAAAAGGGGATACTTTAATTACATTACTTACTCCTAGTGAAGAACAACACGTATTTTAAAGAAAATATTTCTGAGTACTTGAAAAGCCTATTAGATTTCTGAGAAGTTTATAAATGTACAGCAAACAATATTTTGCATTTTGCTTTTTTGGGGGTAGTTTTTTACTCATTTACTTAGCACACCAAAAATGCACATTAGATGCTTTACAGATTTAAAATCCAGCCCATGCTGAAGAGCTTGTATTTAGAGTTTGTAGTTGTCACATCCAAAGACATGAATTGGGTCACAGATAAAAAACTTTCTTTCCTGGAGAAAAAGGAATGGTCTGGTAAACATTCAGTCTTCAGCAACCTTTTTTCTCTTGTACATAAAGTGTAAAAGTTTCAAAGATTGACAGTTGTCCCATTCTTTACAGCTGAACTTGTCAAAAACTGAAATTTGGATTAAAAGGAATTTCAGCTGTTTTTTTTTTTAAACCCTTTAAAACCTTAAATTTTAAACAAATTCCCAAAATACCCACCTTTCAATTTTTTTTTAATTATAGAATTTATTTCCAAAGATATTTCTCTTTAATATTATATTAGCTACACACTGATAATAGGTTAGAATGAAACCTTTTATGTCATCATAAGTCTTCCCATTAATGCAGTGATCTCTGCATGCAAGTTGACAGCAAAATTATATAACAGATATAAGGTATAAAATGTTTTTTCAGATCTGCTCTTCAGGCTTCTATAGCCCTTAAGCTTTTGTGGGCATGAATTAATGTGAATAGGAATTCACAGAAACATAGATATCCATACATCTTTTCAGGCATGGCCACTGCCTGCATACTCCATCCTTTCTGCTGCTTGCATGCTGCATTAGGGTCTGCTTTTTCATATGGAAAAATCATTAGGGAAAAAATGTATTTTATTATATCTATGCATCCATGTATTAAAGTTGCCCATGTGCTTATGCAGATGGATGGCAGCTTTAAGGGGTGCATTTGTATGCACAGAACTGCTCACACACTAATAAAATGCTCAACCTAAACCACGGGGCTAAACAGAGGCTCCCTCTGGCACATTCACAGGGCAGCAAACCCTGCTTGCTGCTCTGCAGCTTGGAATTTGCTGTGTGCACTACTTGGTATGGGCTGTTTCTAACGTTTAGTTTTTTCCAATATTCCCCAGAAAGACATTACGATGTTTGAGCACTGCTGATCCTCCCATAGTTGAATAGATTCTGGCTTCCATGGCTGCTTCTCCCTCCGTTCTACCACCCACTTCCATAAACTAAAATTAATCATGGTAGACTACAGCAGAAAATGTGAGACTGCATCATATCTTCAGCAGACGTGGAGTCAGGGTACTGTTACATTTGGGAAATAACTAGTCTTGGCACAAAGTAATGGTGTGGAGTTTTGAATGGTGCATTAAGCTGAATTAGTTTTAAAAAATGATAGCTGGCTGTGTTTTGGGGAGTTGGAAATAATTTTTAGGTAGTGCTGACTTTCAAATGACTGGACCAGTTCAAATGAACTCACAGTTATGAACTAGTGATGGGAATTACTGGACTGTCCCCCTTCTTCACGAGAGAAGCTACAGAGCCCAACAACCACAAGCACTGATCTCTCTGTACTGACTGCATGGAGCATGAGTGGAAACTAAACCAAGTGCTTTGTTAAATGCCAAAGGTTAAATGGGCTGAATCAGATCCTACAGCCAGCCTGTGTTAACCTGGGTTACATGTCAAGATCATTGCTGGGTCGGGTGTCTTCCCAGGACTGTGACGTCACAAAGTTTGCAAAGGCTGGGAGCAAAGCCATAGTCTGAACTGTCTGGCTGGTTGTGTTTCTGCAGTGGATGTACTCATACTCTTACCCGTGGGGAGGGCTGGCCACCTTACACGTGTCCAAGTTCTCAGTGCTCTGCTGGGAGTGTCTCCCAGTGCACGTCCCCAGGGTGGGCTAAAGCAAGCCCTGAAAGAGGTGAACACAGACTTGGCTCGTCTTGTGCTTTGTAAGGATGCTAAGGTTGTGTTTGGAGTAATCTGAAATGAGATAAAATGGGACTAAAACCAAAATAATGTTACAAATCTTTTTCATCCTTCCTTTAGAGGTTGTCACTTGCCTCACTGAATCACAATTGTTTACCTGCCAGCTTGTTTATGTGCCCAATTACTTTGATTTCCTTATACATCTCTTTAATCTGTTCTCCTTTACAAATAAGAGGTGAAGTGTTGATCCTGAGCCAGCCTGCAAAATGAGAGCAAATGATAACACTGACATGCTCATTACCAATCTCTTGCTTACAGTGCTTTAATGGTGTCATTTAGTAAGACCATTAGTATGACAAACAGCTTCCCATTTAATTGTTTTTCTTTCATGGGTGTCCACTTTGTGAAGTCAGACCTTTTACTGGCATAAGTTGCCTGGTACAAGGCAGTGTGTCACTAGCTTACTTTGTCACCTGCAGCCAGGTTTCACTGAGGGCAGATCATCACCCCTTCCTGTCCCAGGAGACTGGGGAAAAAGCATTTTGCACGCATCCTGCCCACAGGCTGTTTGATGTTTCATGTTTTTCAGGGCTTACATCCTTTTAGATTTACCAAAGGCAATGTCTGGTGGCAGGGCAGCATGGTTATTGGAGCAGGACATAATGTGAGAACATTAGTAAGCTAAAATGTGCGAGTTCTTCCCTGCCATCATTTTGTAGGAAAGCCAGTGGTGCCTGTAATGAAGGTAACTCTCTGAAGGGCTTAATGGAGCCTGTACACTCAGTGCTTCTCCCAGTGAGTGGTTGCACTTCCCTGAGAGAGGGAATTGAGACTATTTTCTCTCCTTTCCCATTCCCCAGGTTTCTGGGGACAGACAAAGGAATTCTTCATCTTTTTCTTTCCGTATTTGCTCACTTCAGACATTGGGTCCCTGCCGGTTGCTGGCAGCACCTGCATGTTCCCCTGCTGCGTAAGGAGACAGTGGTTCAGCTTTGTGGCTTGGCGTGACCAGCTCTGAGGGCATCTTGGGCTTCCATGGCCTAAAGACCTGGTACTTCTTGGAGACGAGTTAAGACTCTGATCTGTGCTACTGGTAAATGCTGCCTGTGACATAGTGAATATAACGTATGATGAGCTTTTGCTTTTCTTTTGATGTCTTTGCCCTGGGGATTTGAATAGCTATTGTTGACTTACAATGCATGAAAATCCTTTCTCTAAATGTAAACACTACATGCTGAAAAGCCTTTTTGCAGAGGGCTCTGTCGCAGAGGTAATAATAGTTACAGGTCAGCTGCCTTATCTGACTAAGAAGGGAGATGTTGGAGGAAAGCTTGAAATAGTAGGAGAGAGGTTTGAAGAAAATTAATAGTGATTTATTTCTTTATTTATTCCTTGTAAGAAAGCCATTTTCTTGTTCTAAGTATGTTACAGACCACATGATAACAGACATAGGTCATGGAGAGTGGCAGAGTTTGGCCCAGCACATTCAGCTTCACAGATCCAGCCTTACCTCTGCAGGGAGGACATTCTGGTAGTCAGAAGGATTGTTCCTCTCTCCTCTTCTTCTGGTTAGATCTGCTGCTTTTCTACCACTGTGGATTATTTGGCATGTATTTCTCCACCCCCTCTTCCCCATAAATTGGATTTTATTAAGTTCTTGGGAGTTTGAGATCTTTTTCTATTTCTTCAGTCATTCTGCTCTTATCCTTTTTCAGAAGTGCTGACACTTCTGTGCTGCTGGGAGGAAGTTCCTTGAAAAACACTTTGGTGAAATAAAAGAATAAAGCATTGATTCATCAAACAGCAGATAAACTGGCAGAATGTACCATACATTCTCTCTCCTAGTTAGATGTCCTAAGTATTTGCAAGGTTTCTGTCAGTGAAGGATGTGTGTGAAGATTATGGCGCCCTGGATTTCAGAGGAAAGTGTACAGAGGTTTTTTAATATATTTTTCTGTTATATTCAGTTCATTTTTTCATTAACATTTTGACAACTAGTCCTGCATCTCACAGTTTTTCAGTGGCACTAAACTGTAACTTCTGGGAAACTCAGTCAGCTGAATTCATCTTCTACAAAGCAGTGCCCTGTTTTATTTGATAATATTGCCCCAAGACTTCCGAGCACCACAGAGGACACAGTGTGGGAAGACAAAAGACTGCATCTTCATTACAGCACTGCATAATACATAAAATAACTCATCAATAATGGAAGGGACCCACCACAGAACACAATGCCCACTTGCAGCCAGCTAGTTCCAAAACCGTGCTGGGATGAAGAGATCTGTGCTCCACGCAAGGAGCTTTGCGTGCTGCGCTGTGGACTCATGTCCCACACTCTCAGGTGTTTTGGTGCAGATTATAGAGCACTTAGATGGTATATTCTCTGCATATTTTACTTCAAGGGTGCTAATAACATTTAAAGATGTGTAACTTCATATTGCATAGGTGCTGCAGAACCATAAGCACACATTTAGCTGCAGGTCTTTGAACCAAGTCATTCCAGACAGTGTTCCTATTTATAATTTAGGCATAGAGAACTTGTAAACAACAAACTTTTGGATTCGCTAGTGTAAATATGATCCATGTGGCCAGATACCTAGTGCTAGCCAAGATGGCAACCCGCAGGCAATGGTTAATCGGGTGCATGCGAAAAATACAAAAAACTTTTGCTTCTTTAAAAACCAAAATTTTCCCAGGGGAATAAATTTTTCTGACCGACATCTTTCAAAAACACCACAGAATGGTTTAGAGAAATAAATTTCGCAATGTTTCCAGCCTCATGCCTACACCAGTTTCAGTATGAACTTTAGTCACTCAGAAATGTTCTGCAGATAGGGGGGTTTCTGATCGAAATTGCTGTGCTTTGTAACTCGGTGAAGAGGGAGGGAAAATTCAAATAAGATTATGAGCTTTTCCCTTTCATCTGCTGAATTGCTGTATCACTGAAACTGTTCCAGAAAAGTCCACGTGACATACAGAATCTTTTAGTATATTGCTTACTGTAGCAATAAATTCCTTCCTTTGCCGGTTGGACAGGGATGAGCTGTTACTCAGAAAACTTGTGGGACTTTATTTTCTCAAAGCAGGCAGTGAAAGGCACACCTCAGGCAGTGCCCCACTGTGTGTTCAACAGGTCTCTGCCTGACCCTGTGAGGGCAGGACTCCCTTGTGACCCCAGCTGAAAACCATCAGTTCAGCCACAGGTCCACTTATCTTGTCTAATTCCCAAAGCTGCTTCTTTGTGTGCTGAGGAGGATGACAGTCCTTGTACAAGCCCTCTGCCCATCTTTCCAAAACAACCAAACTTCTCCTGGAATAATAGGCACTTGCCTTGCAAGCTTCCCCTGCCTGCCAAACCACTCAAGTGCCCTCTTCTCAGATTAACCTGGGTTTCCTAAGTTGGTTATATGACATTTCACAGAGTCAGAGAGTATTCTGAGCTGGAAGGGACTCATGAGGAGCATCAAGTGCAGCTCTGAAGTAAATGGCTCATATAGGGATCAAACCCACTATCCTGGCATTAATAGCACAAGGCCCTAACCATCTTCTGGGAACCTGGGTACACTTCACATTAACAGAAGCATGTTTAAAATGAGAACTGGAAGAAGTTGGCCTGGCCAGGAGAAGCAGTGAGTAAAACTGGTTACAATCTCCTGTATTAGCTTGGCTGCAGCTGACTGGAGCACAGGAGGTGAATTGATTCATTCATGAATAGATAAACTGGGATTACAGACTTCTTTCAGTGCTAGAACTGTAAATATCTTTGCTATTATTCATCTGTCAGGAAGTATCAAACCATTATTTAATTATTCTGCTCTACAGAAGTAGGCATTTTTTCAATTCAGTTTGTCAGTCCCCCAGATGGTAGGTCTCCACAGCAGAAAGTTTTCCAGGGCACTGAAGTGCTCTCGCAGTGTTATGCAAATGAAAACCCATGAAATGTTGCTTGTATGCATCTCAGCCTCTTTCCTGCAGGACTCCTTTGTGTCCCTGCTCAGAGCAGCAGCAGCGCTGGAGCCGCTGTCGAATATCTAGAACAACAAAAGGTGCCTCTGTTCTTTGAAGAGCATTATAAACTTAAAGGCTCTTGAGTCTGTTGCTGATGTTTTTTGCTGTGCTGAATTCTTCTGCACTAAGTGAAAACGACTTCAGGAAGGAAACTGTGTGTGGGAAAAAACGTGTCGAGAGATTTAAGAGAGACTTGCACACATTGACTTGTGCTAGCAAGATTCCCTTGCACCTTCAAACCCCTGTTTTTCTGAGTGTGGTGCACACTGGTGAAGTTTCCAGAGTTCAGTGATAGGAGATTCAATGTGTTTTTTCACTAGAGTACAGTAAAGTGGCAGAAGAATATATTAACGTAGGAAAAAAATTATCAAAATTTAAGAAGTCCAGTCATATACGTGCAAGCAGTATAGGCCAGATTTTGGCCGGAGTTCATTTGGAGACCATTTATGGGGTGTTTCCTTGTTGAATGTACCTCTTCATCCAGCAAGAGCTCCTATTTTGGGGTTAGTCTGGACTGTATATGCATCCTGTCGTTTGCCAGGCAATGGCTGTGAGTGGAGCTCAGCCTCCAGCCACAGAAGTGTGAAAGTGCCTTGCACCAGGAGGTGCCGTGACTCAGAAGCAGCTCCATGTCAGTCTGCCTGTTCTCCTTCCTCTCATCTATCCAGGGATCTGCCAGCACCCTCAGGCTCAGCCTCTTGGTAGGCAGTGGTGTGCTCTGTGCTGCCCCTGCCCCTCTGCTCTCCACAGAGCCAACAAAGGCTGCATTTACACCTGGCTGCCTTCTCACCTCCTGCAGAAACCCACAGTCTGTGCTTTGAGTTCACAGCTCTAAACAACCTGAAGCATATGAAGGACAAATGGCTTTATGTGAAGAGAACAGGGTTTTTCTCTTTACCTTTTCCAATGCCATACGTTGGCATGTTGAGTCGCAGTGCATTTTGTTTTGCTCACCATAACAGTCTATGGGACATTTATTTATTATCTGATTTCTTTTAGTGAAAGAGAAATTGCTTCTTGGAAGAGATTTGTGTTTTTTCACAAACCTTCTTCAAGTTTTGTGTTCATTTTCTTTCATTCTTAAAGTGCTTCAATACCTGGTATCCTGAGGTTTGTTCTCTAAAATAACATAACTTTATGTCAGAACACAAATTGCTTTTTTTTGAGGCAGTTTTTTTCCTTTTCAGCCCCTGTATGAGTTAGAGGTGCTGTAATTCCATGCATAACAGTGCTGTGTTTACTACCTCTGTACATACACTGGCACATCCCCCTCTCTTCAAATTGATTCACACTATTTCTAGAGCCAAATGTTGGTATGATTTGTAATATATAATATCATAGAATAAGCTGGAAAGAACATCTGGTGAAATTTTTCTCACTAGACAAAAAGAGGAGAAAGAATATTGAAAGTAAATGAACTGTTTTAAATACTGTAAGAGATGTCCTCATTCTTAAACAAAAAAAAATTATAAAAAGAATGACCATGCAGTGTGCTGTGGTGGTAGTTGCACAGATCCAGAGTTTCAGAGTGATAACTGTTGATAGGATCTCCAAACCTGAATCAGCCAAACTAGACTGATTTTTACAATGGTGCTGTGCTCCTCTAGATGGTATTTATTTTTGGAAAAGTGAACTTCAGAAATTTGCAAGAGATTGTACAGAAAGTGACATCTCCAGCTTTTTACAGCACTAATAAGTATCCCAATATACCTAACACAGGAATGAGTGCTGTATTCATTTTGAATCATCTTACAGAAATGGTTCATTCTGATAATGATGATGCTGTCTAATATTAGTGCTCTAGCACCCTCTCCAATTACTTAATTTATAGAAGTGTTCACAGGTACCCTATGCCAGTTGTCGGGTACTACCCAATTTTTCATCAGCAGTTAACTTGAAAGGAAACACAAATGTATAGGGATTAAGATAGGTTTGGGCAATTCTCATAGAACCATAGAATGGTTTGGGTTGGAAGGGACTTTGAAGATCACCTAGCGCCATGGGCAGGCAGTTTCCACTAGATCAAGTTGCTGAAAGCCCCATCCAGCCAGGCCTTGGTTACTTTTTTTAATTTAGTAGACTTTCTGTATTCTCAGCTAAGAGCCAGGTGCTATAATAGTTTGTCTCTGCACAGTAACTCATATGCTCCCCTAGCTGTGATCTCACTCCTAACAAGTAATAACTGTGTGACCATGATCTTGCTGTTAAATGGGAAGAGAAACACAAGCATCTGTAGGGCACGGTTTTGTACCTGAGCTGGGATGTCTGTGTGGTCGAGGAACAGTAACAGATGCTCTTGGTACGGTCAGTTATGTATTAGGGGTCCTAAAGGCAAAATTCATCCTAATTTCCCTCTCTTTTTCATCACTGAATGTAGAGGATTGCTGCTAAGAACCCTTCTTTCGTTCCTGACAATTTTGCTATGATCTTCTTCCAAACTTTCTAATTAATGAATTAATGATTTCTAATGATGATGTAATTAAATAGTGACTACAATGATAATTAAACCTTTAGTTTAGCAATAATAAATTAGGAACCTGGAAACTAATGTGCATAAGGTGTATTTTTAGTGATGCTCTGTGGATTTCCATGGGATATGAGATCTCCCGGGAATACATATGTGTTGTGCATGTCCATATATGTGTTCACACGAGCAGTGCACATCAGATTATCACTCCTCTGACTGCCTGAGCTCTGCAAACAGATGGGCTTTTTGCATGCAAATTTTTTTATTTTATTCCAGAAGTGAATTTAGGAAGATATTCACGCATATATAGATTGAAGTCAGGAATAAGTTGCTGGGCTAAGAGGATTTTTCACATGTAATCAAAATAAAATTGGTTGTATTTTGAATTTTGTTTTTAAGTTGTGCTGTCATTACGTGCCGTGGTTCACTGTGCAAACAGTTCTCACTAAAAACATGTTCCTGGTCAAAGCACAGTGTTTAGGACCAGGGGACTGCACAGGGACAGCCAGTGGTGCAGCTGAGGAGGGCAGGCATAGCTCTGCAACCCGCTCTGGCAGCAGGCTCAGCTGAGGGGAAAGTCTGTTTAATTCCAGGCACTGAGTGAATCGCCATATGCTGCTGCCAGCAAAGCATGTAGGGCAGCTTCTCCTGCTGCCTGGTAATCCCTGGGGAGCTCACACAAAGTCTATTAATGGCCTTCTTAGGTGACTCTCTGCAGTCATCCAGCATCTTATTTTTCACCAGGTCCCGGACTTGAAAGCTGTAGATTGTGTTGCCTTCTGCGAGCAGAACCTCAGACCCTTATGGCAACGGCTTGTGATTTCTCCAGTTGATTCTAATGAAGCAATACAGCTGAAAATGGGATTCACTTAACTGAATTCCAGCCATTTTAATGCTAGGCATCTAGTTTACAAGAATTGTGGAGTTTCCTTTCAACTCCACGGAGTGAGGAGGGCTCACCTGGAGGTGATGGGTATGGCTGTAGTCCTCTGCTGCTGGCTGGTGGCCCAGCAAGCTGCACAGTCTCTGCCACACAGCAGGGAGCAAACTGCAGGTGTGGTAGAATGGAGCAGCGTGGGGCTGTGCTGCAGCTCAGGAAGGAAGTAATCTCCTAATAGGTGATTTTAGTTCTCCAAGCGTCCAGCCTTTGCCCTTGTACGTGCTCACCTGAGAAGGACACAGCGTGGTTCAGGTCCTGACGGTGCCTTTGAAGTTCTGCTCCATCTCTACTGATAAAAAAGCCAAACCCTACCAAGCAATCACCATCGATCAGATTTGCATGGATTGCTTTATCTGTTGGTCTTGATTAGTATTCTGGAGGTCTCTGTAGAAAACATGAATTTTAATTCCACTTCCTCCAGTGCTGGTTCCCAGAGACTCCCTCTGGTGGTTAGAGCAGCACCTGGGAAGCTGTGTGAACATCAGCTGTGTGATACAGCATGCTAGGAGAGGTGGACTGAGGAATATCTTGGCTTTTTTCACACTTTTAAAAATAAACTTGGGGTCAAAGTGGTTGAGGTTATCACCTCTTTTGGCTGCTTAAACTTGATGAACTTGCATCGCTCACTGTTGTGAAGAAATGGTGCATTTCACTCAGCATGGCAGAGTAAAGAGCTTGACTGCAGGTACCTGTGTGTGCAGACAGGAGGAGGAGGACGTTCAGAAGGTTGAATGTTGTCAGAAATCCATTTGAATACGGATTGTCCTGAAATTTAATGAATATCCCTTCTAAGCCATTTTAGATAATGGAGCCTTTGCTTTTCCTTTTTTTGGCTCTCCATTGGCATCTACAATAGAAATGACTCTGCACATTTGAATGTGGGTCCCCAGGCTCCCCTGCATCATTTACAAACACATACATTGCAGTTTCACTTCCCAAGATGCTTTACCAGCAGATCTGACAGGATCCTTGCTAAATGCAAAAGAAAACACTTTGAATCAGCAAAACAGCAGGGCTAACTGAACTTAGACAAAAAGAGCCTTTCAGTGTCCTCTGGAGCCTGCCAAAACATTAAGTGCTGATGGTGCCTAACAAGGGTGGCACATCTAATGCAAAGGCTGGCAAGAGTTACCACGCACAGTGCATCAGGGATGGAGGAGTGGAGGGATGCAGGGAGCCAGAGGCTCTGGAGATGCATGGCCCAAGTGTGTGGACAAGTTTCTGGATCTGCAGTAGAGACAGAAGGCACCAAGAGAAAGCTTGGTTCTGGCAGAGTCAGCAGGAAAATTCCTGACTCAGAGAAATGAGTAATTTACCCCTAGTTTGTGGAAGGAAGAGGGATTTGAAAAGTGTAACAAAGGTGAGGACCTAAAGGGAAACATGCCTTATGCTTCCTGCTGATTGTTTAATTTCTCATCTCTCTGACCTTTCTGATTACTCTAAATATAATGTTTCAACTTCAGAGCTAAAGCTTGAAAATAGATATTTGGCTCTTCAGGCTAGCTGGCATTTGATTCCTTTTTTTTTGCTCTGTGCTGTAACATTCCTATGAGCACAGAGAACAGAGTAACTGCATTTTTTCTTTTACTGTTACTGCAATGATTTTCTTACAGACAAGATTGCCCCTGGGTGGCTTTACATTGTCTCATCAGCATGAGAGTTCACCCCCAAATCACCTCTTTCTGCTTATCAGAGTTTACTGGTGTGTCCAGAAATTGCCCAACAAGGGTCATGCTGTATATACTTCTCATCTTACATCACATTATATTGCAGTTAGATCTTTCAACACCGCCGTATTTTTAAATAATGTTTTCCCTGACGCTGCAAATGGTGCAGAACGTTGTAGAGGCAGACAGCCACCAAAGTGAGCTGTTGAGTTGGGGGCAGGAGCTCTGGTCAGCTGTAACACACAGGGAAACTATTTTTGCAGTGGTACAAGTGAGAAACCATTGCAAAAAAACCTCAGCGTGCAGAGCTGTGTCCTCGGTCGTGCTGCAAAGGTCAGCGTGTTGGGTGCATCAGTGGGGGCTGAGGAGGCCGGAACTGCACCAAAGTCTGCTTTGCAGGCAGCTTTTCTCACACATCTCACTGCCATGGCTGACATTCACTGCAGTGTCCCTTCAGCCTCTGAAGTTAAATTACAGATCAGACACACAAACTGGGCATTTCTGCTGGAGTGTTCTTAAGGTGCCTCGAGCCTGGGGAACGCACTGAGAGGTCCACACCAAGGGTTTTCAAGGTGCTTTTAATGGAAACCAAATTTCTTTCCCCAGAAATGTGTTACTTTTGGTTGAACTTTGCATTTTACTAAAACCAACATGGAACTTTCAACCTTCCTGAGACGATGAAGGATGCATCTTTCATTCTGAAATTACCCTTTGGTTCACTTTTTACTTTCAAATGCATGCGATGTAAATTACCATATTTGGTTATCTTGAAGGCAGTGACAAAACCCCAGCTTTGTGATTCAAAAAAAAGAGAAATTCAAGCTGAACATTCTTTTGTGTTTCCATTTTGAAGCTCAAATTCATGGCAAATTACAAAACTGTAAAAAGATCTGTTTTATTTTTAAAGATGAGAGGAAATGTGATATTTTTAAAGAAAAGGAATATCTTTTAATGAGAATCAAACCTCCATACATTTCTGTGCAAATTCAAAAATTGTCTTTAAACTGAAGTTTTTAATTAAACCACAACATTCTACCAAGAGTTTGTTTTTTATGGTTGCACTAGAAACAGTAATGTAGCAACGAGTCCTGGTCAGCAGCATCTTGAATTACTGGATTTCACATTATTTTTATTATGTTTATTTTTAGTGTCAAAATTCATTTACAGCTAATGTGAGAACATTAGCTATTTAAACAAAACTGCAAAACATATTGTCGGCTTTCACACTACATAAATTAAATGGGTATTTTCTCATATTACATGAGAAATAGATACAGTAGGGTATTTGGGTTTTTTTATCATAGCACATGATTCTGAAAGTGTCTGTTGTGCTAATCAAGCAATTTTTTGGGTTTCATTTTAATTGTTCTGCAACACTGAGAAAGTGATGATGTCTTCTGCACATATGTGCTTTAAAATTAGGTGGTTTTATTTCTTCCAGTGTAACCTTGCTTACAGATTTTGAAATGTTTTTCACTGGGCTTTCCTCACCATGTTTCAGTCTCCTCACTGAGCTCAGTGCCTACAGAAGTTACAGCTGAATCTTAGTTTCTTTCATTTTTTTCAGCTGAAACATGGTTTTCCCCCCATGCAAGTTCTTGTTGATATGAGAGCATTTAAGAATGAACTCTAGTTGTCTCTAGGGTTCCTGCCTCGCTGGCCCAAGTTGTTCAGGGTTTGTCCTCTGCAATGGGTTTATCAACAGGGGTGGTTGGCTGGAGCAAATTTAAATCAATCTTTTTTTCTCCCTGTCAGTAGTGGAATGGTCTTCCAGTGCTTTTACTTAAATGTTCTGGTCATGTTATCAAGGACTTAAAAAAAGAGCAAACCCAAAATCTGATCTACTGGTAGGGTGACGCATTGTGTCTGTGCTGGCTTCTTTGTGCACAGCATAAAAAAAACCCAACCCCAAAAAAAAGAATAAAACCCAAAAACCCCAAAAAAGCAGCTGGTTTGGGATGGTACATTTTCACAGCATATACAGTTCTCCCAAAAGGAGCTGCTTCGGGAACTAATCAGGTGATGCATTTTTATGGGGCTCCATGTACAGGGCACATAGGACATGGGATAAGAATTAAATCCCCAAAATTGTAGGACTACGGCCAAACAATCGAATAGCCAGGAATCCTTGTCATGAAAGTGTCTCTAGAAGAGGGCTAACAGCTGCACCTTGTGGGCTTGAAATGCCTTGCAGATGGAAAGAAGCCCTTTGTCACTGACTTTCATTAAAGTCTTTCATTAACTGACTTTCAGAAGTTATCAGCAGGGCTTTGTCTTGTCAGAATAGATCGTTTATTTTGGGGTAGTAAAGATGAGGGCATGCTTACAATGATGACTGTGTAGAGAGGGTATTATGCCGGGATTTATGTTCATTTGCATGTCAGATTAAGGTTTTAGGCCATTCCCTGTGTGAATTAAACACAGATAGCAGTTATGAGGGTTATGAGATTTTCTGATGGGTTTCTATGCTGAATTGCAGTGAAATTTTATACTATCAGATGAAGTGCCCACTCCAATACATTAATATCCTTTCATATTTGGAATAGATATATAAATAGGTATCACTGTATATGCGAATTACTTGCCATATTTGCACAGATTTTTATTTCAAAGAAATTAAAGGTAATTCCGACTCCATAGGGAATGAAGTTTACAATTGGTAAGATAAAGCAGAGATGCCTATTCTTTAATGTTACTGGTCCCCTCAGGGAATGGTGCTTCATCCTCTGTCTCAGGCAGCAGACTGTGGATCCAGCTTCCCATGTCACACCCCATCACTGCAGTCACAATCAGAGTCGTCTCGCAAAAAAAAAAAATAGGTAATGAGGGGGAAGATGACACAGAGAGAGAAATAAAACCCAAGAAAGATGAGTGATAAAAATAAAAAACCATTGCACACCAACTGGACTAAGCCTGGCCAGTCCTTGAGCAGCAGCCCCTGGAGGTTTGTGGGTGAGCATGACACCGTATGGTGTGGGGCATCCCTTGGGTCAGCTGGGGTCAGCTGTCCCAGTTGTGTCCCCTCCCAGCCCCTTGTGCATCCCCAGCCTGCTCACTGGTGGGGTGGGGTGGGCTGGGAGGCTTTGTGTAAGCACTGATTGGCAACAAGTAAAACGTCCCCATATTACCAACAAAATTTCCAGCACAAATCCAAAATACATTCCCATACTAGCCACTGTGAAGAGAATTAACCCTGTTGCAGCTGGAACCAGCACACCAGCCTTCTGCAAAGTGATCACCCATGCCAGGAGTACAAAAAACATTGGTAAATTTCTTCCTGAAAATGTGCAGAACACCAACACAATATACAAACATACATTAATTTTATTCATACAGTCACAGTTTGGGTATGGAGGGACTTTGGGAACAGCAGTCAGCCTCTCCCAGTCCAACTCCCCCAGTCTATGTACAGACCATGGCACTCTGTGCTGTGGAATATCCCTTTGGCCAGTTTGGATCATCTGTCTGGGCCATGCTTTCTCCCAGCTTCTTGTGCATCTCCCCACTGGCAGAGCATGGGAAACTGAAAGATCCTTGACTTGGGTAAGCTCAGCAACAGCCAAAACATCTGTGTTATCCACATTATTCTCCTACTGAATCTAAAACACTGCACTGTACCTGCCACTAGGAAGAAAATTATCCCGGCTGAAGCCACGACAGGGTCTTTTCCAACCTAAATGATGCTGTGATTCTATGACCTTTCCTTAGCTCAGTTTGCTCAAAGCACCATTGAACCTGACCTTGAGCACTTCAAATTATGGGGCATCCACAGCTCCTCCAGGCAATCTATTCCAGTATTTACTGAGAACACTGAAGGCTGCTAAGTGCCAGGTACAAGTGGTGCTTGGTAGGATTCAGACCCTCTCCTGCTCTGTGCCCAGTTCAGCCTCCTTTTCTGCAAGAGGATTCTCTGAGGAAGCATTTTTAGGGAAAAGCTGTTTCGTGCAATACTTTGGTGAGGAAAGAAAATTTCTTTGAAAGAAGTGGATTTTCTGCTGTTGGACTTCTCATCGAGAAGAATTATTAAAATGTGAAAATAATGTTCAGCCAGAGGGTAATGGGATGTGCTGATGGTATGAAATGGGCTTCATGGTATTTCAGTGAGAGGTTAGCTCTCACCAGTAAAACATGCTAGTTAGAAAAGGAGATAAAATGCTCCCATATCCCCAGCTGTGAGTTAATGTAGGATTTATGAACATGGTCAGGGCTGTTTTGGTTCTGACTGATGATAGTAAGAGACTGTTGTGACCCTGCTACTTCACAACATCTCTATTTAAAGTGTCAGTGTATCACTTTTTCATAATACTGCAAGTCTGTTCCCCCAAATTTTCTTGAGGTGTTATTCATGGTTGCTTTCACAATTTTTCATCTCAGCTAAGACGATTGATTAAAAATAGAATAACTGTCTTAAAGGTATTCCATGGCTCAATTCTTCCACTGAATTTCTCTTGCCTGGTCTCCTGTCCTTGCTATATTTGATCCTGGGAGGACATGTGCTGCTACTATTTTTGAGAGGGATGTAGCAAGGCAGCCTTCACCAGATATTGAGGAAAAGAAATGTTGAGCTGGTAAGCCCAAATATAAAGAGAAAAAACCTTATCATAATTATTCTCTTCCAGTGTAGCCCAGCATATATCTGGAATTATATATATATATAAAGTCTACAGAATTGTTCATGCCAAGATTGCAAATGATGATTTATTTATAAAATTTCTTTTAAGGGACAACCTTCAAAAGCAAATACGTTTTGACAAAAGCTGTTCAGCATGTGCCTTTGTACTTATGCATTAGAATATGGTGAAAAAATCAAACCAGTTATTAAATACAAAGTAGCACTTGTCTCTAATAATGTTTTAATAACCTGTCATGTTACTACAGAAGGTATGAGTATTTGGTGCCCCTGGTGTCCCTAGTTTTAAAAGGACTCTATTCCAATTTTTTAGTACTGCATGTTACAATTTGCTCTGTTTGAGATGTGAACATGTATTACTTTGGCCTAAATGGTAAAAAGTGAATACCTGCCCACCTGGTGAGGGTGGCAGTGACATCAGGAGGCCATCCTGCTGTTCAGAGACATCTTCACACTTGGACCTCAGAATGGCTTTTCTAAAAGAGGTGAAGAGTTAATAAACCCTTCACATCTCACTGGCTAAGTAAGTATTGCTGCAGAGGGCGTCTGACCTGAGCAAGAGGTTCAGAAGGACCCTCTGTTTCTGGTTTTGGTGTGGCAGCTGCTGTGGGGCCCCACCCTCTTTGCTCTACCCCTATGCCCACTCCTCATCTGGGATGGGCACTTTCCTAACTTTCAATAGGCACTACCCCTTGCAAGGTGGTATTTCACATTGAAAATGAGAAGTTTTATGTGTCACATTGGTATTTCAAGCTCTTCTTAGCAAATCTTTGATTGCAGACAGGTGTGATTCGCACCGCGATCCCAGGCAGGTGGATGACATGGGCTGTGGGTGAAACCATCTCCTGCTTCAGGCTCTGATCTGCCTGATCCCAGGATCTGTGGTCTAGGGGAGCTTGGGTACCTTGTTTTGTTACCACTTGTGTGAGCAGAGATGCAAACCAGCCTCAGGAGATGTGAAGTTTTGCGACAGATTTGAGGTGAGATCTCACTCTTTCCCCAGAGTGTTCTTCATCCCACAGGATGTCCCTGGTCACACTGGGATTCGCTGGGTCTGTGTTTAGGTGCCAGCATTTCCCCAGCAACTCATTTGGACACTGCATCTGATCGCTTAAGTCAGTGTCTCTGTTCACATTGCCACTTGGGAAGCTTTTTATGAAATACCATCCAGCTGGCTCAGCTGCGTCTTCTGGAAGAGGTAGTTTAGGTTGCCATCAGCCAAGTCACTTACTGGAATGAAAAAAATCATATGAATAGTGGTGTTTACAAGGCACTCAGTGGTACCAAGCCCTAGTGCCTTGCGTGGTTGGTCTGGGTTTTTCAGTGCCACTTTTTCAAACTAAGGAGAACTGCATGTAGCCTTCACCTCTTTGTACCTTTAAACTATTGTTATTTAAAATATAGTAATGATAACTATTAATTAGGCAGCTACATGGTTGCTAAAGCATATGTCAGTACTTCCCCTGGGTGGACTGAAAGAGGGGATCACAGAATGACAGAACCACAGAATAGGTAAGGTTGGAAGGGATCACAGTGGGATAGAATATTTGTACATCCAGAAGAAGTTAATTAATCTTAATTCTGAATTGTTGCACTGTATCCAGAAATAAAACTGCATTTTTTTTCATGGGAGAATCTCAGATGATGTATATTGTAACTCTTGCAGGTCTGCTTCTCTTAACTGTACGATGCACTGACCTTGTGCAGTCACCTCTGATTTACACGTTTGGTGGAAGCCAAATCTGTTGAGACTAACAGGTTTATAAAATGCAATCTATGCCTACTGAACAGTGAAAGTAGAACCTGAGATGATCGTAGAGTGCAGGTTTTTCTTCTGAACAACCTGTGTTAAAGCTTCTTGCCTGAGAGGCTTTCTCTGCTTGCTGACTCTGCTGACCTACCTGGCCACCTCCACCTTTCTCTTGCAGTTGAGCTGTGTGAAGAGGTTCATAGAGCTGTTACAAAATGAATTTCAGCAGAAGGTAGATATGCAATTACATATATTTTGTTTTATTTTCCAGTTGTAAAGTGTGGTATTTATGCTTATTTCTCTTTTCTTTTTTTTTTTTTCCCTGAGAAGATCCAGACACAAGGAATGGCATATTTCAGCAAAGAGGTTTGGTGGTGGTTTGTTATGCCTTCTTAGAACAAGTGCATATTGCAAGTTTAATGGGACACATTGGATTTAATAACTGGTTTATTAGAATATTCTTATATTTTTGTAACAAACAGGCAGCAGACCTGCTGTGGCCTCCAGCAGCATTTTGCTTCCTGGTGCTTTCTTGAGAGCTGAGGATCTTTAATCTGTGGTACCATATAAAGCAAGGTCAGTCACGTCTGTGTGGAGTATTGGTTAAGACTGTGTCAGATTTTACGGCATGGAGTGACGAGATGCTGAGGGGTCTAGCAGGAGGCACTTTTCATGCTTTTTTTTATCCTTTGTTGCTTTGTTCACATTCCAGTTGGACAGAATTCCAGTCCAGGAGTGAGCAAGTGTTTGCTGTGCAGCCATTTGAGTAGGCCTGAGCAGCTCAGCACTTTGTGCTGCCTCAGGGAGTGAAATGTGTTCCATGTCCTTCAAAACCTGTCTGCCCTTTTCAGAGCCTATGAGTACTGGCACTCTGTCTGCCCCTGGCTGGTCCAGAGTGTACATCCAAAAATCTGTCTCTGTTGGTCTCGGAAGAGAAACCAAAGTGCCTGCCCTGTGGATTGTCCTGATTTCTCATTGTTGTAATTGATTATTTGTTATGGAAAACATAAGCAAAGTAATCAGCTAGTCAGGAACCAGAAATGTATGCAGCTGGTCCTAATCAAACCTTTTCAATAAGAAAAGGATAGGCTTTGGTCTCCAGTCTTTCAGTTCAATCATCCTGAAAACACTGCATGAAATATTAGATATTTCAGAAAAAAAAAAATTAAATAAATGTATTATTCTGCCAAGATTTATTTGAATTAAAATTCACAATTGGCGGAGGGTTTGTGGGGGGAAGGAAGTATAATTTCGTTTGGTAAGTGATATGAAGATTCCTTGTGAACTGTAAAGAGCCTGAGGGAAAAAAAGAATCCTGTGTTCATTTCATCCTTTTTTAGGACACTAAAAGATGGCAGGTGGAGAAAGTCTGACAGAACACCTTGTGCATTGGCACAGAAGCAGCATAAATTCGTTCACATATCCATATTCTGAAAATTAATTATTTTCAGCTGTTACAGTGGGAACACAATATAATGATTCCTCCAGGTCTGCTGCTACAATGCATCAGTTCTGTCTATTCCCTGCAGCCCAGGTTCAGCCTGCAGCTGATGGTGCTTGGCCATGACCAGTCCAGCTGTCAAAAGTGATGGCTCAGAGGTTTATGTTTAAACATGTGCTCACCTGCTTGTCCAGGTAAGATCCCAAGTGGCGTTGCAGTATCGCAGTGCAGAAGAGCAAAGTGTTGGCATCAGGAGGTTGGAGAAGACTCACTGAGCTGCCAATTTCTGTCCCAAGTTTCCTAAACCCCCAGGGCAGGAAGGAGACGAGCCTTGTCTCCAGCAGGTCCATACAGCACAGTCCTGCCATGAGCTGTGCTGTTCAGGCCATAGCTGCATTATCACAGGTGAGAAGTAATTTATGAAAGTGTTCTATTGAGAGTGAAATTCTAGCCTCAGCAGTTGTGGGTGTTGCTGAGGAGAGTGTGATCTCTGACAGGGAGAAAGAAGGAGGCCTTTATCATCAAGGGAACTTTTGATTCTGCCTTTCCTAGTCATTCGATATTTCTTGTCATTCCCATCTTCAGTTAAAAGCACCTTTGCTTATTCTTGAGGATGTCAAGCTCCTCAAGTATGACAGCTCTGTGCAGAGTGTTTATCCATCAGGAAGAAAGACCTCCAGGAAGCATGCCCTTGAGAGAGAGCCGAGTGCGGCCACAGTTCCCATCTCAGCACCCAGGCACTCGCTCCAGTGCAACCCCTCACCCATCCTGTTGTCTCTCTCTATTAATGGCTCTGGCAGCTGAGAGCCGTGACTCATTCACCATTTTTCTCCTTACTTTCCCTCTGGCCACAGACCTGAGAACAACATCTTTTTTTTTTTTTTTTTTTTTTCCATCCTTTCGGAGCATGTCCAGATGTATTGACTCTTTCTTCTTTTGTTGTCCCTGAGTCAGAGTCTTTCTCACACACCCTCTCTGAAGGTCTTGCAGAGCTGCTTGGGGTGTTCAGGGCTGAGCTGCCGGGACTCCAGCAATGCCAGCAACACATCCGGGCAGGCTCCCAGGCAACCCAAATCAGTGGAGCATCATCACGTGCTAGACAACGTGGTGGATGCCTGCTCCCTTGGCTGTCACCATTCTTGGCCCTAGAGCCTGTGTCCCTTCCATGACCAGGCACATGCTTACCTCAGCCTCAGTTCACCTTCAAACAGGCAGCAATGTTCCCCACAGTCAGCTAGGAGGACATGCAAGGGGAGTGGTGCAGGGCAAGAAGGTCCCTCTGCCTTTTCAGCCTGGCAGCTGCTCCCCAGCTTCCCTTTACCCTGTCTGCCCTTTCTCTGATTTTCCTAGTTTTCCCTAATCTTTCCTGATTTTGGAAATTGGAAAGGAGTATAATACACTTTGGTGTCTTAACATCACTTAACATCACTTAAACATTTGTTTTAGGCACAAAGCCAAAGCATGGCACCCTATGAGATGCTATGAAGAAATTAGCCCCATCCTAGTCAGACCTGATACGCACCTGTTTGTGCAGGGATGCTGGTAGCTAGTCACATGTGGGCCCCAGACAAGGCAGAGTTTGGGCAAAGCCGAGCACTCTGGGCATCCAGGCAGGCACAAAACACCAACAGTTGATCTTGCCATGCCAGGTGGCTGATGCAGTGAGCAGTGCTGGGTGCTGGAGATAGCAGTGCAGTGCACAGGTTCACAGGAGCTGCTGTACATCACCACGGAGCAGGATGTCATGCAAAGAAGTGGCAGGGGTAGGAGGAGCAGCTCTGTGCTGTATTCAGTCACATCCCTTAGAGGAAGGAGGTTTGCTATGCGCTACTCTCCATGCACACATGCATTTTTTAACAGGCAGAGCAGAGGTATAGAGCAACCAGCTGCTCCCAGAGTGTAAAGCCCTGCACTGTGAAGGGTGGTCACTCATTACAGGCCATGAGCTGACCCTGGTGGAATAACGTAAATAATCTCTCAGCAGTGTGGGCAAGAGGTTTGTTCTTTGTACCTGATCTTGTGTTTTCAGTTGGGAGTTTAAACTGGAAAAGAGTTACAGGATTTGTCTGATGTGTGACTGTATGTAAATTGCCATGGTAACAGCCACATTTCATGTGCTCAGGGCATTTTCCTAAATTCTGCAAGAAGCTGTAGTTATGTTTATATATGCAGCTCAAAGTCAAGTCTCATTAGGCCACTGGCTGTTTTGGGTTTTCAGTATCTCTTTTCCTTTTTTTACCACCATCCATTTTAGCTCTGCATTTTCCTTTTCCTTTCCAAATAAGAGTGTTACTTTGAAGCACAAGCCCTTTTCTGTACCACCCACCCCACCTTTTAATTACCAGATAAATCACAACTTAGAACAGCTCTTCCTTGACACAGAAAGAGTAAAGTAGCACTGGAGGAAGTTGTCATCATTTAGCTCACTTAACCTCACTTGGAAGTTTTGAAGTCTGCAGTGTTCAAGGCCAAAGTTCCTGAGTTCTCACAGTCTCATGAAATTATTTGTTATTGAATGAACATAAATCTTTTGGCTTGGACTGTTTTGCTGTAGTGTGTAGAACGGCATTGTGTCCTTTAGGGGCTTGGTGCTGTGGGAAATTTTAGTATGAAGTCAGCATCCTTCTGCTTTTTGATTCCTTGTTACATACAAGGTCATCTGTTACAGCAGTGCTCAAATTCAGGCAAGCATTTAGGAGATTATTAAGTATACTTAGGTATTAAATGCAAATTATCTTTGAAATAACTACCTTAATTAAGATCTAGAAGCTGCTTAGTGGACCCCAGGCCATTAATAGATAAGTAATTTTGCAATAAAAACTTCCTTTATTTACTCTCTGTATGCTGTGGACACCAGTAATACCTGCTTCCATAATTTCCCCAGTGTCTTCAGGCACAGTTATTTAGGGATCTCTGGAGAACATCTAGTCCAAGCACCTATTTAAAGCAAGGCTAAATCCAAAATTAGATCAGGTTGCTGAGGACCTTGACCCAGTGAGTTTTGAGAATCACCAGGGGTGGAAACTTCTTCACTTGACCAGACCCTTTTTCCAGGCGGTGCCCTTCTCATCATGAACCCGTTGGATGTTGGCACCACACTGAGACTGGTCCTCAGCCTTCCTTTCTCTGAGCCAAACAAGCTGACTCCCCTGGCCCCTTCCTCACGTGCCATTTGCAGCCTCCAATCATCTTCATCACCCTCCAGCAGATCACAGAATCACAGAATCATAGAATGGCCTGGCTTGGAAGGGACCACAAAGATCATCTTGTTCTAACCCCCCTGTCATTGGCAGAGACACCTTCCACTATCCCAGGTTGCTCAGGGCTTCATCCAGCCTGGTCTTAAACACTTCCAGGGACAGGGCATCAACAACTTTTCTGGGCAACTTGTTCCAGTGCCTCACCACCCTCAGAGTAAAGAATGTCTTCCTAACATCTAATCTAAACCTGCCCTCCTTAGTCTTTTACCCTTATCCTATCACTACATGCCCTTGTGAAAAATCCCTCTCCATCTTTCTTTTAGGCTCTCTTTAGGTACTGGAAGGTGCTATAAAGTCTCCCCAGCACCTTCTCTTCTCCAGGCTGAACAACTCCAACTTTCTCAGCCTGTCATTACAGGAGAGGTGCTCCAGCCCTCTGAGCATACTCATGGCCTCCTCTGGGCTCACTCCAACAGATCCATGTCTTTCATGTGCTGAGAGCTCCAGAGCTGGAAACAGTACTCCAGCTGGAACCTCACAAGAGCAGAGTATAGGGGAAGAATCCCCTCCCTTGATCTTGGCACTGTGTCAATAGTTTTCTTGCATGGAGCTGCTGAGTGGGTAGGCAAGCCCTAAGGAGATGAAACAAATGGCATTATTACTCCATGAACAATAAATTTTTCTTTTAATTTAGGCTGTGTTCTATAGCTCCAAATCATTGCTGTGCTTCCTGAGAGTATAGAGTGTGAAGGGTAAAAAGTCCAGTATCATAATCTAAGAACAGCTGTGACACTGGGAACACTGTGTATTTCCCAAAGAATCTGGAAAAAACCTTCTAGTTTTCCTGCTCACTGTCAAATTGTTGATGATTATGTGTTGAAAGGACTGAATTTCACAGCATTGTGTGGTCCATGGATTACATGAAAACTGCAAACATATTTTGATGACAACAATCCTAGATGTTGTCTAGTCTCTCCTCAAGTCAGTAGGAGGATTTCCATTGAGGTTTTTGTGTGATGAGTGTCTGCCATTATTGTGTTGACTTGATGGTTATTTTTAATGTAGTAATGGAGCTTTAGCTAAGAAATGTCAGATTTTTTTATTTCTTTCCATCAGTGACATTTTATGTTCATTAATGATACATCTAAACTAGAGAAATAGAAAGGAGAGCGAATTGTATTGTTAAACAAAAGTTGGTTTAGCTACCAGGAGTATGCCAGCACGTCTGCAAAACTCCACTTGAATTCAATAAGTAATTGAGCTTATCTCCTCAAACATAGGATACTATTAATAGCAAAGCCTTTAATTAGCTGTAGGCTGCATTACAGCTGAAAGCCAAACACCTCCTTTGGCATTTCCCAAGAAGCCTGTCTGTAGTTCTCAGAGCAACACTTTTAAGATTGCGTGTGGCTGAATAAGACTTTGTTGCAGGAAGCTTTATGATAATCGCATTATTCTTACCAGCCAAAAAAACCACCTTTTTAAAAAAGTTTCTAAGGCAAAATTATGCTGATTTGGCTTCGCCAATGAAAGAAAGGGTCTAGAAAATGGCCCATGAGGGTGCAAATGTAATATAAACCTTCACTTTAAATTGTCCAATACCAATCGTCCTGCCCCTGCTCCAGCACAGGTAATGAATGAAAGAGGGACTTAAGAAAAGGCTCTTAAACAGCATCCTCCAGATATTAGAAAAATTCCAGATAGATTTAAGCTGAATGGCAAGGAGGTCATGTGGTGGAACTGATACAGGAGGTGCTGACTTCAACACAGCTCAGGAATATGCTCTTGGCTCCTTGTCCTGCCAGGAGGGGTGGTGTGCTGGCATCTCTTATGCAGAGCTCAGTGCTTTGCAGAAGTGAGTCCACCTGCCACTTGAAGCCTATCATCCCAAATCAGGCAACCACATGACTGTTAAATAAAATGTCTTAACCACTGCCTTCTTCCACGAGATGAAAACAAGGATCTTGATAGAGACAGAAATTCTGCTGTGGTTGCAAAACCACACAGCCAGTCCCAGTGGGAAGGCTCCTGGTTTTTGTTTTCACTGAGCCGTCCTTGGTGCGTTTTGTGTGTCTGTCTCACAGATCAAGGCTCAGGACAGCACAAGGCTTGGGTTTGGCATTGCTCCTCCCCATCTGGCTGATGGGAGATCTCAGCTAATGAGACTAGGGCTGGAGGGTGTCCCTACCTTGCTAAGGGAGTCCCATTATTAGGAGACAGAGACTTACTTGCCTGGATTATAATCTGTCTAGGACAGGGAGTAACTCCATTCATGGATCTGTAAGTACCTGGCAAACAGCATCAAAAAATATAATCAAGGCATTATTGACAGTAGCCCACAAGTAAAATTAATACAGATAAAAATATTTACTTTCATAGTCTTTTCTCATAAATTAGCTAATATGAATCAGCCCTACATACCCATACATATCCATATATATTAGTAAACTGCTTCTATTCAGGAGCATGATAACTCTACCTGTAGGAGAAAATATGAAACTGAAATTCATTGGGGAAACATTTTGCAGTGCAATTAGATCTGATGCTGCTGAATGTGGGGTTTCAATTTGTTTAATTCATGCTGGTGTGCAGGCAAGGCTGCAGAGCAAGAAAAATACAAGCATACTTTTAATATTAGCTACATTGCTTGTTCATGCATACTCTAGCTAAAGCCTTGGTGCCATACGATTTCAGATTCTTTCCATGTGTCCCTAATCAAGCATTCATGGTTGTATTCACACTTACAGAAAGCATTCTGAAGCCTACCTTGAAGTAAACACAGGGAATAAGGCATATGTTCAGTCCAAACTTTGTTCTTGCTCATGCACGTATGAGCTCTAGCAACAGCTACAACCAGTTTCATGTGTGAAAATCAGACAGATGCTTCTCAGGCACAACATATAGCAATGTGAACCTATTGGACTTTCTAGGAGTCACAGAACACTATGAACATGTGCAATCTTCATTTCCCATTTCAGCTAGGGAATGGGAAAATATATTTACCCAAGAGGACAGATCCACACAAAAAAACATCATCTTCTAGATCCAATTGAGCAGGAAATTATGTCCTTTGGGTTCAATAGAGTAACATTTGAGTTCCAGCTAATGGGCTGGGCTTCAATAACAGCTTTGGCTCTTCGTTTCTATTTGAGGAAGAAGTGCAAAAGCAACTATCTTAAGATATACTAGAAACATTTAATTCTGCTTATTTCATTATTAAGGAGTAGTAAATATCACTAATATTAACTTTCACATTAATAAAACTAAAATTTTATTAATATATGGTTAGGATTTTTTTTGTCAGTGGAATAGAAAAATATTGTTTGGTGTGCATCAAAGCAGCTTCAAAAAATATCAGTGTTTGAACATAAGTCATTTCTAAAAAGACTTTATAACATCTGTCAAAGTTATTTAGCTCCCTAACTTTTTCTGTGTTGAGCACTTAAGTCTTACTCATACAATCATTTTCATGTTTGGTGCTATGTTCCTATATAGGTTGCTACTGTAAAAAGAAGTAAATTTGCTAGTGGTGTTTATTATTTATGTAGCACCCTAAGTAAAAGAAAGAAAACTGACAAGATCCAACCTTACCTTCATTTTAATTCCTTGGGAAGGATGTTTCATTATTTTCCCCCTCTTTGAAGTACTAGGTCTCTGAAATCTCTTTTTAATGATACAGATGAAAAATAAATACGCAGAGGAAGGAGTCAGCGTGCAGAATTCGAAGAACACAAGACATTTTGAGGCCGTGCCATGCAGGGGGATGGGAGCAGCATCTCGGCGTGGGAGGCTGTGTGTGCTGGGTCCTGCTGCTGGCTCTGGTTCAGCAGCCAGGCAGGAGTTTCTCTCATCGTCAGTGAACCAGCTGTTATGGCAGATGATCGTGCTGAATTTCAGGTCATTTGATAACTAGGGCAGGCAGCCGTGGTTTGCAGTTCAGCTTGGGTGACATGTAGATCAAGAACTTCATCAGCACGCTGCAGAATGGCTCACGTTTCTCGGGTGCTCAGGTGGGCTTGTTCTGGGGGCAGAGAGAGGGTGTTCAGCCAGGCCCCATCCTTGGCAGCCAGACAGCAAACCCTGTCTCCTGTTTGTCACTTCTGCATGCAGGAGAAGTGCGGGACACTGCTAGTTTTTCAGCTTGGTGATGTATAACATTCCGAGTGGTTCTTATTTAGGCTATCACTTAAATCTTCTGGTAGGCTCTGCTTGGTCATCAATGTGAATTGTGGTTCTGGCTTCCAGACTTGTGAAGAAATGCTTATACCCATGTCAGGGAACAGCAAGGAGAGCTTTCCAAATCCTTTGGTGGCTTGGCAATACCTGAGAGCGGGTTTATGGGGAGGAGGAGCCCTTACAGAGCCACAGAGAGGTGCAGTCCAACTGTGCTCCTTTGTCCAGCTGCTCAAAAGAAAAGTGGCAAGGCTTGTTCAGGGCCAGGGGAAGGATTAATGTAACTTTCTGGGGAAAGCAGCTGGAAATATCATGGTAATTTTCTCAGCTTGGCAAGCTTTTAAGCTTTAATGGATTCCCAGAAGAGTCAAGCAGATCTTTGTTGTGAAGAATCCGATAGGCAATGATGCTGGATTCCTAGAATTTCAGAGTCAGAAGACATCATTAGAGCTATCAACTGTAACCTCTGTGTTCAAAACTGTGGTATTCTGACCACAGAATTTTTACCAAGTGAAAGCATACTTTAGAAAGCCATTGTCTTGATTTAATAACTTCATGTGACAGAGAATCTATCACTTCCCCAGGTAAGTTTTCTGAACTGGCTCATTACCATCACTGATAAATAAAATACCATGTCTGCAAGGATACACCTTGCTCTGAAAGCAGCAGGCTCAGGCACCTCCCTTGCTGATGCAGATACCCAAACCAGACTGTCCAGTCATCTCAGGACTGGATGGAATGTGGCCAGTCTGCCCTCCACCTAGGAGAAAGGCACAGAGCATGGCTAAAAGAGGATGCTGGGGACCTGAAACACTACCGGTGTAAGAAATGTGGGAATAAAGGTAGGACTGCAATAGATTTCTAGAATTAACCTTGAGGAGACTTTTTGGTCTGAAAAAGGTCTGGTTTTAATGTAACTTAGAAGGTTTTATCTGCCCTCTCTCCCCCAAAGCTTCTCATAACATGCTGAAAACCATCTACAATTTGAAATGGTTAAAAATTTAAGGAGAAGAAAGAGCAGGGAATTAGGTATTTTGGCAGAGAGCAGGCTGGTAAAGATGCCTGTCATATTAGAGGTGGCAGCTTAGACTTGTTTTCTGTGTTTCAAAGTGAATGCACCCTTTAAGGCAAACCAGCTATTTTTAACTCTCATTCTGGGAAGTCCTTTTTCGCTATGCTTGGAGAAAAGATATGTGCTCTGTGTCACAGTTGTCTCACAATCCCTTACCTCGCCAGCCTCCTTTCAATAATGAGATAGATAGTAGGACAGAAAGCTGGTCACCCAAGCTCAGGGATGAATAAACTTCCACTCCTGGGTGATGAACAGGGAGAGGGAAAGCCTGTTTGATTTATCAGCAGAGGGCCCATTATGCATGGTCAGGCAGAGCCAAAGAGGTGTCTGTTACTCACTACAAGGAGCATTTGCCCGCCGTGCCCGCTGCAAGGCTCTCTCTGGCACACCCAACGTGAGTCACCAGCAGTGAGCAGAATGCTGAGCCAAGATGAGCATGGTATTCCATTTTCCAAACGCTCCCTGAATCCACGGGTAATTTGGTAGAGTTCGTGGCTCAGTCTCTGAGGGTTGGACTCATCCCAGCTATATTTATAGGACTGAGGCTCACCCAGGCTTCTCCTGTAATCAGCACAGAGACACAGCCAGGGAGGATTCATCCCTCTTTTAGATTGGTATCGATAACTGAGGAGGGTGGTGATGCAACTGGAAGCTCGTAAAACTGAAGTACTTTGAATTGCTAGCCGCTTTACAGGAGTTTAGGGCTTTTTCTTGGGTCTCAGGCTTCCTGCACCATAGGAGAAGTTCATCACAGTTTCCCAAGAAGTGCCTGTTCATATTTTCAGGGAACAGAATGCATTTTCAAGTGAATCATAATCAATTTGCAAGTTTAAATTAATTGAAGTTGAGCCCTCTGAGAAGTATCAGATACATGCCTGCACTTCCTTTATACCAAATGATGCTAATAGCAGTGGTAGCAGACTTCAAATTTCCCCATCAGTTAAATTGATTGAAATCTTTTTTGTAGAAGGTAATTTAAAAAGCAATATACTGTAATATAGGTATGTTACTAGTGACTATTTAATTGTTACCATATTACAGGCTACTGGCAGACAGCAGCTTAAATAACTTGTAAGTGGGGCAACTGTCATGAGAAATTACAGATTTACCAGCTTTCATCTTTCCTGTACAGCTATTCTGCTCTGAGCAGTGCCCTGCAAAGAAAAGATATGCAAAGTGTAAGCATGTCTTTTAAATATAATTTCATTTAGTACCACAAACACTGACATGATTTAATCAGAACACCTTTTTAGAGAATGGCATCAGTACAAGATGCTCCAATGCAGATAATTTTCTGGTAACTGTAATTTTCACTTGAGTTGACAGGGTTTTTCTGGGCTTAATCTGTGATACTTGCATTTGCCTGGAATGCTTCTTGCTCTCTATTTCTTGGCAGAATCTTTCAGTCTTGCACCCCATTTAAAACGGTTTGTAAATGGAAATATGCGTTAGGGGCTAGTTCTGAAATAAATGCAGTGCCAGGTGGGTCTTCTCGTTCCCATGGGCAAGTCTTGGTTCAGACACCTGAATCCGGGCTGTCCATGCAAGAACTGAATGTTACAGGCTGTATTCCTGGGTTGGTCTCACTCACTTGTGCCTGTACTTCAGGCAATGAAATTCAGGAGAGGATCCATCAGCTTAAGAGTCCTGGCTTGGCATGGACTCAGCCAAGTCTCTGTGCAGGAAGCAGCTCCAGAGAGACAAAATGTGGAGATGAGCAGGCTGCTTTCTCCCAGGTCTGAAATCTGCTCCATACAGTGTTACTCCAACCTAATTGCTGAGGTAGGTGGATGTGCTGTCTGGGGAATAGCAACGATCCCTCAAGCATCACGTACTACTGGGAAACACTTTACCTCTCCTTGGCACAGTACCCAGGAGTCCTTTGGAATTGATGGTGGAAGTGGAGGTTGAGAGCAGAGAAAGGCAATATAAAAAGTTAATGCTGGTTCAGTGTAAACAGCTTCTACAGGTATAATAAAACATCTGACACTGACTCTTAATTAAAGAAATTAGTTTCTGTCGCAAGAACTACAAATATCTGATCAATGGCATGACAATGGCTTTTTTAGTATATTTTGTCTGGCTGAGGAACTTAAAAGTTCATTGTTCCCCTTCTTGAGTGTTTTGCAGAGCCCTCTAAAGTACAAACCTTCTCAGAGTGCCAGTTGATAAAGACACTACTAAAATGAAACCAAGCATTCGATTCATTTTGTAGTGTTATTTCAGTTTTGGCACGGCCTCTAGGTTCTTAACTGTCTAATGTGCTGTTAAGTGCCTCCTCAAGCATGGGTAATAGATATTAGGAATAAAAAAGGAAAGCAACCTTTTCAATTAAGGACAAAATGTACAGAAAGTAAAATGACATGAATTGTATCAGCTGCATATTGGCTTCTATGCGCACAGTCTCCAGATACAATCAGTAGGTGCTCAACCAGATAATTACAGCCTTCCTGCAAAAGGCTTCATGTAGGAGAGTCACCTGCCTGCCTGCTACCACTTGCAGGATCAGAGGTGTCCTTTATTTTTACTGCTGCAGATTGTGGAATTAAGGTTTTCCAACTTCTGTTTTAAAAAGAAGCATTTTTCTAGCACATCTCCTTCCAGCGGACTGCTGCACCAGGTAAGCACTGGGCATCAAGAGGGATTTGTCAGCCTTTTTGTCAGTAATGATTTATATTTGTCAAAATGCGATTTGCACAATTGATTTCCTGTTGCAAGGATTACAAGAGCAGTTAGTTGAGGGAGTGCTTGCCTTGCAGCCAGCTGGTATTGGTTCGTGCTCAAAATGAGGTCAAGGATTTTTTATATACAGGAATAAGAGGTGGTCAATTGAATTGTTGCTTAAAATCTCTTTAGGTGCACAACATCTGCAAGTGTTCCTCATTCAGGAATCATCTGTGCTGCCACAGGCAGTCTCGCCTGTAACCTTTGTGAAGGTCAAGGAATGCTAATAAGAAATTAGAGGATTTTGGTATGGGGGTTTATGCCCAATACTGCATGATAGAAAATCCCTTTTAAGTGACTTGCATGCAGCTGGTGGCACATGTGCCACAGCTTAGGAACCCCATTGCAGGTGTTATAAAAGTATTTTCACAATGGTTTTGACCACATCAGACTTTTTTTCCCAAACTTGGACGAACACTGGTAGTGTCCAGCAAGTCATAGCTTTGTTTATCCAAAGCAGAAAGCAGAGGTGGTGTCTCATGTCATACTCTCTGGGGAAACTGCCTTCTCAGGGTCCTTAATTATTTTTCCTGTGGGCCATGCTGCTATTTCCACTTCCAAGGGGTCACTCTCTTGCTGGTGGGATTGTGGATACCAATCTTTATTTCAGTCAGAAGTGATGGTGGAGTCCCCGAGAGAAGCTGTTCCCAGCCCACATGAGCTCTCCTGCTCTGCCATTTACGCAGTCACATGGTGGCCCTGGCTCTGCTGCCCCACATTGTGTTTGAATGAGCTATTTAAAAATATTATGTTAATTTTAGGGAGGAGGGTGGAGTTGGGGTGGAGGGAGGAGTTATCACACCCACTCACTGGGTTTCTGGCTCCATGGCAGACTGTTGGCAGGGAGTTTGCTGTGCAAGTGGTAAGTCTGCCGAAGGATCTGTGGGAATTTGTTAATCTCTGTTAGATCAGTTTGAGAGTCTCTGAGATGCTGTTTGGCCTTGAAGGTGGTTTTTCAAATTTTTATTGGTCATGACCTTATTTAACCCTGTAGAAACCACAACATGCCTATGTAAGAGAAAGGTGTGTAAGACAATAATAAAGAAAATATGGGGTAATAGAGTCTCAGCCAAATAAGTCACTGAAAAAGTTAGATGCATTCTTATGACAGAATTAAGTTGTACATCTCCGGGTTTACAGATTCTGTCATTAGTTTGATACAGTGTTTTAAATTGCCTGGTTTTGTGTAATACTGTTTTCTTTTGAAAGGGCGGGTGGTTCCAATGGTGTTGCAGGATAAGCGAGCAGTTCAGAGATCTGAGCTGACGTTCTACATCAGCCAGATGCTTCCCTTCAGTCCTTCAGAGTGAGATACAGGAAGAAAGCACAGGAGAACGAAAAGGATTTGAAGTGCCCTCAAAACTGAGAATGCAGTGGTTTGATGATACCGTGTTCTTTAGGAAGTTTGGAGTCCTGAATATAAAACATGGTCTACAATTTTACAATTTTAATGCCATTTTTGTTCATTTAAATATATTCCTGAATCTTCTTAAACGCTCAGAATGTAATTACATAAAACCATTGGCATTTATGGCTGTGAGACCCTGAATTTACACTTGGGTTTGAATTTAATACTCCTGTTTCTGGTGTGCCTCTAATGGCTTTATAAGCCAGCAAGCAGGAAACAGGTAGAGTTTAGACCATCTGTGTGCCATAGTGAAAAAGGTAGTTTGCTATTAACAGAGTTTTTGCTGTCTTAGATATTGATTAGTTAATGCTTGTTTTATTCCATCTGATAGTGGGGAATACCTGAGAGGTATTGATATTGTAGACTTAAAACGGGACATAAATAATTCATAGCAGCAAGCATTAGAAAACATATGATAAGCAGCTTTGCTATTAGAATATCTACACATCCATCATTCTGAGAATGTTGTGGGAGGCAGGTACAGAGAGTGAGCAGCTTCTCGTTTATGATGAATACATATTGTCTGAGAAGGATGGGAGTGGCTCTGATGTGTTGCTAATTATGAACTTGTTCTGCCTGGATTTCACCTGGTGTAACCATAGGCAACTTATAAAAACTTACAGCTTTTATTCAGCATATTCTAAAAATCAGGTGTTACTTAACCTGCTGAGTTCAGTGGATCAAAATACTAATTAATCTGCATCAGAGAAGTGCCACTGAAACTATGAGTTTGCTTGATGGTTAGAGCATTAGGCTGTGTGAAGTCACCAGCAAAGAGAATAATGCAAAGGCAAGGAGAAGGGAAAGAAATGGATCAAAGGTGATAAGGCAGAGGGGACAGCAAATAAATATTCTGTAGCCTCCTCATATGAACTCTTCATTAATTTCAACTGGATTGCCTCTGGAAGACCTGCCACACTTATATATAGAAGAGGAAAGTGATTAGCAGGCAAAGTAAAAACTGTGAGGTGTTGGGATTAGAAGAGATCAGGAATGATGGGATGAGAAAGAGTACTGAAAATGTAATAGTAGATGGGGATTTTAAGCCATATGTACATATTTCTGAAGCCATCTTGGTCACACTTACCTTTTAAGACTAGTGCTCAACATTTATCACTGCACCTCTTTGACTTCAGAAGCTACACTGCCAGTGAACCTGATCCTCCATGTTCAATTGCAGCAACTTTTTTACCCAGGACAACTGAACTTTCTGTTTATTCACACTTTGCTTTTATTGTAATTGCTTGTATGTAGGTGAACATAGGGAGGTCTGATTGGGGCAGGAGGCAGAAAATGCAATTTCTTTCTTACTTTTGTGGTATTATGTGAAAGTCCAGACAATGAAGTCTGGCTTCAGACACCCCAAAGTGTTGTGATAGGTGAGGAGAAGGGTCCAATTAAATATTTAAGTGGCCGAGCCCACTGTGCTGCTGCAGCGAGGGATTGATTACACCTGGTGAAACCTGGTCTGCAGCAGGGAGTGCCAGGCATGAGGACAGTGCCGCGAGGAGTGCGCTGAGGAGGCTGCGGCCATACTATGGTCAGCAGGGAATGGATCTGGCACTGCTTCTGCCTCTGCCACTGTGACTGCATCATCCTGTGCCGAATGTCTTGTAGGTGATGGAAGCCTCCTCCTGTCCCTTGCATGTCATGCTCCTGTGGGAGCCCTCCCGGGAAGGGGTCAGGGATGCTTGCGCCAGGGCATTTTTGCACGGACATGTTCTGTGCTGCTATCCTGTTGTGCTGGGAAACCACCTGCAGTTGTAGCTCGTTGATGGATCATTTGTCTTTAATTTGCTTTTAATTCTGGCAGGTGGGCAGTAGGAGCTGAGATAATATCTGAGAGAAATGACCCATTGAGTTGAGGAGATGCTGGCGTTAGTCAGGGCTGTTAAATCAGGAGAAGTCATTACAGCAAGAATGGGGGATGATGACTTCTGAATCAATGTGTTGGGTTGCTTCTGTCTTTACTTGCTAGTGAATAGCATCTGTACTCATGGAATAGATAGTGGTTTTAAAAAACAGATATGAATGAGGGCAGCATTTTATACCTGCTGTAGTTAATGGGATATTTGCCTATTTTTTTCTTCATAATGATGTGCTTGTGATTGTCAATTCCTGTTAGCTCTCCTGGAAATGAGGATTTGCAGAGATGAGTGGGTTTACTCTGGGCCTTCCTTGTTAATGCAAGTTTTACTTCTCTTAAGCAGAAAGCTTGGGTTTGGATGTAAGTGTGAACGGGATCAGATGCTGTATTTGAATATTTTGTTTATCTGTTGAATTTATTAGACTGTGACTTAATTATCAAAGAGTCCTACTGTTTCTAATGACATTTTTTCATGTGGGGATTTTTTTTTTTTTTCATAAATCCCAAAATATATGTCCATTTAGTTGTCTTTCATATAAAAGCCCTCTTCTGTCCAGTACTCTATCCAGCTACAGGTACCCATCGTAGCTGTCTTACAGCAGTGTTGGAATTTGAATCGTGGTAAAATGGATCTTGTCTGGATCTTGACCATTAACTGGATGTAAAAAGTGTGTTTCTAATATGGTTTTCTATGTCTGCATGGTGCTTCAGTGCATGTATGGGGCCCTGCTGTTCTCCACGTGGTGGAAAAGGCTGCCCTGAGGGGTTTACTGTCATACCAGTAGTGAAACAGGAAGGAGATGAAAACAGAGAGCCTTAATCTCTGTTGTATGTGGAGATGGGCCAAGAACAGACCATGGTGCTCTCGGTGCCTTGGGTGCTGCACCAGGATACACTGGATATATACATATATTTCTGATTTAATGTGTTTTAAGTCCTATAGTTAAGCAAAACTAGAGATGATGTTTGACCAACTACATGTGTAAATATCAGCTGATTGAACTGCTGACCATGACAGTGGTGGGTTCTTTTTCCATGTGACTTCAGAGATTCAATTTGTCAAAAAAAAAAAAAAAAGGATCAAATCCCTGCTTTTTTATTTGATGTGAAGAAATGTAAGTGTGAAGTGGGTATAAACAGGTATATGCATCTACTTGGGTGCAGAAACACACACAGTCACACTTAGCTAAAAGCAGATACTCAGTTTCTATTTCACAGAACAGATGTGTGGGGCTTGAGGCATCCAAGGGAAAGTGCTTTCTGAGCTCAGCAATGCTCCTGCTGCACAGCATGAGGTCAGCACTGCCCATGGCCCTGTCTCTGTTGGGACAGCACCTGGCAAACTGACACTGGAGCGAAACAATTCATATCTTCATTAAAACCAAGTTCAGGAAAATATCTTGCAATATAAACCTTATCTTTAGATGGTGTGTATTGAGTTACATTCTCAGCTTCTTTAGGGCATCCACTGCCTGGGCTCTGCCGTTAACTGAACGCCCACACAATGGTGGGGAGGTGCCAGCTTCTCAGGATGGCCCATGCTTTCGATTTTAATGAGATTCTGATGGCATTTGGTGTTTTTCTTAAAGCTCCATTACTGCCTAAAGGCACAAGATTATGAGCTAATCTTCACCTTTATTGAAAAGTTTCAGTCCTGGATGTTCAGAAAAATAGGCTTGATGCACATTCTGAAAAGCAATCAAAAAAGGGAGGGAATAGAAGTGCTTGGGGGCTTGTTTACGTGATACTAATAATTGTGGAGTTAATTTACTTCCGTTTTTTTTTTTTAAGCTAATCTCATGGTCCTGAATTTTATAGATTACTTTTTTACTTCTGGCGCTGATTGACGTCTTCTCCCATCATCTTCCTTGAGTGTGTTTATAAGGCCACCAATACTGGAATCACACCATTAGAAATTCAATTATGCTTTTTGGTTTGGTTGGGTTTTTTTTGTTTGTTTTTTTTTTCTTTTTTTTTTTTTTTAATTGTAATAAAAAATATTAAAATGCCTCTAGAGGCAGCTCCCCTAACAAAAGCAATTGGTCATCAACTAGGTTGCCTGCCTACTCATCATGAAACTGCTTGTGGAAACAAGGCTGCTTCTCTAAATGCATCAGAGCCCCTGCACCAGCCCTGCCAAGGAGGGAGGTGCTGGCAGTGCCCCCACTCGGAACTGCCTGGCAGGTGCTGCTTTACCTACCTCGATTTCATTAGTGCATAATTGAGCTGTTGTTGAATTGGCTCTCTTTTGCTCAGAGCTCAGCACAGTAAACAGAATCCCCCGGGATGCTTCAGTTCTGTCTCTTTCTGTCCTGCGTGGAGGTTTCCTGCATTCATCTTGCTAGAATTTCTGTTTCTTGGAGAGCTGGCACTGAACAGGTTGGGTCCTGTCCGGGCACACGCGCCGGGCTCTGTGACACTGGGGCCTGATCCAGCTGGATGTGTAGGCATCACCTTCCCTTTGGCTGCCATCCTGAAGGTCTGGTGCTCAAAGCACTTCCCTGGGAAGTGAGGAACCAAGGTTCAGCCACTTCCCCTGCCCAGGCGGAACGGCAGCTTTTCTTGCCCACCTTTCCCCACCCCAACAAGCCCTTGATTTTCTAGATCAGTGTGTGTTTTGTTCTTCCTGTTAGAGCTGAGCTGCTGAGAGGAGAATAATCCCCAGTTCTTACACAGTTCTTATATTTTATGTTAATGAGTCACCAGATAAAATATAGGGAGTCCCATACCAGAACACATGGGCTCCCCCCCGTTGCTTGCCCTAACTATGGGGATGCATTCCCAGCACTCCAGGCTGCATTCTGGGGGAGATGCTGACCCCAATAGCCCTGGAGCCACCTCCCTGTGAAAAGTTTCCTGTTTGCACAGTCACCTATGCGTATTTTAAAATCTTTTTTAAAGCTGGTTGTGCTGCTTTTTGTTGTGAGAGCTAACCCAAGCTGTGCTGCTGAGCTGAGGCACTGTTGCTGAGATAAATGCACCTGAGCCACGTCCTTTACATATTTACTATGACCCCTGCTGTCAGAGTGGAGTTTCTTGCTGCAGGTGCTGCTTTAGCACTGTCTCATCTGTATTGCATTCAGAATGAAACAAAATAAGTTTTTCTCCACCAGCTCAACCAAGACACCATCATGAAAAATTATCAAATGCTATGCCAGTGCCATGATGAATAAACAGCCAGGATCAAACAAGTGCCATTATATTTTATGCAAAATAATTGAATTAACAGCTTTAGCAGTTAAGTCAAAGGCACACTGGTTTCATGTTGGTGTGCTCAGTAGCACTTCTGGTGAATTGAAAATGGCTTCTTTCTAATAATCTTCCTGGATCTTTGCATGGCCTTTCTATTTGGTAACTCCCCTCTGGATCGCATGTCTTCCATCCTGCTCAGTGCACATGTGTGGTTGTGCATGTAGGGACCCCTGCAATTCTATCTGATGATTTTTCCTTAAAAAAAAAAACAAAAAAAAACCAGGAAAAGAGGACTGTGCGCAGCACACACACCTGTGCTTATATACTTGCAGGAGGTGTGAATGCGAGGGTAGGGCACTCCCACGTTGAATACAAGGCTAGTTTTTCCAGCGCTGTCCCTGTCCTTAAATCTTATCTACATCAGAAAGTTTCAACAGTGAATGTTAAATCAGTTTTTAGTTCATATGAACAGACTTCATACAGAGACCCCTGTGCTCACACCCTTATTTCACTTTAAGCAGGGCCTGTTTCATGTTAGATTAAAGTAATCTAGAGGTAAAAGGTAAAAGATAAAAGCAAAGCAGTTGCAATCTTGGGAATGGTGCTTTTAATAGCTTCTAAGATGGGAATTTCTTGAGTTCACCTGAGAGTTGGTACCTGATAGACATTGCTCCTTGCCCAGTGTAGTAAATGGAGGTTATATAAAACATTGCTGGGGATGATTTTAACAGGATGTGTTTTACTTCACTCTGCTACAAACTTACAGCACAGTTGGTCCCCAAGGGACAAGGAAGGGAGGTAGAGAAGGTTTTCTGGCACCCAGCTGGAAATGCTCCTTTCCCTACACTCTACCTGCCTCAGGTCAAACCAGATTTGGTCTGCATCAGAATAAGAATGCCTTAGGTGACCTTTTACATAGTTTTGACTATGTTCAGTAGCAAATCTCACCTGTGGGTAAATTGATGCAATGAAATTTTATTTGTGCAGACATGGCCTGGGTGTAATCGAGGCACTTTTGCCTCACAGCAGTGGTGAAGCTTAATTAAGGCTGATAAAGTTTTATGCAGTTCTCAGAAGAGAAGTTTGGTCCATGAGTAAATGATGTTGTAGGTGTTTAATGTACTCTGTTAAAAATGCTACCGAGGCACCCAGCCTGTGAGTAACACTCTCTGAAACTTTCTATTTCAGGTTAATGTTTAATAGGAGTGAGGCAAACCGCCTGAAGGTTACAAAAGCAGGCTTTGTGACACCGTACTCAAAGCCTGCCTTAGTGGGGTGTGCTCCCTCTCTCTGCCGGGGTGCTGGTGCACGTCAAACTGAACAAGGCAGGACGAGGACATGTGGAGTCCCAAACCCCTGTCATTGGAGTGCAGTGAGCAGAGTGATCCCTCTTCTCACTCCTTCAACTCGCCATGGAAAGTTAGGTCTCCCTGACCTGCCGTGTCATCCAACTCTGGTTGTACTCGCTTGGACCCGAGAAGTAATATAGGCACCCTGCTTTATCTACGGGCCTTATCTATGTTAATTAGATCAGTGCTTTGTCCAGGATAATTGTCTCTCGTAATGAGTTTAAGCGAGTGCCACTAGCACAGCTAGTCACCAGAACTGTTGCTCCCATTCTAGCGCCCACTCCTACAGATGTTTTATGGTGGCGTGTGGCTGTGCCTGGACGTCTCCAGCACTCAGTCCCCACTAGGAGAGGGCAGGCTGAGCTCCTAGGAGCAGAGGCAGGTGTTTAAAGTGCTGACAGAGGCTCTGCAGCAGCAGCGTGATTGCCCAACTGCAGCGAGAGAGCTAAAATTGCAGCCAGCCTGTGAATAGGGAAGTGGTGGTGGATGCGGGCACGGAGCGCTTCCCGCTCTAAGTGGGAGTAGAAGCCACTGGATTTCACACCTCGTTGTGGGACTGGCCTGCCTGGGGGCACTCGGGAGCCAGGCAGCAGCACAGCCGGGAGCAAGGGGCGCTGTGCACGGGGGTGGAGAGGAGAGGTTACAGTGAAAACAGCAAAATCCACTGCCCAGCTGAGTCCCAGCGTGGGTTTGCAGGCTGGCCCACGCTGTTCCTGAACAGGGACGTTGGGATTAGCATCGGTCAGAAATGCTTTCAACAACTGATATGTTGGGGTTTTCTGTCAGAAAATGCCAATTTATTTGAAAGATATTGCAGTGGGAAAGAAAAGCTTTCCAGAAACTTGTAATCTGGAATGATTTCTTCTGTTCTTGTCAGCATAAGCACGTGTTTATGTCACACTGCCAGAATATAAATTATGACGGGTCAGACCTGATGGCTGAACCGGAGTCTCCCGCAATCCAAGTATATGCTGGAATCATCAAACAATGAGGGAGAGCTGTCTGTCTATCTGTCACCTCTTTTCCTGCCATAATCTGCTGGGGGGTTATGTTTGTTTAGGTTCTTTTTGTTGGTTTTTTTTGTTTGTTTGTTTTTAACGAAATCATATTCTTCTTATATGAAAAACAAAAATTTTCAATATCATTAATTCAAAGCCCATATATATTTCTAATTCAGCTCTGACTCTGGACCCTTTCCTTAGCCCACCACTTTCATCACACTGGTCCATAAGCACCATGGAGACTATAGGGATTGCAGAAACCCCAACCAGGGGCTGCTTCGAATGTGTTTAATGAATGAAAGTGCATTAGATTGGACCTGCTGCATTGAAGAAGCACAAATTCGTGGTTGCTCAGTGAAATAAATGGTCCTGGTTTTGATACTTTTCTACGTGTATGCAGGCAGTGTTTCTTGCAGCTGTAGCCAAGTAAAAGAGGGAAAAACATCACTTGGAGCTTCCCCAGCAGGAGAGAAAGGATGGCATTGTTCCTGTTTGTTCGTGCCTTCCTGGCACAGCTACACCAGAGTGGAAGCCGGAGAATGGGTTTTCCTTCAGTGACAGCTTTGGTCCTGTTTTATGGCTGGCCGTGTTTCCAGACGTGGACATCGCTGGGCAGTGGTGCGGGAGCAGCCACCAGCACATGGAAACCACCACAGCCACCACAAAGCAGTGCCCTGTGCCAAGAGTTCCCCCTTGCTGTCTGTAGGGACAGCTGGGGACGGGCAGAGTGGGTGCTGGGATGGCTGAGCAGGAGGAGAAAAAACAAACACGGAAAACATCTGTGTGCTCCCAAAATCTGCCTTCAGCTGAATCACAAGATGCTTATATAAAAGCGTGGTTAATTATTGCAAAGCAACGAAGCGAGGAAACACAGACATTCACAGAGTATCCCCTGCGTTAATTAGTTGCTAAAAATGTGGCTCACGGCAGCTGTGAAGCTGCAAACGGGTCAGTAGCAAAATGCCTCTCCTGGTTATTGTGCCGAGTGCTTTTCTCTGTGAGGCTGTTCCCAAAGGCCGGCAGGGTCAGAGGCACCTCACAGGGCAGCTAGAGAAGCATCTTCAAATGAGGATGCCATCACCAAGAGCACTCACTGTTCGTGTCTGCTTCTGTCTGAGAAATACCTAAAAATGTGGAGAGGAATTAAACCTAGAAATGCAGTTGAATTTAAAACCCCTCAGCCTCACAGCTGTCTGCTGTACGTGCACAGCAGAGCATGCATGTACAGAACCAAGCATGAAATTAATCCCTGCCTTCCGTGTCCGTGAGCTGTGGCTGAGCAGGCTAAAAGCTGTGCCTGGCCTCCTCACGTGTAGTTTCTGAGAATGTCCTTGCTATACCTTAGACTCCTTTCACGTGAGTCGCCTACTCTGTGGTTCCCACATACTTGCTAAGTTTTTCCCTGAGGCTTGCTTCCCAAAACAATCACCGGCTCCCTCACGTTCATTGTTCTGTGTGATCTTTACAAAATGTGGCATTTCTGTCTAAATAGTTTGCCAAAGACCTATGATAAACAATACTAAGTTGTCAGTCACGAGTCATTAAAGAAGTGAACTGTCTTCACTTCATGCCCAATCATAGGATATTTTTAAATGTCAGGGCTTTTGGCTTAGCGGTTGTCACTAGCTTCATTTTTGGGAGACCCAAAATTAGAATACAAAGGCCTGGTTTTCAGAAAGTGCTGTGTACCCTTACTTCAAATGTTAGTCCTTAAATGCATTTCAAAAATATGCACAATTTCCTCAGGATCACTCAATGCTCTGGAATTTCTGACTACGATGCATTTCTGCCATCTTTCCTGTTTTCATACTTCCTAAATTGGTTTTCAGATAACATTCAGCCTGGCAGTAACACATAAAGAATATACAGATAATTATACTTAACAATTTGAGAATGACATATTTAGGTTTGTGTTTAATTCTGATTTGCTTTTGTTGGATAACTTTTAAAAGAGTGAAGTTTTATATTTGAAAATGAAAAAATAAGGTAGACATAATAATTTCCTGCATACAACTGATCTCCTCCTCAGTTTATCAGGAAAATTGCTGTTGGATTTAGTAGAAGTTTTATCTGTTTAATCCCAGTTGAAACCACCTCCTCAAATCAAGGCAACAATCCTCCTTGCAACAAATGCAAGATCACTGTATCTTATGTCACTAAGTTATTTTTAGTTTCAGAATAATTGTTTCCTTCTGAAAATGGCGTGTAGTGTCACTGTCCTTGGTTAAATGTTGGAGAACAGAGATTAAATGATCAATCAAGAGAGGAGATGTGACTTCAATGGTGACATGCATAATCAGCTTTTGTTGGTGGATTCCAGTGAAAGCTCAGCTTGATGTGGATTCTCCAGAAGCAGAAGACCACAGTGTTGTGAAAAGAAAAGCCATCTTTGTAAAAGGCTTATTTAATTTTGCATCTCTTTGCACCTTCCCTCAGGTAGTTTTTGATGCCAGGGCAGCATCAGAGCAGCCCCAGTTAGCATGTGTGCTCCCAAACTCAGCAAGGAGGTTGAATTTCTTTTGTAAGCACAGAATAATCCTTGATCTGAAACATGTCAAAACTGGAAATGCATCCCAGTGCAAAGGATTGTCCTTCTACAAGTCAAGTTTTGTAACACTACAGCTCTTCACCATCACCAAGGGATTAGTGTGTAATCTACAGGTACCGTGGTGCCAAGTTTCTGGACAAATCTGCTCCCACATTTAGCCACTGGATTCTCCTGCTGGGACTAAAAATGTACAGAAGGCGATGATTTGTCTAATAGGAAAAAGAAAATTAAAAACAGTAATAAAGCAAAGAGAAGACAATAATGCTTGAGGTTTATCTGTCACAGTAAGGTGGAGAAACAATTGATCTGAGTGGTTTTTGGGACTCAGTCACATTTGCTTTCTTAATAGCATCCCCTCATTCTTTCTGTAGGTCCAGCTGCCCAGCGCCAGATCCAGAATGGTCCATCTCCAGATGAGATGGAAGCACAGAGAAGGTGAGTTAATCAGCTGTGGCAGAGTTCTAGTTTGTAACTTGGATGAGCATGCAGTCCTTGTTCACGAGTAAGCACTGCTCTTTTTACTTGTACATCTTTTAAGCTGGTTCTGAATGTTTTGTACTTATTGTGAATGATTCTGTAATGACTTTGAAAGGGTAAAGTGAGCTGAAGTTCACACTCTAGATAAATTCTTTGCTTGGTAGGTACTCAAGAGTCTTCCTGCTTCCAAAATCTGTAAGGAAAGTGTAGGGAAACTAGTTTGCTGCACCAATATGACTAACTGTGAAGGGCCTGAGATTTAGTAGGGATTTACCCATGACCAGTAAATGGGTCAGCAGTGATGATATTTCACCTGAGATTTACTTCGGGATAGCAGAGTTATCATAAAGGTCAGAGAGCCCCTGCTCACCCCAAGGCAGATGATGTCACATCTACCACTGCCTGGCTGAAAAACCTTATCCAGCTCTTCCTTTTACCAGTGGAACTCACTGATTCTGCAGGCCAGATGTAATTCAGACTTCCAGTTTGGATGTCTGTTCTGTATATTTAAAATGTGAGCAGCTTAACTATGTTAGAATAAAAGTATTTTATTTATTCTTTTTTGTTTAGAAACAGTAAAAGCCCTTTGGGTAGGTATTATTTGACTGCTACAGGGCACACGGCCCTAGGAAAGCTTCTTTTGCTCCACTGGAGTGGAATAAGATATGTCAGTAGATGCACTTAGATATTACTGCATCCGCACTAGAGAACTTTCAGCTTTAATTATGCTGATGCATTCTTTAACCATACAGCAGACCTAATTTTAGGCCTAGGGTATTGTTTTTTAACATCTTATAAGCAGGCAAGGAAATTAAGTTATGGTATCTACCCTGCAAATTTCTGTTTAAAGGTTTTCTAGAGACCTTTACAAAAATATGGAAAGAATATCTTTTTAAGTCAGAGTGTAATTTGTCCTCTCTTGTACTTTGCTCCTTGCATGCTCCTTAAGAAGCCTCGTGCCTGTCCCAGGCTTTATTTAGTTCAACTGAAATAAATTTGACTTCCTAAGAGTTTAAGAACTTCTCCTTTTAGCATGTGTGGGATGGTGCATTTGGCACATATAAACTGCTGCTGACCAAGGGCAGAAAGGCCTGGTATCATGTGACTTCATGTGGCAGTGGCTAATCCCTGTTTCGAGTTTTTGAGCCCTGCACCTTGGTCTGTTCTGGAGTAGCTCTAATGTCTTGGAGATGTCTTACCCATATTTCTTTCCTGATCTATCAGATTGGAATTTTGCAAGTCGGTTCTCCAGACAAACGTAGAATTTCCCCTAGGTTTAACCAGGACAATGTATGTATCAAGTTGTTCTTTATCATCGAATTTTGCTAATAAATACCAAGCTAAGGTAGGGAACAGTATGCTCAGGAAATTCTTAGTATGTGTGTTTACAACTGAAGTTTTAGCAGTGTAATGGATATGTTCAGTCTGTAACAATCAAGAAAGAGCTAGGGTATGTATAGAAGTACAGTTCTTTATTTATTTGGTTTAAAGTGTCATAGCTTAAATGACATCATTTGAACCAACCAGTTAAGACTTTCTCAAAACTGTTTTGCCTTTGTACATATGATCATTTTCTCAGAAACAATAATTTTCTAGAAATTGCATGGATTGCATGTTCTGAACATAAAACCAGTTTAGGATTGATCCCTCCACAGCAAAATAGTGTATTTTCCTTTCCCATATATTGAACTAGAATTGAAACATGGGAAATAGGTTTTGCAAATTAAGGTAGTCTCTTTTTTCTACATAATGTAACTTTATTTTTATGGACTATATTTTAAAAGCTTCTATTGGTATATAAATAAGATAGAATTGTTCAGCACTGCAGACTCAGGAAAGTATAAATAAAAATGTAACAGGGAAGTGTCTTAAAATACTCTGCAAGGAGTCAAAATAGAAATGTTGCTTAGAGTTGAGCTTGCTTTACTGTACAGATCGTGAAGTAAAGCCATTGAGAAAGAGAAAACTGCACAGTGAAGACTGTTCTAAACATACATGAAACAAATTAGGGCAAACTTGGCCTAGAAACCATGGAAGAAAATTGTAATAAACTTCATTACCAAGTGCTTCAGCAAGGTAATTTCAGAGCTGTGTTTTAATGTTGTTGAAATCTTTTGTCCATATCCATGATCTTGCCAAGAAGCCTGGCAAGCAGTCTAGTTCCTAGCTATGAGTTTTTTTAAGAGGAACCAAGTGAGGGTGGGTTTGTGTCAGGGTTAGGGACATCCCTTCCCGCAGGAGCACTCCCCTGTGCAAGAGCAGACCTCTGCTGATGGGCCCTTGGAACCGCACATCCCTGCAGACCTGCACCAGCCTCGCCCTGGGGGACACCAGGCCTGGGCAGCACAGGAGCTGGCAGCTCCTGCGGGGAAAGGTGCCGAAAGAGCCACAGTGCAGAGCTGTGATCGGTGTCTGCAGGGGAAGCACAGCACGGGTGCTGGTGGCACAGGGACAGCTGTGCTGTGGCTGTCAGCTGGACAGGCCAGTGCCTAAAAGGGCTTGGATGTACACCTGGACAACAGAGACTTTGTACAGTCCACACCAAAACGTAGATCAAGCTTTGCTATATTTTCATTCTATCTACAAGTGCTTTGGGTTTCTGATCCATTAAAGACTCTGGGCTGTGTCATTTTTAATATTTCCTTCCCTGGAGATATTCAAAAGCTGTCTGGACAGAATCCTGGGGATTGTGTCCTCCAGGGAATCCTGCTTGAGCAGGAAGGTTGGACTAGATGGCCTCCAGTGGTCCCTTCCAACCTTATCCAATGTCTGATTCTGTGATTTTATGTAAGATGCCACTTACCCTTTCCTTGCAATGCTCATACACTTCAGGTTAACAGCATACATGTTTGCTGTACTCTCCTGGGCACTGGACACTGTCTCTTCCTTGTTCAGAGCCACTGAGGAGTTTTCTTAAATGGATCAACCAACCCCTGCAGTGTCCAGTGCATGCAGGGCAACATCCTGGTTAAGCTTCCCAATGTGTGAACTGGACTGCTGCAAGCAGGCCGAGTGAAGTCAGACCCACCTCCATCTCATGGGATCAGCGCTCACCCCAGACACACAGTGCTTCTCAGGGCTTTTACTCAAAATTAGAAAGAATACCTAATGACCAAGGGTCTTTTCATTGCTGTTTTAGACAAGTGATGGAGCAACAGCAACAGCGCCAGGAATCTCTGGAAAGAAGAACCTCTACCACAGGCACGTATCAAATCAAGCAGATACAGTGTCTCCCTGATTGTCTCCTCTTGCTGTTGTTGGGGTTTGTGGGGTGCTGTGCGAGAGCTAGACTGCTAGAAGTGGTTATTGTTACGATTACATTTTAAAGATTGGATTTTCAGCTAGAGACTTTCATGCATTTGCGCATGATTTTATTGTTTTGCAGGGGCTCAGGTCTGGGGCATGCAGGTGGAGCTAGGCGAGTTTTGCACTTGGCAAGACTTGTACAGCTGAGGGGCTTTTCAGATGTACTGAGGGGGCCTGGCCATGCTTCTTCCACACCCATGAGGAGAGCAGGTAGCACAGCCACCACAAGAGTGACTCCATGTTTCCAGGGGATATCAGCACGAAGGGGTTGATGTGCTGGATGTGCTCAGGCAGTCCCCATTGCTCTGCAGCACAAAGCAAACTACAGCACTGAGGAAGATACAGCTCTAGATGCTCTTCATTGGGGATTTTGTGATCACAAAGTCTTCTGTGAGCTTAATGGAAAAAATATATATATTTAATGAGCTTACGAAAATCTTCTATATCATATTAAGTTGCACTAAGGTGAGAGAAGTGATGACAGAAATAGTTTATAGCTACAAAGTACGGCTTTGTCTCTCTGAAAAGAGGCAGAGCAAGCAAGCCAAGATGGCCATCTTGTGTTTGGGCTTTGGTTTTGGGCAAGTTTTTTCAGTTAATCTGTCGACATAAATGCAGTGTTTTTCCTCAGCTGTTAAACTTTTTAGTTTTTGACTAGCAACCAGCTCAGACATACACACATGCCTTCAGTGACAGAAAGAGCTGGACTCTTGTTTCAGCAGAGGTTAGTGTGCTGTTCTGTATAGGGAACTTAGCCAAAATCCTGCCTTGGCATAGCCAAGGAGTGGGACACGGCTCCTAGGGGCTGCTGGCTGTCCCCTCTCAGCCTACACGGTGACCACCTCTGTATTCAGCATGTCCCTTGCACCTGTCCCTGGTGCAAAGGTGATGCTCGTGATCCTGACTCATTCACGTGGGACTTGGAGGAGCCTCACTGGCACCAGAGCATGCAGCCCATCCCGTGCTGCCAGGGTTCTGCTCCACACACCCCTCCAGTTCTGCTGAGGGCTGGAAATCCCCAAGCTGGTGCCTGCACCATCTCCTCTTCGCTTTGTTTGAGTTTCTATTTGCGTTTACTTCACGGTTCCTTTTCCTCCGTTCCACTCTGCCTTGGTTTCATTCTTTCCTCCTTACCTACCTTATTCTTTTCATTTGTCTTTTCTGTTCTTTTAGTTTCCACCCTTCAACCAAGCATGTGCTCTCCTCCCTCTCATCCCCAGTCTCCTCCTGCCTCTAGTAACTGTGGTGGTCCTGCCTCTGGTGTTGTGCTCCCCCCTCTACCTCAAGCCAGCACTGCCTCTTCGGCACCCGTTGTCCCTGAGCCCTCTAGCCAGTCCCCTTTTCTATTGCAGCAGAGAGCCAGAGATCCCCTGCAATTCCTGCACAGGCACTCGGCCTCTGAGCTGCCAACAGCCCCAGGTTCCTCCCCTCCATCCTGCTTGAATGGCAGGACCGTCATGCCAGGCATCAGGCAAACCTCCCTGTCTTCACCGCCTCTCCATCCTTCCCATTTTCCCTTTCCCTCTCACCAGCCTGTCAGGGGCTCTTGTCTTTCCTGCTCTCCTCAGTCTTCTGCTCCCTCTGCCACAAATGCACCATCTCTGCAGAGGGGTGATGTCCTGCAACCACGTGGTCCCACCATCCTGCCCGTGATTCCTATCCCACCTGACAGGGTCAAGGCACCCACAGATAAAGCAGGGTGGGAAACCTCAGCAAATGTACCCCCAAATGGCCACCCTGAAGAACAAATTGCTCTAGGCCCCCCTGGAACCCAGGTGAAAAGTGTGGATGGGTCCTTCTTTCCACACCTAGGAGCTGCACCCTGCTCTCTGCTGCCCACCATCGCCAGCCCCCCCAGCTCCTCTGGCCAGGCTCCCTCCTCATCCTCCCGTCCATCATCTTGTCCTGCCCAGCAGCGGTGTCAGCCCATGTCACACTGTCTTCCATTGCCTCCCCCTCACGCTGCTGTGTCTGAGGTGGCTATGCCCAGGAGGACCCCTCCTTACATGACATCATCAGCCATTGCCCACTTGAGTAAGTACTGATTTTGAATGAGTTGCGACCTGTGTAAAGCCTCAGCTGTCAGCTGTTTGAAAAGCCTGGTTGGCACTGCCTCTGACTGATAGAAGAAGGGCTGAGACCCAAAGCTACTCCTCCTGTGTGTGATTTCTGAAACTGGGGTGGAAAAATAACAAAATCCCTGGTTCAGGGACCAGGCAAAAAGTAAGAAGTACAGAACCAAGACCCTGTAGCTGGATTGTTGCAATGCATATTCCTACTGTATTATCCAAGACAGAGATTTTTGTCATTCAGCAGAGTCAAATTGTTTAAAAGAGCTTCATATAGAACCTGTTTTCAGTTGGTCCAAACATAGTGGATGGGCTCTTCTGAAGCTGGAGGCCAGGTCTGTGATAGGTTTCTTGTCTGTGTAGGAATATTGGTAGAGGTTGTGATTTTCACTCTTTCTGTTAAGTGGTATTTCTGTTACCAGTGAAACATAGAACATGGATTTTGTTTAAGATACCTAGAATCTCCTGTGCCTGTGCAATTAATTTGATTCAGGAAACTCTCTTCCTGGTATTCACTGCATTTATAGTTGTGGGCTTGTCGCTGTAAGTATTCTAGCAAACCTTTTTCACTGAAGGCAGATCAAGAGCTTGGGTCTGGCTACTTTGCCTATGGTCTTGATTTCTCGTGCCTATCTAAAGCCTGTGGAGCGAGAACAACTGCAAGCAATGCTTATTTGCAATTCAGAACATATGTTTTGTGACTTGGATCTATTCAGGTTTATAACCACATATAATGTTAAAGTGGTGTGTCTAGAAAAGGAAGAAAACTAAGACATTTCCTTCTACTTTCTGCTCAAAGTATTACTGTAACCACTGGAGGCTCAGTCCTTCAGCTGATGTAAGTCCTTGAAATCCATTTTAGCTCAATAACATTATTTTAAACTCACTTTAGTCCATTATTTTGACTCAGTTCAGTTTTTGCCTGAGGCTGGCCTCTAATTAGGTGGGTGTAGTTTTGCAATTACAATTAAATGCACCCACAATGAATTGCTAGCTATTATGTTCATGAACGAAAGAGGGCTTGAAATGTTTAAAGTATTTCTAATAGCAGCTATGGTTCATTTCAAGAATGGAATTGGGAGTGTGAAATAATGGCAGAAGTAACCACAGAAATAAGGCACTATTATAAGAAAACCTAGATAAGAACAAAAACAGGCTGTTAATGTTAAATATGGTTTCCAAATGTTTCTCAGTCAATACCCACCTGTCTTTCAAAGTAACACTTACTGAACAACTGAACCTGTGAATATGTACCAGGAGCAGCCTGTTCTGACAGAGTGTACATGGGGAAATACCCTTGGGGAGGTGTATTTGTTCAACTGACCTGTTACAAACAGGTAAAACACTGCGACAGAATTACCACCATCAGCCCTTCCAACAGGAGCTTTGCTGAACTTCGCGGGGCTTGGAGCTGGAGACTTGCAAAACTGGCTGAGGCCACACACCGTCTGTATGATGAAAAGGAGGATGTGTCACTGTAGCCTGCAATTCTTCTGTAAAGCTGATGTTAACCAAAGTCCCTGGAGTTTATTATCTCCATAAAGAAAGCTGCGGGAAAAGCAGAAGAGTATGCCACTTATGAATTGGGAAACATTATCTGTGTTCTGATATTGACACAGAATGAAACACTAGCTCAGTCAGGGAGAAGAGGAGGGAAAAGGTTGCTTGTCAGTGACAGGGTCTTGCAGGAGGACACAACTGTAGCTGACTGACCATTGATACAACCACCTCTTCCCATTCCTCCACATGCATGGTGCTTCCTCGTGTTGCTCACTTGTCCTGGAGTCAGGCCATGGCGTTGGGAGTGGGAACATGACCTTGTCTGCGGGCTGGAGGAGATCGTGCTTCTCATCTAATTCCTGTTCTCTGCATTTCAGGCCCAGCACTTCCACCTGGCCACCCCAGTGGTGCTGCTGTGA
>VZRN01002763.1:237-31869 GCA_013397935.1 Dasyornis broadbenti | reverse complement strand
CCCCCCAGTCCCTCCACCACCCATGGGAGCAGCACCCCCCCCACCGCCCCCACTGCCAGCCGGCGCCGGCCAAGGGGCTGGCGCTGAAGATGGGTCAGTGTCAGGGCTCGCAGCAGCTCTGGCTGGTGCCAAACTAAGGAGAGTTCAACGGGTAAGGAGGTGGCACTGGGACTCCCCGATGGGCTCTTCTCTGCTGCGGGAAAGCCTGGCACAGCTTGGTGTAATGGTCTGCAAACCCAGCGTGAAACATGGGGAAACACGCTTCAGCTGACCATTGGGTGAACTTTTAAATGTGAGTTTGCAGTGCAAATAAAGCTGAGCAGGAAATGTTGGGTAGAGTTTAAGCTCTTCAGAGCATATTAGTTAGCAAGTGGCTGTGAGTTCTCACATTGCCAGGATTTCATTACTTCGACATAGTCCACCATTGTACTACGTGTTAGTGTTTTCACTTGTTATAAGTGGTTAAAACTACACTAAAAAAAACCAGTGTAGAATGTAGAGGCCTCATGTCAGTAGCTGTACACTTAGGTAAGGGTTGCTTAACCATGCATAATTATGAATAAACAGCACTATGGCTTTTTTCATCATTTGCCCATATATTTGCGTCACCCAGGTCTATCTTGGTTTTAGTAGTACTCAAGTGGGTCTTCTTCCCAAGGCAGAACACATCCTATCTCTGGTTTCGGGCTGTGATTGTGATCACTGTTCCTAACACTTGGAAAAACTAATCATTAAGGGCGTAGTTGTAAAGCAAACCTTTCATTAATTCCAGTTTTGATTTCTCTCTTAAGCCAGAAGATGGTTCAGGAGGGTCCAGCCCCAGTGGGGTCTCTAAGAGCGATGCCAATCGAACAAGTAGCGGAGGAGGCGGAGGAGGACTAATGGAAGAAATGAATAAATTGCTGGCAAAAAGGTTTGTGCTTGCACCTCAAGTAAGCCCCATGAGATCTGCAGCAAACTGTGGAACAAGGCACTGTCATTTTTGTGGTTGGCAGTAGGCGCTTCTTTGCAATTTGACAGGTCCTGCTTAGATGTTAGTCACCAGTATTGCCCAACCTTTAGTGCAAAAGGTGTTGCAGCAATGATACCTGGCAGGCCATAGCTGCTGCAGCAGATCCTGCAGCTTAATACCTCCAGAGTTAGTGGTAAATACGTCCTCTGGGCTTTAGCCATTTTACCAGTGCTATTTTCAAAGGTACTGTTTTCAGTAAGAGTAAACAATGAAAGGACTTTAGACAAATCATTCTTTATGCAGCATATTCAGGATGTTGAGCCCAAAAATATAAACACAGGTGTAATAAGAGGACAACACCTTGGCTCGTAAACTGATATTGATTCTCAGTGTGTTTCAGACTACTAGCCAAGTTATTCCGCACTAAAGCGAGTTGTGACATATCAAGCTAACAGCTGTTAAAAGGCAGTCGATTTTTCCAGGTTTTTTTATCTTTTCCCCTGATTCTATCAGTAATGTTTTTCTAGACTTTCAAGTTCCTAGCATGAGGTGCTATACTTTTAGATCTAAATTTTTTCAACTTATGAATAGTGAAAGAAAAGGAGGAATAAAATAATGAAGGGTAGGTACAGTTGTAGAGTGCACAGAGATGGAGTTTTTAAATAATGTTGTCTTAGTGTAAAGACAGTTCCCAGCTCAAAAGATCTGATTCCAACTTTCCTCCATGTCCCGTTCATTTCAGAAGGAATTCTGAACATGGACTGTAGATATAATCCTTTGAAATGTATTAAATAAATACACCACATTCTAAAAAGTTTCCAGCAGTATAAAATAGCAAATAGATAATTTTCTTTCTTTTCAGAATTAAAATAGCTTGGCAGCTTTTAATAGTTTTTTTACTGATTCTTGGCCTGCTCTGTAGCAAGAGTGACCTTCCTTAATTGGAAGTTGTCTGCGAGCAAAATAAGGTTTGGTGTCTGGATGCTGGGGTGACTAGCTCTGTTCAAGCGAGCAAGCTGAATGGACATCTCATATTCTGCACACTTGTGTGATTCTAGTCTCACGTGTACTCCAGTACAGCTTTTGGCAGTAGGATCTGGTGTCTTCAGGTGTTTAGGGTCAAATTCCCCCGGTATCTTAACAAAACCACTTGCACTGCCATGAACACTGTGCTGCCTCTACTTGGAAAATAACTGAGCTGCAAATCCTTTCCCAGGCAGTTGATAGCAACAGAATTGTCCCCTAATTTTTTCTTCACAAAGTCATGGAAGTACCTGGAAATACACAAGTGCCATTCAAGGATGCAATCTGCTGTTAAGCTGATACTGAGAGGACTTCTTTGGCTGCAAATTCCTTTTTATGTGTGATGACATAGGGAAAGTAAGAATCTGGCACTGTGTTTCAGTTTGTTCTTACCTGCCTTACTTACCTGCTCTTACCAGGAGGTAAAAAAGATGTTGTGTTTTTTTTGTTGTTGTTTTGTTTCGTTTTTGTTTTAAATTAAGCATATTCAATGCAGAAATCACAGAGTAATGAGCATGGCATCTTAAGAGCCCTTTTCTGAGCAGTAAACCCCATGCTCAAAAACAGGGAATATGTCTAATGCTCCGTAAGTAGTGGAGGAAAACACTTCTCAGAGCTCAGGTGCTATAAAATACCACTCTCTAGATTTAGTGGGCCTCATGAGAACAGCCCTTTGCCTCAGGACTAAAGCGCAAACAGAATAATGAACCCGCAAAGCACTGTCATTCCCAGTCCTGTTAAGTTTGTTGCAGGACATAAATCTAACACTGGTCTCTCACCCTGGGAAATATATCCCTCACTTAAATTTGTAATCATTATAACCTTTCTTTGTTAAAAGAATCAAGTAAATATTAGGGAAAGACTTCAAAAAGTTATTACTAGTCTAGTAAAATTATTAATGCAGTTGAATGTAATTCCCACAGAGTACTGTGTCCTACAGACACATACTGTTCAGTTTGTTTGAGGTTTTGTCAACTTTTCATCAAATCCTCCAAGTTGTGTATCCAGGGAAGCTTTTCTCGGAAGCCTTTTTTGTTCACTTCAGAACCAAGACTAAATGAAAAACCTGACATATTGGTGTTTAAAAACGTCTGCTAAGGGTAGTGTTCACAGGTGGGTAAGGGTAAAGTTCAGCACAACGAAGTCCGTGTGGACACTTGAGATGCAGTTCCCCTAATGGTCTAAAATGGGAAATGGGATGTCTAGAGTGTCAGCACCTGGCCCATTGGAGTACTGTTTAGAACCTAAATAGGGCTTAAAAATCAAGAATTTGGTTTTCTTTTTGTCATCCAGTTTGGCTAATGCCTAAGAAGTTTTACCATGCATTTTTAAAAAGTAAACAACCAACATTTGCTTAGTTCCATGTCATTTTCCCAGTGGATGTATTGCAGCTCTTTGCCACTTACTTCTCGGAGAGTTTAACCCCTCCTTGGGAAGCAGAAATGAGTGTGGGTCTTAGATCCTCACTCAGCTTCTGTAGGCAGCACTAACACTGCTGGTCCTGGGACCAGGGGTCAGGAGCTCTGCTGCCTTTGAAGTGGTTTTGAGACAAAAATAATCTCCTGTCATTCACCAAAGGTACTTGAAAACCAGGCAGGTGGGCTTGTTTTGTTATTCCTGGTCTCCAGCCAGAGCTTTCCCACCCTGGAGGGAACAAGAGATCTTGGCTGAGCAGAAATGGTGCCCGATCTCTCCCAGTGAGGGTGGTCCTGGCTTGAAGGGCTTTTTTGACTGTTTTCCCATCATGTGGGAGCAGTGGCACAGCCCTTTCTCTGGGTGGGATCAGGGATGTGGGATATAGGACAGCAGACAGACTGATACTGGAGCTGGCTGACAGCAATGCCATCACTGCAATACCCACCTAAGCCACCTGCTGGGGGCAGGGTTGGTCCTCAAAAACTCCTGAGGGGGGTGAGTTGTTCCTCCCGTGTAGGACCCATGAGCCAGGACTTCCTGAACCCTGGAGAGAAGCCATCCCTTTCTTACCCAGTTTCATACCTGGCTGCGCTTCCTCCCTCCGCTTCGCCACACTTCCTTATGCTCTGCACCCCACATTCCTCTGTTAAACACCACCTCATAATATTACACCACTGCCTGAGTTGTATCACTGGGGTCTGGATTCTTCACCTCCACCCCAATCCTACACAACCAAATGCATCCAGTCATTGTCACGTTCCCCGGGATGCGCTAAATAAATAGTAACTCCCACCAAAGCCTGACTCAGTCTGCCCATGAGGATGTATTTCTAGAGGGTTGACCATGTCCTGTCTCCTGTTCCTTTGCAAAGGAGGAAAGCAGCATCGCAGTCAGACAAGCCAGCTGACAAAAAGGAAGAGGAAAGCCAAAACGTAAGTGAAACACTCCTCGCTGTTGTGCTCATGCAGATTCCTTGTAAGCCAAAGTCCTGTGCTCATTCACCACATCTGGCAGGCAATAATAAGTGGTGCTGATCCAGGAATAGATGTTCACATTTGATCCAAAGCTGAATATAACTGCTCCCACCTTTCCTGGGAACAGCACCCTATAAACAAGAACAGCTGCTTTATTCATAGGGGAGATATTGTCCAAACCAGGTTAATGGGCACAATTTCATGATCTGATCCCAGTGTTGTAGGGAACAGGAGATTCTTACCCTGTAAGAAGGTGCATTGAACTTTCTGGCAAGTTAACATGAGATAAAGTTCATGTTTCTTGCTTTATGTTTGAGGCTTCAGCTAAGCTGAAGGGGACCATCAGCCCTGCAGTGTAACTTTGGATTGCCAACCTCCATGCAAAGCGAGACTCGGTTCACTTCAGACCCCAGAGGGCACAGAGAAAGTGTCTGCTGGAGAAGAAGAGGAGACAGTGTATGAAGCATTAGACCATTCAAAAGTCAAAATATATGTCCATGATACCTATACTAAATTGAGATAGAATCTGGACAACTCAAGGGAACTTTGATTCTTTTGTATTTTAACTGCTCTGTCAGTATAGTGTCCACAAAAGCAATTACATGAGAGGTTTCACTTGAGTCGATCTATAGACTGAACTTGATACAACAATTTTGAGTTCAACATGCAGATGAAAGCACTTCTTTACCGGTTGAACTGGTATGCATGGAAGATTTTTCCTGTTTTAGGAGAGGGCAGGATTTGCACTATGTCCTTTCCCGTGTGGTGCTTTTCCGGGCTGCTGCTCATTCAGCATTCCTGTTGCTAGCCAGTACCCTTGTGAAGGCTTTCTGCAAGTTCATAAAGCATTCTGTGTGCCTCATATTGCCTGTGTATAAATGTTCTCTCCAAAGACAAAAGTGCTCAGTAGGAAATCCACTTTAAAAATGTAGGTCTTGCCCCAGGCAGAAAGGTTTGTAGCAAGAGCAGTAATAAGCACTTTTCACTGTTTAGGGAGAAAAGCAGCTATTTTTTCATGTTCTTTGAGGGATGCTTCAAGCATGGAATTTGATGTTGAACCCACTATGCAACCATTGCTCTTAATCTTGCCCCAAAGCTGGTTTTGAACCATACACTTAGAGATGAAAGGCACCATTTAGCTTCTAACTTTTCAGCCTTTGCTTTCTGTCCCTTCTTTTCTCTCCTTGAAACTCTATGTTAGTTTATATCCCCAATCAAACCTTTCAATAGCACCAAACTGTTTAGAAAAGTGTTTTAGACAGTATCTATTTAATTTGTATCTTGAGCACATTTCGTGTTCAGGGTATCTTCTTTCAAACTGGGTGCAATTCCATTTTATAGTGCAGAGCTGATGCTTTGCCTGAGCATGTTTTGAATGTTGCTAGATAATATTGTCATGTCAAATGTATGGATGAATAGTTTATGGCCTGTCACACATAAATCCAAGATAAAAGAGTCCAAATCTCTAATGAAGTGTTTAGTCTTCTACTTAAGAGGAATATTGATTGATTTAGTTACATTCTGTTAGTACCTGGACTCTTCTCACTGATACCAATGGCTGTCCTGGGCTGAAAGGCTGAGATCTGAGCTACTGTTCCTTTAGGTGGCTGCACATCTTAGAGAGTTTCTAAATTTGGGAAATGGATAGTTTGGATTTAGGCAGCAGCAGTCAGAACTTCAGAGTGGTTTCAGCCTGGTTTGGTATACAGTGATAAGAGTGATGGATTGTAATCATGAAAAGGTATCCATATTATCTAAAATAAAAAGGATGTATTTTGCCATCCTAAAGGGAGAGAAAAGTTCAAATTCAAATGGCCTTGAGCCCATACCTTGGCAGCAGTGCCTGTTGCGCAGAGAGGAAACTTGCTTTTGTACCACATGTGGTGCAGCTGACTCCAGAGTAGAAGAGGACCCTGTGCTTCATGTCCCAAACTCAGTAATGCCTTGTTTTTCTCTTTGTAGGATGATGCTAGCACCTCTCCTTCAACCAGTACACGAGGCTCTGCCCAGCAGCAGCAAAATTCATCAGGTATTAATTAAGTTAAACTACTGGCTTTGTAGTTGTCTTCTTAATCTACTCTTGTCCACCACCTCTAGACTCTGGATTCATTGTCCTACTTCTGAGTGCAGCAGCAGTAATTAAGAGAAAAATTCCCAAATACCTATTGTTTAAAAAAATGTACTCGGCAAGAAATTATGACTTTTATGTGCTTCACAGTCAAGAAAAATGCAAGACAGCCAGTTTAGTTAGACATGTAGCTGAGAAGCTGTGTCTTCAACATTACACACCTAAATCTTTTTAAGAGAAAAAAGCTGTATTATTTTACTTTTTGTAGTGCAGATGTCCTGATCTATACAGGATCTATACAGTTGGGGTTTGGATCTCAAACTGCTATTCTTCCTCAATCTAATAGTTGCAGTAAGGCTGATCCTGACAGTTCCTAGGTGAAATTGTTTTTTCCTGCAATTAGCTGAAATAAGTATCTGAGTAGATGAGCTGCAAGCACTCACATTCATCCCTGTGTCAGTCTTGGCCTTCACGCATGCTGAAAGAAATCTCTCCTAAGGGAATGAGTATTTAACCATTCCAGCTTCCTTTTGGAACAAAGCCATGACTTGTGTGCTTTTCAAGGGAAGGGGAAGAAGCCAAGAGAAAGGTGTATGTAAATGAGACCTAGAGATTTCCTGGGAGTGCCTGTAATTCTTTTAAAAGGCTTTTTAGGACCTCACAGAGGAGCAAATCCTTGTATATAAAGTTGTCGGGTCTCTGCAACAGTTCATTTTAGGAGGAGATTGGGATGATAATAAGTGCTTTCAGTAACAAGGGTTTTGTAGTGCAGCTTTTGGAAATGTTCTGTGAGTTAGAAATGTAGACAACATTAAATAAATTCTCTGTGGAGATTCGCATACTGGGGTCTTACTACCCTTTTTTAGATACATTTTCTGCAAACTATTCAGACAAAAACCCTAGGACTTCTTAAATAAAATATTAATAAGTATTGTACTGAATAAAGTAAGCCTTTCAGCAATTAGCCTGTATTTCCTAATAGAAATTATTTATGCTTTTCCTCCTACTATTCCAGTTCCGTTTCTTTTTAGTATTGTTTAACTATGTGGTCCCTAATTAAAGGGATCACTAAGCAGATTTTTGCCAATGCTTTCCCTATAATGTAGGCAACTACACTCATTAAGCAATCCCATTTTCCTGGTTCTTCCTAAGTCACTCATCCTCACTGAATAAAAGAAGCTGTATAAGACAATCAACTTCAGGACATTCTTATTTTTAGAGCAAAAGTAATAAACTAACTTCTCATGTTTGTTTTTCAGACTCTGGGAAGAAGCCATGGGAAAGGAGCAATTCTGTTGAAAAGCCTGTATCTTCATTACTTTCTAGGTGAGCTGCATGGGCTGTCCCTGTGGCTGGCCAGCAGGCGGGATGGTCATGCTGTCCCTGTGGCACGCGCACGACTCATGTCTCGTTTCATTCCATTGCTGTAGAAATCCATCAGTGGTGAAGAGCTGTGAAGCTAAGAGCCCCACACAATCCCACGTGTCTTCTAGGTACTGGCTGACTGCCTGGCTTCTTAACTGTCTTGGCTTGTCCTTTGGCTCATCCCATCATTCAGCGCTAGTGTTCGTCTCCTGCCACGTCTTTTATTCATTCGCTTGCAATCTGCTTTGTCTGTCGCTGCACAAAGTGTGAGGGTAGAGTGTGTCATGTCAGAGGTTGGTCCCATGGAAAACAGCCCCCTGCTCACTCGGGCATCTCAGATGTTAATCACGCTGGAGCCAGCACTTAAACTATCCATGTGTGTGTGTGAGTCAGAGACACAGGTCTGGCAGAGCTGTGCCATGTGGAAGGCATGTTTTGGAGCATCTTTCTACAGCAGTTTCAGGGTGACCCTGACAATAGGTGAAGTTTTCATTGCCCAGCCTCTGCAGAAATTAAAAAGCAAAAGCAGAAATGATCTGAAGAGCTTGCAGCTGGGATAAGGGAAGTTATTCTTTCACCCATGCAACTGCAGTGGGTGCATAAGAAACGAGAGTGAAGCTTGGTAATAAAATCAAGATGTAAAAAGGCAGATAGGTCTTTCAGAGACATGGGGTATAAAAACTGGCAGGTGTCAAAAGCCAAGAAACTGATAGGACTCCAGAAGTCCTGTCAGCCAGGGCAGCCAAGCTTCAGGATCAGCACCCATGCTTTTAGTCACAGAGACTGAGATAAAGTTTGATGTTGGACAGCTAAAAAGAGGCTTGCTGCCAGTGCTGGTCCAGGACCACCCAGTGTTACTGGACACCGAGATGTATAGATAAGCTGAATAAGGAGGCAGAACACAGGCTTACAAATGTTTAGCATTTACTGCAAAGAGATGTCCCTTACTGTACCTTGTTAGGTATACGACAGTGCTGGTAGTCTGGAGAGAGATTAAGTTTCCAGTGGCAAATACCTGCACATGCTTGCTGCTTTGTTAAAAATGCTGTAACATGTTCTGCCCAAACATTCGGAGGGATGCATAAGTGTTACTATAGCAAAATATAGTATTGCCAGCTCTCCTAAAACCAATGAAGCGTGTTGGTTCTAGGAAATACATGAGCTTCAAATAGATAGAAAAAGGCCATTCTTTTGCTTTGCAAATGGGAATGAAACATGGGCTATTTAAAGCAGCCATCACATTTCAGTAGCTATCTTCTATAATGGCATTGCATCCCAGGAGGAGGATTCAGTGGGAAAAAATGCTTTCCTAGTTTAGCACCTGGACTAGTGCTCAGTAGTAGTACTGCTTGCTTGAAAGATTTCTGTGGGGTAAATAGGGCAGGATTCTAAAGTCCTCAGTGGTGACCTGTTTCCATTCCTAATCCGTTTGATGGCATTTGTATCTTTCTTACCTTCCACCTTAGCTGTGAGATGGTAGGACACATGTCAAGATTTCCCAAGAAAGGGTTGCAAGATCAAGCAACCCTCGAGAGCAGCAGCATCTCCACCAGCCTCCAGTTTGGGCTCAAAGATGATGGCAAAGTTATTTGAAGCCTTTGTATAGCATGGTTAGTTTTTAAAATGTTTTAGAGTTACTAATTAAAAGAGAAAGACAAACAGCTTCTGCTTCCTTAATTTATTTTATCAGATGTCATCTTGGCTCAGTGCACTGACTAATACCATGCAGAAGGACTGATAACGCTCAGGTGCACTAGCCATTAAGTCCAGACTGGTTTTGTTTCTGAGTCAGTATGAAATGACTGTGATGCATAACGCTATCAACAAGCCACACTTGACTCATTCAGGTCTTCCAAGGAAAGGATTAGTGGGGCATTATTTTCCCTACAGTATTTTCCTAACTTGAAATCTACTATTACTTTAGCACCCAGTGAAAGCCTAGGTTGCCAGGACAGGGCTGCTGTACAGAAAATGGACTGTGAGAGAAAACCAGACATGTAGCTTGCAAATCTGAAATGCCATAATGAAAGTGTTCAACAGGCTTTATCCCCTCAGCATTTCTAGTCTGAAATCAATGAGATTCTCAACACACACACAAAAAAAAAAAAAAAAATTACAAAATTCATAGCATCTTTGAGGGTCAGGTTGTGCATACAGGAGCAGTGCTGCTCTCTGGCTGCCATATGCTCCTGAGCAGCACAATTGGAGCCTCCTTTCCTGCACTCAAGCACTGTCCTCCTGCTCTGGGGTGGATTTCATCCACACCATCAGGTGGGTGCAGCTTAGCGCACATTGCAAGGAACTGACTGGCTTTTTAATGCTTTTTTTCCATTTCTCAAGGATGAAGCCAGTGAGCAGCAGCAATGATGTGGCTATGGATGCCTTAGATTTTGATCGAATGAAACAGGTGAGTGAAAATATCATCTGCACTTTTAGAGATTTGGCAAGCTACCCATTTTCCCCCATGCATGCGCTGTACAAGCAAAACAGCTGTTCAGTCTTCTGATTTCCTCTGTAACTAGGTGCCTAGAGAAGGGCTAGCTGGTGAGCAGCAAGAGAGCACAATCTCACTGCTATTTCATCATTATGTCTGCACAGAAATGTGCAAGTAAATATGCCAGCATCTTCTGCATCCGTGCCTGGGAGTGCAGACGTAGCTGTTAGTAGTGCTAGGCTCTGACTGGCAGTGGAGGTGGGGGACAAGCACAACCATGTTAAACTTGCATTTTGTTCCACCAGTTAGAAGGAAATTCTGAGCAGCTGACTTGTGTTTTGTCTCATCAGGAAATATTGGAGGAAGTTGTAAGAGAGTTACACAAAGTGAAAGAGGAGATAATTGATGGTAAGAAAGAGAAAAATTATTATTTTTCTCATCTTTATGACTAATTTCCCATAGATAAGATGATAGGAACTGCAGAGTTCCCTGGTGTTTTCAGACTTCTCTGAACAGCTCTGATTTATACACATATTTGAAGAACAAGCATCTACCTTATCTGTGCTCTGACCATAACACTACGTTTACATCTTTTATTATGCTGTGGATGAACATTTTTACCACCAACCTATGAGAAATTCACTGGCTGCTGTTTCTCACAGGTGGGAGGGTGAGAAAGGGCCTGCCCGTAGCCCATGGCACATCAATTTATTACAATCAGCAAGTGTGAAATCACTTGTAACTTGCTGGCCACACAGGTCCAGGATGAGGAGGGGACAAAGGAAGCTAACTGAAAATCCTTCCCAAAAATCTTCTGTGGGTTTCCTATGCTTGAAGAGTTATTTCAGACTTCTTTTACCACTTTCAGACTTGATTACCACTTTCCAAATAGGCACATATCTTTATAATTTACTGAAAAGTACAGCAAATGTATCAATACTTTTTTATAAATTGCTCTGCAGTTTACAGCTGAAAGTATTTTTCAGGGCCATTATTGAAATGTATGGCAAAATTCCTGTTTGAAGCCCGCATTAGGGCATACGAAGATGCGTGTCCACACCTTAGATTCACAGGGAAGGGGAAAAAGAGGAGACTGTAAAACAGCTAAAATCCATTCCCTGTCTCCCCTAGATCTGTGTGCTCACTAAACCTCGAGGCAGTTTGCAGTTGGAGAGACCCTTGTCCATACGCTACTGTCCCAGCAGCTTGGCCCTCAGAGCCTCCCTAGTTCATTCCAGTGCGAAATAAGGCATTCACATACACCACAGATGCAACTTCTTACAGTAGCACTGCAGTTTGCAAGCCAGCAGCTGACTGCTTACCCTTACTCATCCTTTTACCCTCCACTCATCCTTTTACCAGCGTGTACTTTCTGCAGCCTCTGTACTTAGCATTTTCCGTCACACTGGATGTAATATTATGCACTAACTTTCTGGTTTGGTTTTCTAGCCATACGGCAGGAGTTGAGTAGAATCAGTACAACATAATGATTGCAAAGCATTTGGACGGTACAAAGAATGCTAGGAAGATTGGATCATTTCTAAGTGTACCAAGGTCATGCAAGATGATGAGAGAGGACACCGGCACTGTCTTTGTTCTTACACCCTTTTTATTAGCAGACTCAGCACACTTTGAAGCTTGCTGCTGCCTTGGATTCGCTTCATTTTACAAGTCTTAATCTAAAGGTTATTAAATTTTAAATTTCTGGATTTTTTAGATTTCATCTGACACTGCACATTGGATTTGTCAGCCTTTTTTGTATTTTGTATTTGCTTATTTAAATGTATTACCTTTCTTTTTAGTAGTAGATAAGAACACACGTGAACCATTTGCTTTTGATAGATGACTTCAAAGTAATTTTACTAGTAGTCTGCAATGTAAATGAAGATCCTTTGCCAACAGAAATGTATTGAGGCATCACCAGAAGAAAGAGACATGTTTAGTTGTCAGCCAACAAGTTCTTTGTCTCAGAGTTATCACAATATTAAAAAATGGTACGTCAGTGCATCACAGTATCTGTGTTCATATTGGTAATAAACTGTTTATTGTCCACATGGCCCTGCCTTTCGTTGTTTCATTCATCCTTTGAGCTCCTGCACTTGCGTCACTTGGTGATAAGAGGAAGGTGACTGAGACTGTGGGGTGGCAGCTCTGCCTCCTGCACTGCAGAGCATGGGGAGAGAGCATCTCTCTCCTGAGTGTCTTGTGGCTGGTGCAATGGCAGTGAGGCCATCCTCAGCAACTTTTGCCAAGGTGAGGGAAGGACAGTGGCTTAAGGCTCTTCCCAGGCCACCACTACCTGTCCCACCACATCTCCTGCCATCACTGAAAAAAACTCAGGTTCCATCATCTGCACCCCTGCAGCTTTCTGGTAATAAAAGAGAGGTGTTTATGTGGATGCAAACTGAATTCCCAGGCACAGCACTGCTGACCAGCAGCTTAAGGGGAGTCGTTTGTTAATGGTGAGGAGTTCTTCAGCTTTATTGGTACAGGACACTGAACACTTAACAGTGCATGACCAGTCATATCTTTCAGGTCATACAATTTTTTCCTTTACAGCCATTCTTTCCACCAGAGCAATCTTGGGAATTTCTGCTTGACTTAGTCTGGTGCAAGCTTTGTGTGGCAGTCGTCATGATACCATCTTCTGGTAACCGCATGCAAAAGCCAAGGGACTGAAGTTCAGCTATTGAAATCTGTCAAGTATTTTCCAAGCTCCCTTCCTTTCTTCAGGCTTCCATAAATATTTTGTTTTAAAAGCCAGGCCCTGAGGACTGGTTTTGGGAGCAGAGCCTGGTGCAGCAGCCCAGGAGAGCCTGTGGTTGTCCCCTTGTTAGTGGAGCAGGCAGGAGGGAGAGCCAGCCTGCTAAAGGAGACACAGGAGAGGAGGCAGGATGGGTCATGTTTGGCAGTCAGCTGTAAAATGTTACCTGTTTTGTTTTGGGGTGTTCTTCAGCACTCTTCAAAGCAACCCAAATGCCTTTTAGAAATTAGTCTTTTTCACCATCTGGTTACACCGTAGATTAAATATGGGAGAAATGCAAGAAATCTGAGTTTAATGCAACAGTGAGCTCCAGACTGAGACTGATGTTTGCTAGCTGTTTAATGCCAAAGGAAGGCAAGAGAGAGGTTAGACAACAGGATAAAGATTTCCACATGGGAACTAAAGCAGGCAGACCCTGATGGGCACCACATTGCAACAGCCCCAGGATGACAAGAAGGAGCCATTCCAGCATGAAGAACGCGGATAAGCGTCAGTAACAGCAGAGATTAGAATGCCCTGTTGCATAAATCTCTTACAGTAGCTCCTGGCATTTCCTAATTATAAACCCATTTAATGGCATTCCTGATGACAGCAAGTACTCTTCAAAACTGCTGCCACTCAAGATCACATCCGTTTTGTGAAACTCTCCTGTAATCCTTATTAAGCTTCTGGAAGTTGGTGCTTGGCATTTGCTTGGCAGGTCACATTTTCCCTTGGAATGTGGCATTATGCCTAAGGTCAGTAATAACCATGTTGTACAGCCTGGATGTGGTGTGCCCCTGTGTTAACATCAGCCAGCTGCTGTAAATAGAATTTTCTTACTTTCTTCATCTACCTTTGCAGGCCTCATATGATTATGACATAATAAGCTGAAGTTTGCACAGGGCCACTTAATAGCAGTGGGAGCAAAGTGTGTGGGGTGGAAGGGGAAGCTTTGCTGACAGGGGAGGGCAGCAGCCCTGACATCATTAGCACTGTGCTGGTTCCCAGCCTACAGCTCCAGTGGCAGGGATGTGCAAGGTGGCTTATTTCCAGCAGCAGCACTACCGGAGGATTCCCTCCTCCCAGACAGTAATTCTGCTTGCCAGCTGCCTCTGTTAGAGAAGGGTGTCCTTTCATACTGGGCTTGTTTAGCCACTGTGACAGGCCTGGCCACAGGCATCTTACACAGCAGAAATCTAAGTGGACATTACTCTCCACTCCTTCCTATCATACAGGTATTTGCCAGAGACTTAGTGTGCCCGCACAATGAAGGTGATCTGGATCAATTTTTAAGCACAGGGAATAAGACTATACATAACCCTAACATAGTTTTAACCCAGACCCATATGACCTGTGGTTATGAACAAAACCATTCTGCCAACATTACTGGTAGTAGCAAAGACAAGCGGCCATGGAGAGAACAGGATCCCAGGCTTCTCCAGCAGCACCCCCACACACTGGAACTCGGCTCACATTGCACATGTGCAGGCACTGCAGGCTTCTAGCCACAGAAAAATCCTGCTGAGATGGACACTGCTGAGCAAGGGGCTGTGGGGCTGCCCAGGCTAAGCAAGCTGATACCATGAAGGAAATATTGATGGGAGGCAGGTGAAGAAGTGGCTGACAGTTTTGGTTGGCTCATTTACACCAGAGCCTTTGTGTCAGGCCAGGTTAGTAGTCCACAGTATATGGGTGACCAGATCATGAAACACCTGAGTAAGGGAACCACAGCATAAGGTCACATCAAAGAGGATAAGGACAATAATCAAATCGAGGAAGATAGCATAATCTTTATTGTGGTTTTTATATTAACTTATTAAGTTGGACAAAAGAGTTAAGGAACAGCTGATAAAGACACAGGAAGTTCAATACATGATCAGAGTGCCAGCAAATCTTAAGTAAATTAATAAAAAACTGAAGTTCCCTGACATGACCACTGATACAAAGAAGGTAATGGAAGTTCCCAGCACCTCTTCTTTTGGGAGAAAAGCAGCTTTAATAATTAAAACATTATGTCTTCAGTATGTTCATCACTGAGGAACCAGTGAAGGCTGAAGTGCTGGAAGAAGACCCATTCTTGCTCTTCTTACCCAAAAGCACAAAGCAGTATCTGTGAATAAACTGGTGTTCAGGCCCTGTATTACAAATGATCTTGCTCTGCTGAGCAGACCTGGGTATTTATTTACCCAACTGCCAAAATCACATGGGTGGGAAAAATGGAGAAAGAAGGAGGAACCCAAATTGCAGCAGGTTAGCTCAGCTGACCAGTGAACAGACAGACTGGTTCACTGGATCCAGTGCTGCTGAAGGATGAAACAAAATTGTGTTTAGTGAGGAAACCAGGCATCCCAGGTCTAATCACATACTCTGAGGGACCAATGAGGCTGCACAATAATCCTTTTCTTTGTTACAGCCATGTATTCCAGATAAAAAAACCCCAAACTGTTAGAGGGTTACACGACAAGAGCATCTATATAGGTCTCCCTTTTAACCACTTAGTAAGGACAGAAATACTTTGCCAACTTTCCATGGCGGAGAGAGCTTACTAGATGGCATCTGAATTCCTGAATTGTTCTGCTTGGAGAAAGGTTATGTTGATTAATATTTTTAATGATATATTAGAATGATAGAATTATTGAGGATAGCCAGAAGTTTATAGCTGGAGAGGACAGGCAGGAAGATTGTAGTATGCCAGTGGGTAGAAATGAGAGATGAAAGTTAATGTCAACAGCACCAAGAAAGAGATATAGGGAGAGAAACAACCCCATCTCCATGTTCCAGGTACATCCCCTTAACACCATCAATGGCAATTTTATATAGCTGGATTATTATTGTGCTTCCCAAATGTCAAGTTGTGCCCCTTGAATGACAGAGGGAAAAATTACCATTATTCTGAAGGCAGTTAGGAACAAGTACCACCACGGAGACGAAGATATCTCCATGTCTTCATTGACATGTATCTTAACTCCCATGCACAGAAAGGCATGTAATTTAGAGGAGACCAAGAAAAGTGACTGGGAATGCTAACAGTCTTGGCAAGGACAAATTAAAACTAGAACCTCTCCTTTCCCCAGAGGACTTACAGTAGGGAAAAGGATGAGATACATAAAGTTGTGAATACTGTTGAAAAGGTGAATGAGAAAGGACCACCCGGTTCCTCCAGAGGCACATCACTACTGCTGATCAGGGCAGTAGGTGGAAGACTAAAGGAAGGATTTCTCCTTGCCACAGTTCAGAGATCTGGCAGTTAGTTACAGTGAGTATTAGATCCTAAGAATGGAAAGTCATTCAGAAAAGGTTTAGACAAAGTCCTGGAATAAAGATCAAACAGCAGCTACTAAAAAAATGCTACAGATGTACAAAAGTATAAACATATTCTATTGCATATGTAAAATCTCTGCTATTAGCAATTATCGGAAGATATTAGATTAGACGAGACATTGAGCTAAAAGCACCCTTGTGTTTTCCAGACAGTATCATTTACTTCTGCATGCCAGTCCTCCCTGCTTCCACAGTTCTGTGCACACAGAGCATCAATTTCCAATCTCGCATCAAGAGAAACCAGTCCTGAACTACACACACGCATGCTCACACATAACACACAGCAAATATTCGCCCCTGTAGACAAAGCCAAACTTGGGCACGTGTGTCCCAGGAAGTTAATTCTGAGCCTAGACCAAAGGTTCACCTAATCATAGCTCACTCTAATCTAGTTTGTGAAGGTTACATATACAAATATCCTGTATTAAAAAGTATATCAGTAGTCTAAAATTGCTTCATTTTCACACTCTTCCTCTTGGCGTAAGCCACATGCACCAATGTTAATTCAGCACACACAAAGATCCTTCTATTTCTCCAGAAAACTGAACTCATGGGAATGATCAAACACACACCATGGCAGCAGGCGGAGCTACCCCATTAGGTTTCCTCAGCCAGCTTGCACAGTCTCTTAACCCTTGAATAAGGACCAAGAGTGTCATCAAAAATAAAGTCCCACAGAACTCGAATCCAGGACTGGTGATGTGGGAGGTTATCATAATATTCTGCTGCAATCTTCTTCACCTGGAAGAAGAAGAGAGAGAATGAGCTGTTTGGCTGCACAGAGTCAGGTGTGTTTCAACCTTCACGTTCAGATCTGATAGTACAGCCATAACCTGAAGTTACTTGTTATTGCTTGTGAGCTTCTGAAGTTCAGCCAAATGAGATGTACTTAAATGCATTTAGATATTTCTTAGCACATTTCTGATGTAAGTTTTGCCTCACAGTATCATAATTTGAAAGATGATGGATCACTGCCTTCAGTCAGGACTATTTTGTCTCATTTCGGAGGTGGTGGGTTCTCCACAATGAGATGCCTTATTCACTTCATCAATTGCCAAGACTCCAGCACACTGTATTTAAAGCCCTGTTTCCCACTCACAATATTCTTCTGTTGAGGGTTCTGGGTAAGAGAGAATTAACAATTGAGAAAATGCCAGACACAGCCTTGCCTACACTTCATTTTCTCTCCTCCATTCTCCTACCATGGTACAAATCCAAGAGACGGGTTCCTGCAGTAGGCAAAGAAAATTGCGGGGGTGGTCTGTTCTCCTCAGTCTGATATTAAAACTACTGTGAGATTCATTATTAGGTCACAAGTCTAATAAAATTTCATCCCTGCTATAATTCACCAAGTCTTAAGACTGTTGCATCAGAGAAGCATTGTGCATCATTGGGGTGGTGCTTATAGTAGGAGTAAGGCCAGAACCAGAGGACAAAAAGGTTTCAAAGCTGGCAGGTCCAGGGGACTGTGAGGATTCCCAAGTTATCAGTTATTATTCCTGCTCCAACTAGATGCTCTGCTTTTGAACACATTTATGAAGCAGCAGAGTCTGTTAACTATAGTACACTTGCACATAACTGCTTGGGCAGGGTTTTATTGCAGCTCCACCTACTAGACAAATAAAGCTCTAGAATAGAGTAGTTTGTCTCACTAGACAACATGACTTCTCTCATTAAAAACCCTGCAGAATTTTAAAGCCAGCTACGCTGAGCACAGCACAGAGTTCCAGTGAAGAGAGAAAGGGTTACACAAAAATCATCATTCAGGAAGAGGGTCTCATCACCACCCAAGGTGTAATGCTGGAACTTTAACACAGCACTGTGACTGTTTGTGAAAAGGTAAGAATCCCAGCGAAAGTTAAATTATAAGCTGCTATGGCTCCCTGCTAATTACCTCATTAATTCAGCTTTCTAGCAGACACTTCTCTGTGAGGTAGATTTGATACTGTACAAGAGTCATTAAGATCTTTTACCTCTGTACCTCTGTCCCTACACACTCCTTGTGCTCATGGCATGGTAGTTCTATGCTGAAGATGGAAGATTCAGTTCAGGTCTGACTGTATTCTGTCTTTCACTGAATACCTCCAACTTCCTAATAATTTCCTCTATCCTGCTTTAAAGCATTGGTTTGTACTTCAAAGTACTTAGTTCTCAATGGGATTTAGACAGTAGCAGGATTTCTCCTTAGAGATACTTGTTAATGACTGGAAGAAGGGTGATTTCCAGGTACCAGGTAAGATCTCTGGAGATGCAGAGTTAGTTCCTTGTTCTCCAACCCCTGTCAGAAATAATTCAGTCTGGGGTTTGTATCTGCCCTTTTCCCAGCTGGGTAATTGAAATAGGCAGAGGATGAAAGGGAGGACAATTTCAACAGTAAGCTCCTTTGAATGAAGGCTGCTCATGAGGCCTGATGCAAAGGCAAAGGGGGGGTCTCAGATACCCAGCCCCAAAAGCTTTGCTCCAGCTCTGACATGGTCATTCCCTAGTACACTGTTGCTTAGGCCTTCCTTCCTAACTCCATTTTAAAACTTCTGCCTGAATTCTGCCTTTCAACTGTAATTCAGCCCTCTTCTATGCTACTCAAGTTCATATGGCAAGTCTACCATTCCCCTCTTCTCAAGAGCCCCACGTATTTCTTGCCCTCTGAACCAGACATGTGTCCTGTGCCATGTGCTCTGGGATGAATGTGTTTGAGCAGGGAGGCTGAACCAGACGATCCCATTGCGGTCCCTTCGAGCCTCACCCATTCTGTGATTCTGTTATCATGGAAGGATAACAAGAGATTGCAAAGTCTGCAGGACAATTACTAGGCACTTGGCACTTGGTATATTGAGGCTTTTCTTCAAACAGGTCAAGGTGGCAGGGTTAGAAATCACATCTTTTGGACTGAAACTTTTGTTCTGGTTCTGTGCTTGTAGAGCACAGTGACAGGACTCTAATCCTACTCCATCATATCTGATAGGCACAAAAGTTAAATGCAGCCTAGTATTTCAGCATGGCTCTTACACACTCTTTGTCCTGAGGCTACACAGAAACTAGAGATCCTTACAACACGAAACTGTAAAATTACATTTAGAATGCTCAAAGGCTTATTACAGAAGTTGCCTCTATAGTCCTATGTCTCTACCACAGGGTGGGGAGCACTCAAGCTTGCCCTCCTGGCCATCATAGGGTTAATGAAATCTGCAATTCAAAACCAGCACATCTACCATGTTTTCCAGTCTTGTCTGTCTAATAAATCTGGTTTCATACCATGTCTTTCCCTTTTCCCACAAGCTTAATGAGTAACTAGTTTGCCTCTGGTAACACTGCTGCTTTTATTGCAGCTTCTAGGAGGAGTAGTAAGTTCCTCCTACTTCTCCAATCTTCTCTCTCCATAAATATATTCAGTCCTTCAGACAATGAAGAATGGATCTCTTTACTCATTTGGTAAACAAGGCAATATTTTATGGTTATAAGACTTCATTCAAAGACTAATCTAGTCTTAAGTCTACAGGGGATTTTTTAGAGCAGGCCCTTCATTGCAATGTTAAATTTCATGGTCTCTTGTGTAATCTGCCATTATTCTAGCGGGACAAGTTCTTACTGCATACCCATGTCACTCATCTTTAATATCCATAAGCTTACAAGCACAGCTTAATTCTTCCTCTTTCAAATCTGTCATACTCCTAGGGTAAAGGTCCTTCCAGTGGCAAACACATTACTCAAAACATTCTGAATGACACACCTGTAACAAAGGACAAAGCTGAATTTACTTTCATGATAAGCAAGCTGAAAAGCCAGTTACTTTCCAAGATTAAGATCCAGTTATTCTCAAATCCTATTTCTCCCGTGCTCTCAATTATGCAAGGTAGATTTTTAAAAATAGAGATCTTACTTCCACTTTCCAGTTGCCAATAATTAAAAATAAAAATAGTCTCACTGAGAGGTCATCCATTTACACAATGCAACTATTAGAAGTTCAAGTGTCTAAGAGACTAAATCTGAAAAAGACAGATCTTTTCTGAGTGAAGAATTTGCCAGGAGGTTAAGCAAAGTAGAGCAAGGTGAGGTTTATTACCTGCTATGAAGTTCAAGATTTAAAGTTAATCAAATAGGATCTGATTCCTTATCTCTTTCCCCCAGAGAAGCAGAGATTTTTTTTTTCTCATTTTGCATGAAAGAGTAACCAGCTTGTTTCAATGGATAAAGTATTTTCTACAGTAACTGTTTTGCCAAAGAATTTTCACTTTTTAATAGAATTTTCAGTTGTAATTGATCACTCATTAGACTTCAAGTCTTCTACATAGTTCTGTCAGGAAACAGTGACTGACAAGTCTGCTCTCTCCTCCACCAGCAGGGCAAGACTCAGTTGCCAAGGAGTAAAACACACGTGAACACAAGCCCATGAAATTCAGCTAATAATTCCATCCTCTTTACACAGGAGGGCAGACACTTCCAGCTGCTGCACTGCCGCAAGGAATTAGGCTGAACTATTTGTAGTGTGGGTGGAGAAGAGATTTTCAGGTCTCAATCAGGGCTGGAGCAACAGTCCCAGCAAGTTCAATTAGTCACTCACATCCCTTGTGCAGGATGCTGAGCTAACCTCTTCCATTTACATTTCAGTAATCAAAGTATCTAAGCCCATATAACAAGTTTGAACATTTGAAACTAAAGCTAAGCACATGCACTTCCCCACTGAGCTATCAGGTGTATCAGTGATGGGAGTGCCTCACAGCAGAACTTCATATCTGAGTATGGGCTGCTGTACCAGCTCTTCTTGGCCTTGCCAGGAAGAGGCAGCGTCTCCAGGACAGACCTCCAGCAGCGAAGGAAGTGAATGGAACAAAGTTGCAAGCTAAATAGAGGCTTCCCATGCTCTTCTACACAAGAAAATCTCCCCTTGGTTTGAATCACCCCTCAGAGGGCATTTCTGTGATGGAGAACATGAACCCATGAATGGCAGGGTTTGCCCGGCTATGCCATCATAGAAGTTGCACGTGGTATCATTAGTGGGAAGGCCACAGCTCCTGAACCTCAAACTCTCAGCTCAACCTCCACTTCATGAGGATATTGCAATAGCAGTTCCCAACTTTGCATCTGCCCAGAGAAAGACGTTTTCTTCCTATTACGTCAGAGAACTTGTATGTGGGAGTAATCCTTCGAAGTCACGTACCTCTAACACCGAAAGCACCTGCTGAAGAACCCTTGTATTAAAACACACAAGAGCAGCTATATACCTGGAGGGAGATTGAAAAGCATTCCTAGACACCTGGGCTTTGCAAATATAATTCCCACAACTGATAAAACATAAACAAAAAAGGGTTTGCCTTTCAAAGGAGGAAAGCCACAGCACTTTCCCAGTGACAGACCTGGTCTCCTCAGTTTCTGTGGGTGGAGCAGCAGAGCTAAAAGAGTCCCAGAGTGCAGCTTTATTTTCTAGTGCTATCTGTGTCAGGCTGGAACATGCCCCAATACTTATGTCATCTCAGAAACACAAAAACTTTTCTTTGATGTTAATCAAGCAATATATAGTTAACAGATTGACCATTAGACAAATTTCAAGTAGAATTGCCACCTGCCTCCCTTCAGATGGGCCTTTAAACTTTCAAAGAGTTGAAACTTGGTGGCTGACAGATGTAAATCAAGACATTTAAAGCCTAGTTGGAGAATTTTATCATGCAAAGGTATTCCACAAGCCCTCTGAGGCTCAGATGTTCTAGTTTGCATCAAATAAACTAAATATTACAGCAGTTTGTCAGCCATTTCTCTCAATCTCTGGCTTAAAATTAATTAGAAACAAATCGAAAAAGCTTTTCTTATTTTCTTTTTTTCCCCCTTTTTTTCTTGAATTCCTCAATTGCTATGATTTGGAGTGTTTTCTTTGAGACAGTTTAGCAGCTTTCATAAAAATCCAACTCTCTCATGCTGTCCTTACCATGGGCAATCTGCATCCAGGAATGCTGGGGAAGTCATGATGCTCCATGTGGTAGCCTACATTGAAGGTGAGCCAGTTCAGAGGTCCATAATAAGAGTATGTCTCATACCCTTTTAGGAACATGTAGTGTTCTGCTATGAAGTGCCCAGAAATGGGATGAAAACCCAAGCAAAGAATTGTACCTGCTATCAAGTAAATAACAGGTTTGAGCCCCCACAGGTAATAAATTATAAGGTCTATAGAAAACTGGACGAGAGCATTAAGAATTTCCATCCGTGTAATTGCTTTGGGGTTCACATACAGCGGTCTCAGACTGTAGAACAGAGGCTGGAGGAACAGCCAGAGCAGTTTCCGAAGCGGGGTGCAGAAAAACCAGCCCTCAAAGTCTGTGGGAATGTCCACATCCAAGCTGTCCCCTCCCAGATACCGGTGATGGTCAATGTGGTATTTCTTGAAGGAGGCAGAGTAAGGGATGCCAATGGGCAAGTTGGCAAAGACTGCAAACCAGCGGTTCCACCTGGCTTGCTTGTTCCCAAAGGCCACGTTGTGCGAAATATCATGGATGGCGAGGGTCAGGGAATGGTTGATGCAACCCCCAAAAGCATAAGCCCAGAAGAAAATCCATTTCCAAGGTAAGTCTTTCACCAGGTAGCATGACAGAAGCTGTGTGAAAACCATTCCAGACACAATCCACTTTAAATGTGGATCTGGTCCCATCAGAGTCTTGATCACCGGATACTTTGCTAAAGGAAAAAAAATGCAGATAAAAACTTGGTTAGATCATAATTAGATAAACACAGGCACCACTGTGACTGTGTTTTTATCACCCCATGTTTGAGGGCCTTGTTTTATAAAATGTTAATTTCAAAGTAGGGTTGCCACTACAGTGAAAGTTTTACTAGTTCCAGCATCATGTCCAATTGTGATTGATATTGATATATATAGATATATAAAAAAAAATGCCCTGATGGTCACTCAGGCATCATGTGCCTTCACCACAATGAGTATTGCTTAACAGTGGTGAGTAGTAACATGCCAAACCCCACAGGATTTAAGCTCTAAGAAACACCTTCTGTCAAGTTTTTAATTTCCTTTTGTATTTTGCTCAGATCAGATGTTATTTTCCACAAAAGGGATACAACTGCCTTCTTTGTAGCCCTTTTCACACTGTTGTTTCAAACACACAAGCAGAGGAAAGAGCTGAGCAACAGGCTCACCAGGTTTTCTCTGTGGTTAGATGACAAATACAGCATTTAAAAAAAAAAAAATCCTAATTATCTGAGTGTTTACCAGCGCTTAAAACACGTACAACCCTTCACACACGGTAACATCACAGTAAAGTCAGTAATATTATCAGGATTTTGTAAAGCATTGAAAATTTTTCACTGTTCCCATGTCACGTACCAAAAGTAGGCATAAAAGCCACGTAGACAATCAGGCAACCTCTTAATGAGGCCTCACAAATACTGTGGTACAGTGTCAGAGAGTTGTAGGCTAAGCTTGTCAGGACTGACTCGTGTCAGGCTTACTGATCTTCAGTTACTGATACACCAGCTTACTTATCTTCAGTTCCACCAGCCATTCATCTGTCCCTTAAAAAAAGTAAATAAATACAAAATACAGCTTATCCCCTAGGACTGATGCACGTCTCCTCTTTACAAATCCACCCTTCTCACTTTCAGTATTAACTTGCACATGATTCCTTCTGCTGCCTTTTGGCTTTTACCCACCTACTGACCTCCCTGCTTTAACTCATACTCTGCATTTCTCAGTAATTTCACCTTACACGGATAAGTGCATAGGGAAGTCACTCATTCTGAACCCTGAGGTTACCCAGTGTGTCCCTATGAGTTTCATAGGCCCACTTTATGAATAGAAAAGTAAACATCATCTGACTGTCATAGTATAATACCAATACAATAAAATCAGATTACAATGATCTGCATCTATGCAGCGGTGTATACTATAAACAAATGCTGGAGACAATACATGTAATTCATGTGACCTTGAAAGCAGTGGCAGATACTGAGTGCTCAATGCAGAGAAGGTTTTTGTAGAAGTGAACCCTAAGAACTTTGCAGAAATTCAAAGAGATGAAGTGCTACTTGAGGAAGCAGGTTGATGAGGTCATGCACTGCAGCCATTCCAACAACTTTTGAGCCTCTTGGCCAACTTCAGCCCAGCTTGACAGAAAATAGAGATGATAAAGATTAGACAAGTGCTGTGGAAGATGAGGAGAAAAGAGATATTCTCAAATCTTGTGAGGACAAGGAGGCCAAGGTCACCCTGAGGATAAGTCAGGCAAGAGAGGTTTTCTAAGTGGTGGGAAAGCTCTAGTAAAAGCTTGTATCTTTCTAAAATCAGACAAATTTTTTTATAAAAATCTCTGGAAAGTCCAGGGGTTTTTTTGTTTTGCTGTTTAGTTTTTGCTGCTGTTTTCACCGTTCTTGAAATTTTATTTTTCACACCAGAAAATTAACATGCCAGAAGTTGTTCTCTGGTACCTGAACAGGTACCAAAATTTTACATTAAGTGCTACTTATGCAAAGCTCACTCTAAAGTATAACTTGATATAAAGATCTGGTCAGAAAGACTGTTACAGACATGCAGTTTTACGTAGCTTTCTTTCTTTTTTTATGTAGCTTATCTCTTTCTTGGGGGCATCTGCCCACAACCCAGAAAACTCTTTTATAAATCAAGCCACCTCAAATGTTGTCACATCATGGGGCTGGTAGAGGTAAGTTACTGCAGCCACCAGAAGAGATGAAGAAATTTTAAAAAAACCAAATCTGTTCCTCAGCCTGGTCAAATTGAGGCCACATTGACCCCCTAAAAAAAAAAAAACAGAAAAGAAATTTTAATGGGATGGAAAAATTGCTTAGAGATGTTTTAAACTGTCATTTCAGAATAATGGAAGTTTTTTACCTATTTCTTTCTGTGGCAGCCAACAATGACTGCAGATTCCATTTAAAAGGTTCCAGAACAGTCGCTGCCAAATGGCAGCAACAGTGTGTGTGCAAGCAGCAATGCAGGCAGGTTGCACTTATCGCAGGTGACAGCTATTAAGTAACTTGCCAGGGTTTAATATTAAATTCAAAGCATGATTAACTCGCCTCCAACAGTAAATTTTTGCATACTAGTCAAACCACAATACTGTCACTGTTTATCATTAATACTGATAAAGCCATCCTGTTTCCATGGCATGGAAAAATTTCTGGTTTCTCTTCATGGAGGAACCATGGCTTGGGCAGGGGGGTGGTGCTGGTAAGCTCACTGGAGGCTAAAGGCCCTGTTGGTGGAGTAGCCTGCCAGAGACCTGTTGGTACAGTAGCACTTTGAATGCAGAATCTTGAATGCTGACCCTTTTCAAACTTGAGGCCAAGCACTCTTCAGAGAGACACATTTAATCCCAGATTAAGTGATCCTGAAGACTGCTGTTTATAATGTATAATGTGCTGACACAAAGATGTGATAACACAGAATTTTATCTTATTTTTCTCTCGTGTTCATGCCTAGAAGTTAGCTGAAAGAATGCTAGTAAGGCAAGAGAGAATACTTGCAGCTGAAAAGCCTGGACATCCCTGTAAGGCTGCTGTGACAAGTGTCTGTAGGGGCTATGCAAACCAGGCATCACCTATCTGCATGAAAAAAGGCAACAGAGAATCAGAGGCACAGAGAGAAGAGAAAAAAATCTCACCCCATCATTCAGCCCTTCTAGATAACGGGGGTTAGGGGGTGGATGGGGGCATGGACAAATGACACAGGACAGGACACAACATCCACAAAGTTATGTGGCTGCATAGGACCAGGTTTTGCCCTTTATAGTCCAATGAGAACAGGAGAGGTCCAGCTACTCAGGTGTCTACACAGCCCATTTTCCAGCCTCCAGCTTACTGAGGAAGTCTGTTAGCTCAGGCCAGCAGACAGCTTATCCTCATGTGCTGCTTCTAGCTGTCCAGACTGAGCCATAATACTGCCATCGGAGAGTGGCAACACTGGTGTAGATGTACAGCAGTGCATAAGGATGACTTTTCTGTCTCCAAGGTCAGCACACTGCCAAAGCAGAACAGGCACTTTAGTACAGTAGGTAAACGTAGTTACTAATGTAGTTACTAACTCTGCCCACACAGCTCCACGGTCTCTCTGCTCCACGATGATGACAGACACAGTTCCCCACTCGTACAAGTAAAGAGGGAGCAAATGCTGCAAGTATATTTTCAGAAGGGTTCACAATTCTGAAACAACCCATTTACTGCATTAACTTTTCACACTGTTCTAAGGATCTTTCTAGAGGAGACCACTTCACCATTCTAAGCATCTGTCTAGAGGCAGGTCTCACTCACAAGTGCCTAAACTGACAAATTAGTCTGACTACGTATTTTTTTTCCTTGACGTTTCTCACTTCAGATCCAAGAGCACTCACCAATTGCTCCAGCCCTACAGTGATCCTCAGTTAGGGCTGGAACAATTGTTCCTGGACAGGTCATTGGTTGCCAGGTCCTGCTATTTCTCCTCCTCAGGAGACTGCAAATACCTTGTTCTGTAATCTCATTCATCATCTGTCCTACTGACACTCTCCCTGAGATAACTCAGACAAGTCCCAGTGATGGTACTAGACACAATTTCTCATTTATGTGACACCATATACTTCACACTTGCACATTTTGGCACGCATGGGATTCGGAAGTGAGCAAGAGCAGAAGCTGTCCACAGAGACAATGGTGATGGAGGTTTAAAGGAGCAGCAGCATTGCTCACATCCATGAGAAACTAGTAGTAAAAAGAAAAGAAATTTAGTTTCTTAATTTTCCTTTCTTTTCACCACAAGTGCAGCATACTGATATAGTCAAAGTGGACTTACTCCTCAGTGTAAGTCACTTAGAAGGTTTGTAAAAGGGAAGGAGGGAAAAAAACCCCTGTGATACTACTGTATCACAGCAGTACTGGACTATATTCTATTGATATGAGTCCCTGCCAAAACAAATAAAAGTGACACCAGGCACAGGATATAAGCTTTACTACCCCATGGAGCTGGTATTTGTACCAAATAAATAAACAAAACAAGAGAATACAGTTTACTGACATTATAGTGTTTTGCCTTGCAGCAGCACAGCTCACAAATATGCTTATAAAAGCACAGCACACCCAAGTCCTCAGTGAAAGACGTGGACCTGTTGAAGCAGGTCCAGAGGAGGGCCATGAAAATTGTCAGAGGGCTGAAGCCCCTCTCCAATAAGGAAAGGCTGAGAGAGTAGAGAATGGAGGCTGTTCAGCCTAGAGAGGAAAAGGCTTCAGGAAGACCTTATTGCTTTTCAACATTTAATGGGGGTTTATAGGAACGATGGGAACTGACTGTTTAGTAGGGCTGTTGTGATAGGTCAAGGCATAGTGGTTCCAAGCTAAAAGAGGAGACATTTCATCTAGACATAAGGAAGAAATTTTTCACAATGAGGGTAGTGAAACACTGGCACAGGCTGGCCAGAGAGGTTGTAGATGCCCCATCCCTGAAAAAATTCAAGGACAGGTTGGTTGGGTCTCTGGACAACCTGATCTAGTTGATGATATACCTGGTACTCAAACTATTCTACGATTCTTTGATTAATTCAAACCATGCATGAGTCAGGACACAGGTAGGACACACACAGAGGAAAACAAGCATGGCTTTTTGGTTTTTCATAGTCTCTCCTAGCCCCTCCAGTACACAAAATAACAAGAAACATTTTTGGCCCAACTAATTACACTGAAGTTTTATATGTTCACTGTGCAAAGAGAAGTGTCTTAATCTTGTATTTTTTCACCCACAAGCTTCTAAATTGCTTAGAGCTATCTGATCCAAGGGTGGTGGGTCACCCAGAAGTGGCAACCACAGGGAAAGTACTGCAGTGGTGCCACACTGCCGATGTCAACAGAGGTGGATGATGTCAGCACATCACTATGCCAGCAGCTATAACCTGTTTGCTTACGTTTGTTTATTAGCTAGCTGAGAGTAAAGAGATGGAGGGACACTAGGAAAAGGGCTTCCAGCTCCTTCTGAAAAAAAAATCTGCATTATGGAGCGAGCTGAAGCCTTCAGTTGCACTTAATACATTTCCCACAGAAGACCACATATGCCTAAACCAGCGACTTTCTGCTCATGTGATTTATTTCAAAGGTGATGCCCACAGGCAATTGGCATGAGCACTGGCATAGCAGCTCTTCTGGGTGCACTCATCAGAGGACACACACATCAGTGGCAGCAGTGTGCCCACACACTGCAGCATAAAGGGCAAATATAGTTTCTTCACCAGAAGCACATGTACTTCAGAGCTTTGATTTAAGCTAAGGAGATAATACATTGCATATTTCAGTAGGTACAACTTACCAGAATTTTCATAAATGTGAGGTTTAAAAAGGCAACAGAAGAGACAGCCAGAAGAAGTAGCAGATTAATCTCTAAATAAGAAAGCAGAGCTGGAAGCTGTACTCAGATCATCTAAATGCTAAATCATCTAATGCTAAATTTATCATCTAAATAAAAAGGATTTTGGCTTTTTAATTTTGTTCCACCCCTCCCCATGGACTAACATCTCAACCTTCCTACAGGATGAAGCACATAAAAAATGCTTGCACCATCTCCACTCCAAAGTAACTCACCAAAGAACTAATTATATAACTATTAAACATTCTTGGGCGTTATATCATATTCAAATGCTCCTGGCCTATCCTGAGCAACACTGATTCAGCTCTCATCCTCAGCAGCAAGCAAGTGCTTCCATAAAGATCCTATGAGGCAAGACATTTTCTGACCAACCTACAGTAATTTTAGAAAGTTAGACCCAACCCATGGCACAAATATGATCTCACTCTTCCCATGTCACAACATATTGCTCATTGATTGCATTTGAAAATTGTTTGCAGGTGAAATGACCATACATTGTGTGCTTATGGTGTTACCTGCATTTAAGCAGTGATTTTTTCATCTCTCAAGAGTGAAAAATTACCAACACTTCCCACTGGGCAAGACCATAGTTTCTTCAAGTCTTTGAGTCCAAGATATCCTTACTGGCACTAAAGCAGAGATCCTATTTCTACTAGAAGTAGATGACCCCTCTATGTTATACCCTATGTTATATCTCCGTCTAACAGCATTTTTATAACTACACAGAAAGGCCAAGCACATCCAGATAAAAAACTTTTCCATCAGGAAGGTTTTGGCCAGGTCTTTCCCTAACAGAGCTTACTGCAGCATTACACAAATCCCATTCCTGACACAAGGCAGTAACAGGCTTTTCATAAACAAGACAGTGAGAGAATAGCAATGAAACAATTCCATTTCATAAACTGAAAAGCATGAATAATGTGTTCAGGAACATGTACAACGTGATCAGGGTCAAAGTGCCAGCTTGGCAAGAGATCTCCACTGTAACTCAGAAGCAGCTGCACCCAGACAGTACTAAGCACAAGCTATATTTTAATACCTAGATACAACAAAGAGATAAGAGAGAAAGTATCTCCTCTCCCTTGTGCAAAATGTTGATCTATTTGCTGGTATAATTATAGCCATTAGGAATCACAACCCTCATCCACTGCAACAGTGTCCTGCCACAAGCCAGTTCCCAGCCAGCCCAGTTGATAAACACAGCCCATTGCTCTGCAGCTCAACTGGAACTGGTTGCCCAGAGAAATTGTGGATGGCCCATCCCTACAAGTGTTCAAGGACAGGTTGAATGGGGCTCTGAGCAACCTGAGCTAGCAAAAGATGTCCCTTCCCATGGTAGTGAGACTGGACTCAGGGAGTTCTCATTCAGACACAGTGTCACTGCCTACAAAAGTCTTACTCACACCTGGGCTACTTACTCTTAAGCCAGGACATACAACTTTGTGATGAACAGTTTTTACCTCTCAGATGCTTTATGGGAACATATTGGGGTAACAACCCAACACCACTCATGTAGAAAGAAATAGCCTTATGTGTTTGTCAGTTTGCCCATATTTTTTTCCTAACATATAACTTCCATTTGCATTTAAATCCAAGTATCCATGCCTGAGAGAGACCAACATTTTTAAAAGCTGCAGTCCGAACAGAGAACAATCAAGTTTCAGTGCCTAGCAACTAAATCATTAACCTATTGGGAAGGAAATACTTCCTTTACCAGCATGGAATGCTGTCCCCAAGGCATTGCTGTATACAAAAATGTAAAAAACATACTTTATAGATATTTACTCATATGTATGTCAGATTCTTACTGTGTACTCCAGCTCAATAGACACTAAACACTTTGGTAACTATATACTCTGGGTACTAGGTGACCTTAAGCTTTGAATAATACAGTGAGGATCATTATACAAATATCATGTGGGATATTATGATAGTTTCAGTAACTTTTGGCTATATTTTGGTTTTTATGACACTAGTTTTATAATCCATTCTGCCTCATCAGACACAGGTCATTCATGTCTCTCTTTCCATGTTGTATTTCTCTCTGTCCTTCCTTCTACTTACACAGCTAGGGCAGGGGAAGCGTAAAGGAGATGGACCTTGATTCCAATTGCTTGTTCTTAACCCAGAGACAGGGTGGGTAAAACCTCTGCAAATGTGCAGCTGGAAAGTCCTAAAAAGAGTTTTCTGCAGCAAGGGAGTCCAAATACCTCCTTACAGCTTCATCATGGTTTGCAGTCCCCATTTTATAGCACAACCAGACAGGCAAGACAGCAGCAAGGGCAGAGACCCATCAAACACACTCCTATCCTTAGCTCATCAAAGTGTAGTCCCCCTTGACTGAAGGGATGAGCAGCATGACACCAAGAAGCATCATTTTCTATACTGACATAATTTGACTCTTTATCATGATTACATAGTAAAATAATTATTATTTTCCTGGATGTAATTCAAACCTGGATGTGGATATTCCACCACTGCAACTATACCGGAAATGGTTTTGTTATTTAGATTAATCCTGGATTAAACTGTAAGATTGTGGAGGAGTTAAAAAGCTGCACCTAATTAGCATATACCTTGTGCAGCAACTCAGCCAGAAGTTCCACTGCCTTTTTATAAAAGTTCTTTAAAAACTTTATCCTACTCGTTAGAGGGAAGAAAGTAAAAGAACGAACCCACCTAAAGAAAAAGAGGGGAAAATTTAAAAATCTTCTTTATTAATAAAAAGTTGAAAATGTATTTTCAGGAGATACGCAGCAATACTCTGCAACAATCCTAAATTGTCCGTTCTTCTAAGAAACGATCTTCAGAATAGCCCAAAGCCCTATACGAAAATAAACCTCCCAACCCACTACACTCCTGTGCACAGTTGAGCGCTGCGTGTTCAACACGAAAATACAGGCGTGTACCTTGTCCCCGACAAGCAGGGGGGACTTGCTATTGTTCTCTCGTAGACCTCACCCGCATCCCCGTTTACTTCCATGCACTGCCAAGACGCC
>VZRN01002761.1:336492-365254 GCA_013397935.1 Dasyornis broadbenti | reverse complement strand
AGAGACTGCTTAATAAGTGAGCCATACTTAAGTAAGAGGTGATAATATGTATCTTTCATTCTAAGCAATGCCTTTATCTTCACTTTTTATAGATGAATGGGCTGGAAATATCACACCTAGGTCAGTTAAGAGTAAGATGTCCCTTTACTTTTTTCAACCTGAATCAAAGCTTCTAAGCAAGTATTGTGTGGCGAGTACAGGGGTCAGTGAGGAAGGCATCAAGTCTTTTCATCAGAGAAAAATGATGTTATAAAGCTTAAGCTCCTTCAAAGGCTCTCAGGTAAAAAAAAATATATTCCGCTAAAGGTAGAACAGAAAGAAAACCCAGACAACCTCCCTCTTATTATTCATCACAATGAAATAACAAGAGAGATACACATTATTGCCTGGCTACAGCATATTTTCTGTTTTGTTTTGGTTTTGGAAGAGCTAATTAATCAGAGCTTTTTATTTTTCGGTTTCAAAGGACTAGACTCCCACTGAACATGTGAGTCCATGAAGGAATATGATTTAAACTCACAGTTAGAGATGGTATTGATTATTTTGGTTAACGTGAGATTATGATGTCATATCTAAATTTCCTTGGTCTGAAAACACACAGGCCTCTTCTTAATCTAACTTCCACATGCTTGTTCGAGGTTGGGAATTTTTCCATCCTGTGGCTGGAGATACTTTAACGAGCCTTAACGACTGGGTACTTAAGAGATAACGACTGGGTACTTAAGGGACAAAGAAGCACTAGAAGAGACTAAAAACATAGCCGGGTGTGACAAGAGAAGAAAAAGGTGGCTGGCAGTGGGCAGAGACACACTTGTTCCCGGGACTTGTTGGAGGAGACAGCTGCTGTTTCTTCTTCCCCTTCACTGCTGCCGCGGGAGCTCAGCACTGCCTGGTTTTTCTTGCTTGCTGGAGTCTCTGCCACCCTTTTGTTCGCCCGCTCGAGTGGACAAGCTCTGCCGCCCAGTTTGCTGCCCTGAGATTCCCTGCTGCAGCTCCGCTCGCCGTGCAGCCGCCTCGCCCTCAGCTCCGTCCGCCCTCACCGAGGAGCTGAGCTCACGCCACAGCGCCCCCTGCCNTTCCCGTATCTCTGCCTGAGAGCCTTTGATTTTGACCTTATAACGATTTGGAGGAAGGGGTCATATCCTCTATTCTAAGGCAGGTTTCCACCTTCCTTAGCAGACGCCTGTCTTCCAAACCAAGACAATGCTGCAAGTGAAAGTGTTTTGGTTTTAGATTAATGGAAGAAAAAAATTAAAATATTAAATCATTACACGTAAATGTTAGATTGTTTGGGCTGGGAAAGTGGTGCTTGCTAGTCATTTTGTTACTAGACCTCAGATCAGGGGTCAGACTCACCACACCTCTTTTTACATTCTGCTGTTGTGCCAAAATCATTCACCTTCAATATCTCAGAGATGCTCCTGCATCTGTATTATTTCCAGAAGTGTCTGATATTCAGAGATGGTGGGGGTCTTATAAACTGGAAATGCCTTCCCCCAATGTTCTAGGCATGTCATTATTTCATTTTCCATGAAAAGTATTATACTTCATTATATTTGAAATTTGGAAGATATTATTTTAAATTATTTTGTTTTCAAGGTGGCATTTCTTTTCTCTAGCGCCTCTTGGATATAGGAATGGTCTTCCTTCCATGGCTTTGGAGATTTGCAGAGTCAGGCTTCTGGCTCTTATTTACTCAAGTATCTTACTTTTCATTAAAGTCTTTCTAAAGCTGTCAAATGAAACAGTACAGGTTCTTTATTCTCTTTCTACATATTAGCTGTTGCAGTTCTCCAGTCTTCTGTTTCTACACCATTCTTTTGAGTTTTTATGCACTTCAGAGACCCAGCCCACAATGTGTGTAGTACAATGCAATGTCTGTAGTACGATAACTGTCAGTGTTATATTTAAACATAATACAAATATTAAATTATTAAATTGTGAAGATCATAATTGTAGTATGTCAGTGAGATTAAACTGTGCATCTTCTTCACAATAAAAATGAATATTTTTACCTCACGGGTTTTTCATAATTAGCGTATTGAAATAAAATCTCTGCACTAGTTAATCTTTAAAAATCAAATTTTGCATGTGTTATATTTAAAACCCACAAGTGAAGTGTCTCTAACAGATTATCTGTCTTATTTTCCAGATTCAAATTTGAAGGGAAAGAACTTTGCTATTTCTATGCTTATTTATGCTGTGAATTCAAGTGGGAACTGCTTCAAATGGGAGTCTCATAAAAGAATAAGCAGCTTCTCTATTTTAGAGAAGAGAGTGGTTTTTTATTCCCTTTGCAGCTCTGGTAAAGGGCTATCAGAGCCTGAAAGAACATTTACCGAAGTCATTCTTAAATGTCTGTCCACCTTATCCTAAGATAAAACCCCCTCAGATACTGAACTTTCCTCCAGTTGCTGCACAGCACACCACGAATTGAGATAATCTGTTTATTTGAGATAGCTGTCAATCAGCCCAAACACTGTGTATAGAGTGCTCAGGTGCTGTCTGTTAGCTTCAGTGTACGTAGAAAATGAGCTGGCTAGTCATGTAGCTATTGACTTTAATTTAGCTAACTTATTTATACCAGTGGGCTGATCTGTACCTGTGTTAGGGAGGAAAGTTGGTTTAACTCATCCCTGGTACTGCAAGCTCAGCATATCTTAATGAAAACTCAGTATTAATTTAATTTGTATAAATGAACATATATGTATGTGTCTGTGTGTGTTAATTGGCCTTTATTAGAGTAATATGTTATTTTAATAATTTTTTCATCTAACAATTTCCTGTGTCATTTTAAGTTCTCAAACTATGAATTGATATTTTCCAATATTTTTGGCATTATTTCATCCATTAAAGACAACTTCTTCATTACAGAGTTCTTCTTTTGAGTACTTTGCTCTCAAAAAGAAAGCCTTATAAATAATGGAATTTTTGGCTTAGTACCTAATCAATATATTTTGTGTTGTTGTTGTTATTATAATTTTGGCAATTAAAATATTTTTAAAGCTGAATCTGAATTACTCCTATTAGTGTAAAGGAAAAGGCATTTCATAAGTAAGGAGAAGATTTTTCCACCACTATTATCATCATCTAACTCCCTACACATTAACGCTACAGCCCTAACAAAAAATGTCCAAAACATGAATTTTAGTGCTTCTGTCAAGACAAAGATATGAGCCTAATTTGTTATAATTCTAACAATAAATAACTTTCTAAAACTTTTACTCTTTATAAAAGTTTTAGGCTAATTTTGAACTAGAAGGAGAGAGAACAATTAAAAAATCTCATTGCTGAAAACTGTTCTCCTTAGTTGACAGAATCCAATATTCAATATCTTCTCCAAAGAACACCCACGAGGTGTTAAGCAATGTACACAGCATGTAAGGTTTCTCCACAAAATATAAGTTTTCAACATAATTCCTTCTCTAAAATGAGTCAATATGGAGTTAAGAGTCCAAGTCTTCCTTCAGGTGTGTGCCCCCAGCCACAAGCAGCTTAGGGACCAGCTGCACACTCACTAACTCTGCCCCTAGCAGCATGTGGTGAAGTCCAAATGGCAAAAATGAAAACACTTGTGGTTTGGGCTAAAGCCACTTAAATAAGGAAGAAAAGAGGAAAACCCCCTCCAAATGTTGCAAAGACCCAATCCCTCATCACCAGAATATCAATGCCCAGCCTGTACCCAAGCAAAAGAGACTTTGGGAGAATTTCCACCCCTCTCCATTCTTTATTGCTGAACACAACATTCTATGGCATGGGATAGCTCTCTGATTCAGGCAGTCCAGCTGTCTTGACTGCGTCCTCCTCCTGCCAGTCTTCTTGCGGGGAGCACACAGAGGTAAATAGAGATGGTGATGATGCGGTGCAATACTGTTTAACAATAACTAAAGCATCAGTGAGTACCAACAAAATTTCTGTCACATAAACCACAGCACCATACAGGCTGCTGTGAAGAAAATTAACTCCATGTGATTACAATTTATAACTTATTCCATACCATTTGTATTGTGCTCAGGTACCACATGATGAAATCTGTTTTCATAAGATGCCACCACACTCTTCCTACCTTTTGACAAACGGCACAACTTGATGTCATTTTCTCTCATCCTGTCACTTGTTACCTGGGAGAAGAAATCGACACACACAACACTACAACCTCCTTTCAAGTAGATGTAGAGGGTGATAAAATTCTCATGAGTCTCCTTTTCTCCAGGCTAAACCATAAAGCCCAGGTCCATCCATCAATTCTCATAAGACTTCTGCTCTAGACCCTTCCCCAGCTCTAGACATGCTCCAGCACCTCAATTCCTGTAGTGGCTGTCCATCATACCAAGTCAGCAGCAAGTCAACCCTGTACCTGATATTAAACCAGGCTAGGGGATTAACAGATCAAGTGCAGCCCTGCCTAGAGCTCATGTTGAGTGTGTTGCTGTATGAGAAACGCAACGTGAGCTGACAATGTGCACTTACAGCCTGAAAAGCCAATCACATCCTTGGCTGCTTCCAAAACTGTGAGGCAACCAGGTCGAAGGAGGTGATTTTGCCCCTCTACTCTGCTCTTGTGAGACACCACCTGCAGTGCTGCATCCAGCCCTGGGGTCCTCAGCACAGGAGGGACATGGAGCTGTTGGAGCAAATGAGGCCCACCAAGATGACTGGAGGGATGGAACACCTCTCCTATGAGGACAGTGCTAAGAGGATTGGGATTGTTCAGCCTGGAGAAGAGAAGGCCTTGCGATGACCTAATTGTGGCTTTCCAGTGCATCAAGGGAGCCTTCAAGAAAGCTGGAGATAGACAATTTACAAGGTCGTGTAGTTACTGGACACAGGGAAAGAGATTCAAACTGAAAGAGAGTAGGTTAAGATATTTTTTGTGAGAATGGTGAGGCACCAGAACATGTTGCTCAGAGCTGTTGTGTATGCCCTATACTGGGAAGTGTTCAAGGCCGGCTTGGACAGGTTTGAGCAACTTTGTCAAGTGAAAGGTTTCTCGGCCTGTGGCAGGGTGTGGTTGGCACCAGATGATCCTTAAGATCCTTTCAACCCAAGCCATTCTATAAGATGTGAAGGGGATTTGCTGGTTTTTTGTTTTGTTTTTATTTCAAACACCTGTTGGTTAGTTTTCAAAGGTGGCTAAATCAAATAAAATCAAATTAAGACAGTAAAACACTTAACAAAATTTTAAAATGTGTTCAGCTTTGCATCTGCTGATGGAGATGCCAGATGCAAATGCAGCTTTTTAGAATAGCAAAGTGTTTTCAAACAAAAGATTAAGCATTAGACTCTTGGTGGATATTACTCAGAAAGGAATGTGAAAGGAAAAATGTAACTATATTATGTTTATTCTGTAACTTGAAACTGAGCATTTCACTTCAATTTGATTGCAAGTGCAAGAGCTAACATTAATGGATTTAAGCCATTCATATGAGGTCTTAAGTTAGACAAGTATTAAAACAGAGTCTTTATAAAGTAGGGAGAAAAAGAGTACTTATTGGTAAAAGAAGAAAAACACTTTTGTTTAAAAGGATGGCTTTCATGTTTTTGTCTTCTCTTTTTCCTGGCTAAAATAAAAAGGGGCTATTCTGAATTCAGAGATACATAATGTCTTTTATAATTGCTCATGAATGATTTTTCTTCTTTAATGAAAAGTATTTTATTCTTAACTACTCATTCCACATTCCCTCAGGGAATATACGTTTTACTCTACAAAAACTAAGCAGTTTGTATAGTTTAAAGGAACCATTGAAACAGTCCTTTCAATTTCCTTTGATAACTTCCAAACATTAACTTTATCAGCATTTATGCATTACAGGAAGAAATTTCCTAGCAAAATATCCAAAATATCCAAAGAGATATTTTAAAATTTCTTTTTGTATGACTCAAACTGCTGCTTGCTCTGTTGATGTTTAGTGATGATTCTGTGATGGATCACTTGATAATTTGATTTTTTTTTAAAGTAGGCATAATAGGAACAGTAACCTTCTCCTATGTTCGTATAATATCTAACCCATTTTGGTTCATAAAGAAATAGATTCAAACAGAAATCATTAATAATGATGTGTGAATATGGGCAGAGCAGAGCTGTAAGCAGAGGCACACGAAGATTCAATGACAGGCACTTTCTTTTTCTCTTGTGATGTCCCAGTATACACTAACTGGACAAGTGAAAAAGTCAGAGAAACATAAGGAACAATAACTATCTAAGATAAGAAGAGCTATGAAAATTCCTTACTGTGACTTGCATCTGGGTTGCAAACCTGATATTATTATTATTATCAGCTGAGAGTGAGACCAGTCCTCAAAATGTCTCTAAAGTTGAGTTTACACCCATAAAGAAACTAAACCTAAATCATTACGCCTCTGTGGGAGAGCACGGATTCACATCTATCTCATATGCTAAAAATGCATGTCTCCATTTCCTTCTGTAATTGTTCCTCTAATTGTTATTATTAACTATTATAAATAATAGGAAGTGACTTTCTTTTGGAAATCCAAGACCCACAAAGTCCTGAGATTTGCAGCCACACAGCATATTCGTCCTAAGCACACATGGGAATTTTACCTACCTCATCTTGAAGTCCTAGCTTCAAGTTTTTAAAAATTTATTAGATTGACTGATTATTCAACAGGCAAGATTTCCTCCTGGAATCTTGTTTTTGAACATTATGTTTCAACATAATTAACTGTTAGCTAATGGATTGAGAAATATATAATTAAATGTGAAAAGCCAAATGTGAGTGAATAGTAGTCCTAAATGCAAGAAACTGAGAGAATTATCTCCTAGTGATATATAGTGACATATTATTTTTAATAACTTTTGCAAAAGGAAAAACATGTGCGCTGTCTATTCTATCGTACACTATTAAGAAATAAGTACTAGTATAGTAGAGATAAAGCTCTAATGGAGGTTCTAACTGTATGCAGGCTAGAAGGGTTTAAAAATGAAAAGTATTAGCTTCCAATATTTGATATGTTTTCTACAGAAAACGCTCTTTGAATTTAAGTCAGGACACTGCAATGAATAACTCATTATTGTTGGTGGTATTTTATTCATTATTTCTAGTCCTAGGGGTCTTGTAGGATTGAACCTGCAGAAAATATTAATTGCATTCCTATTTGCCTATGTATCTTGTATATCACATTTCTTGTTCTGTTTCATAATATGTGTATAACATTTCTACTTCTCTGATTATAACAATTTTTCATTGTTTGTAAAATTTCTCTTTTGAGTGTCGGAGTGACTAACTTTGGAAAAACAACCAATTTGTTCCATATCGACCAAATATTCAAAACAGGAATATAGTATGTGTGTTTACACCTGGGTGTAAAGAGATCATTATTATTTACACATATATTATTAATGATTTGCTTCTTAATCCTGTCCTCAGACTTCTGCTCTTTTCTTCTCTCACAGCTGACTCTGTGATAGAAGACAACACAGAAAATCCTTTAGCTGGTTAAGAAGACTGAAGTGAATATGTCACTTCTTTACAGAGTCAAAATAAATAGAATCCTTACCACAAAAATGTCATCCTTTAAACTTTCCTGGTTATAATATATTCTGGTGACATAATATGTCTTCTTGGTAGTCTTGTGATCTGGGACTGAGCAGCTCAGTAAGACTGAGAACTTGCTGAGATATTACTGCTAGGATTTTACACTCCTTTAGAAAATTTTTGGGATCCGTCTAAAAAAATTAGGCAGTAACCATTCTAGGAACACACCTCTCTGAGATCCATATGACTTTACTTTCCCTTACAATAAAAATGATCTGATTAATACTCTATATATCAAGTGTAAAGAATCAGAGACTTGTCAAAACCCGCAAGTTACTGACACCTCTGCATGTAAAATTCCACTGAATGTGCTGTGGTTAGATAGTGGCATAGAATTTTGCAGCTAAAACACCTTCCTTGCAGAGCTGGTGCCTATATTCAACTCTTTCACCAAGCATCTTAACTAAGAAATATCTTCACAACAAAGAGGAAGCATGTCATGGTTTAGGAGCGGTTGTCCCCAGTTCAGTGACCCCACCAAGACTTTTCAAACCATATGCATCTCTCTCTCTCTCTCTCACTCACTCTTCTTCTTTCCCATCCCTCTTCCCCCGTGGTGGGCTGGAGAGGAGAATTTGAGGCACTAAAGGTAAAGATCAGAGATAAGAACAAGTGCTGAGGTAAGAACAATTTGCTGGAAACAGCAACGAGATAAGAAAGCAAACAGTAACAACAACAATACTAATGACAGAAGGTACAAGAGAAAAACCATTCACACAGAACCCCCCTGACGACTGACAATATCTGACAGCTTCCTCTGCCATATTTACTTGACCAGGCTGGAATCCCTTCTCCCCAGAAGAGTGTACCTTCCCCATACCCCCAGCAATGACATGAGGTGGTATAGACCAACCTCCAGATTCTAGCCATGGCCCCTCCTGGCTGCTGCAAGAATTAACCCTGTCCTGGTTAGAACCAGGACAAATAGCATCAGGGAACTGACTGTACATGGCATATGAACGAACACATGTAACTGATGTAAGAACAATGCAAGTCATTGCTCATATGCAGTATTTGCATTACTGAACGAAAAAGAAGACATTAAAGAAAAAAGCAGAAAAGCACAAATAAGAGAGGAAGAAGACTACGCTAAGAAAATTATTAAGAAGTTTTACATTTTTTGCCACATTGAACAAATATATTCCCATCTGAGGCTACATATAAACTGTGGTTTAGGAATATTGTGGTAGAATCACCAAAATTTGTTGAAATCAGCATACTCAACAGGCTTCAAAAGAACTGGTTTATGCCAGCCGTCAACATGGTCTGTTGTTTATGAGCTTTTTTCCCTAACCCAGCTTCAAACAGCGTAATTGTAAGTTCGAAGTGAAATACAGTTCTCCAGCTCTCACTGATGTCAGCTTAATTTCTGTGACGCTAGTGGTATGTGTTACATGTCTAAACTAAAGATTGCAAACATTAATTGCAAAAAAGGTATTTATTTTCATGTAATCTAAATTTATTTTGTCTACTTTGATCTTAGTTCTCTGTGTACAATAGCAGTATGAAAATTCTTCTAAGGGAAAAAGTTGTCCTGCCTTCCTAAAACAAAATAAAGACAAACAGTTATTTAGAGATAATATTCATATGTAGCTGATTCTCATTTAATTTGTTTCTTTTCTGTATGGATTTGCCATTGCTTAGAATACAGAGATGCAGACAGTGGGAGAGAAGAAAGTTAAGCAACCTTGTCACCCTCTGGAGGACAGATATGACATTCATCACTTTCCTGACAGAGGCCAGTGAACCTACTTAGAGTAATTGTAGCAGAAATCTTTTGTATTCTGCTGGAGTAAGACAACAAGCACTTTCCATTTCTCTGTACTAACTTACTCCAGGACAAAATCCAGTTTCACGTTTGATTTAAGCAAACGGTCTCAATTTACATTAATGGAGACACAGAGCCCACGTAGCCAATGTGCTTGGAACATTGCCAGTATTACAACATCTGTCTCTACACACTCAGAACAAAAAGCATCCACCACATCAATTGTTTCTTAAGTGATTTTTTGTCAGGGATCTGAAAGCAGTTTGGGTCATAAATGGCATTTTCAGGAATATCAGTCCTGCTTGTTACATCTCTTAAACTACACAGCAAACATAGCTGCTTAATATTTAGAGAGAAAAAGCTGTGCTTCAAACCTAAATGAAGAAATATTTCTGTCCAAACTGAAACCTAAAGGAATTTGAACTCTGAAATTTGCCACTTAAAACCATAACCAAAGTAGTTCACAAAGCCATTTACAATATCCTGAAGCCTCTATTTTTCTAATGTCAATCACTGTTTTTTATAATTTTATGTATATTCAACTTGATTTTGTACCCCTTTTTCCTGGCTACAGAGACAAGTGGATGGAGCTTTTTGTGCTGTCTATTGAATACCACTCACATCACTGCACAGGGGTCATGGTTTCAGCAGGAATAAAGCTGAGGGTGGAAACAAAAATTTTGCCATTATTGCCTGGCGCTCTCCAGGAAGAAGATACCAGGTCAGCCTGATGGAGTTTGCCCCGCTGCTGCCACAAGCTGTTCCTTTTCTCATTCCTCTAAGATACAATTTTTGTGTTTGTTTTTGTGGCTGAGAATGATGCTGAGCCAAGATGCCCCTCTGAGGAAAAGAAAAGGGAGCAAGAGTGGCAGCAGCAGCGTGAAGGCAGAGCTGTGTGGCCCGAGTCCCAGGAGAGCTGAGCAGAGCTGCAGGGAGCTGTGTGGAGCTGAACCAGTAAAATGGAGTTGTCTGAGGAGGCAATGCAGATGATCAAGCTTCCAAGAAGCTTTGTTTGCCTTAGCTCTCCATTGTAGCTTTTGTACTGGTGGTTAGCCCTCGCTGTGAAACTGTGGAAGCTCTCGTTTGTCACATTGCTCTTGCTTTCCCCAGTATCTCTGGTCCCAGTGCAGGGCCAGTTGTGGTCTTGCCTTTGGGGAACCATACTGGGTGCTGTCTTCAAGAACCGTTTTTGTTTGTTCGGTGGTGATACTTTTTTGTGAATAAAACACACTCTCCCCTCTTTACACTTTTTATCATTAATGTTATGACTATTGTGATTTTCAGTAAATTGTTATTCCAATTTATAATTTCTCCCAGTGTTCCTCCATTTTCAGAAGGGACTGGGGAGAAGGGAACAGCTTGAGTGGGTTTAATTTTCTAGATAAGATGTAAAACCAGAATGCCCTCATATTATTTTGGGAAATATTTTGGAGTATTTTATTTCATTGCTTATTTCCAACCATAAAATAACTTAATTTTCTGCAACATACTTTCTGTGAATAACAAAACCAGCAATTATAGCTACTACACTCAAAATACTTACCTTACCTTTGGGGAAAACGTATTTGCACAAGTTCTTCTGTATGCTGAAGACTACAAAAGCATTCTGAATATTCACAGAAAATTATTACACTTGCATCTAAGGTATCTGAACAACCATTACAAAAAAGATGATTTGTGATTGAAGGTTTATGATTTTGAAATGGAGAATTTTTTTTTTTTAATGGAAGTTCAAATCAGGGTGTTATTCATACCTTGTTTCCTGCCTGCTTTTCTACCAAAGCTTTAATTTAATTGCTTACATTCTTTTGTCTGACATACAAAGGGCCTATGTTTAAGCTGAACCGTATTGACTTCTCAGGAACCTGTACCTCTATCTACTATATACCAAAGATTTTTCTGAAATATAAGTAATCCTTCAAATGACTGTTTGTTACTGATTCCTATGAATGAAGCTGTGTGATTCTTATACAAATTTTCTGGGTTTGCTGTTATCAACTTCCTAATCTTAATTTGCAGTATTTTTTCTTATTTGTTTGACACTTCTATTTTTCTTTATTGAATTACAGGTCGACTAGCCATCTTCTTATTTTAGACTTCCAGTTAATTGTGTTCTTTCTACTGTTCTAGACCTTCTCATTCAACACACATTATTCTACCAAATTTCATTGTCTTTCATCATCACTATATAGGTGATTTAAAACAAGGTTAAATGTCTACTATCAAAGAATTTGAAGAATGTTCATCTTGAAGAAGAATCTCGTGGTTAAATGGAGGACATCATTCTAAATAAAAGGAATACCACAAGAGGATGATTTTATTTTCCTTTACTAAAAATTTTCTAGTTATCCTTACTAATTCCAGCTGTCTACAAGATATTTATCATGCAAAACATTTCACAGGATCACAGTATCACAGAATGGGTAAGGTTGGAAGGGACCACAGTGGGGCATCTGCTTCAACCTCCCTGTTCAAGCAGGGTGATCCCAGAGCACACTGCAGGGAGTTGTGTACAGCAGGTCCATTGAGGAAGACTTCACACACTCTCTGGACAATCTGTTTCAGTGCAGAGTGATCTGCACAGTAAAAATGTTTGTCCTCATACTCAGATGGAACCTGTTGTGCATCCGTTTCTGCCCATTGCCTCTTGTACTATTGCTTGGCACCGCTGAGCAGAATCTGGCTCCATCCTCTTGGCATCCTCCCTTCAGATACTTTCTTTGATGACATCCCCTCTCAGTTGTCTCTTCCTGAGGCTGAACAGGCCCAGCTTTCTCAGCCTTTCATCATAAGAGAGATGGTCCAGTCCCTTTATCATCTTTGTAGCCCTCCCTTAGACCTGCCCCAGGAGCTCCATGTCTCTCTTGTGCTGAGGAGCCCAGAACTGAACACAGCACTCCAGATGTGGCCTTTGGAGCAACCCTTCTACCAGGCTGACTAGAAGGACAGGATCACCTCCCTCGACTTGCTGGCAATGCTCTTCCTAATACACTCCAGGACAGCACTGGCCTTCTTGGCCACAGGTGCCCATCTGCGGCTCAAGAAAAGCTTGTTGTCCACCAGGACTCCCAGGTCCTTCTCTGCAGAGCTGTTCTCCAGCACATCAGCCCCCAGGGGATACTGGTCCTTGTGGTTATCCTTCCCCTGTTGCAGTACACTGCATTTGCGTTTTAGAACTTCAGAGCTTCAGAGAGCTCCTGTCTGCCCATTCCTCCAACCTGTCAAGATCCTTCTGAAGGGCTACATAACAGTCTTTGGTATTGACCACTCCTCTCAGCTTTGTGTCATCAGTGAACTTGCTGAGAAGGCATCTTACTCTTCATCAAAGTTAATAACGAATAAGTTAAACAGTACTGCGCCCAGTTCTGAACCTAGGGGGACACCACTGATGACTGACTTCCAACTAGATCCTGTGACAATGATTTGGACACTCTAAAATCTGGTGTCCAGCCAGTTCTCCATCCGCTGCCCACTCATCTAATCCACACTCCATGAATTTGCCTATGAGGATTTTGTGAGAGACAGTGCTGAAAGCCTTTCAAAAAGCAGACAATATTCGCTGCTCTTCCCCATCAATTCAGGTAGTTTTTCATTGTAGAAGGCTATCAGATTGGTTGAGCATGATTTACCTTCAGTGAGTCCATGCTGACTGCTCCTGATCACTTCCTCATCAGCATCGATAGAAATGGCCTCCAGAATGAGGTGCTCCATCATTTCTCCAGGGATTGAGGTGAGGCTGACTGGCGGGTAGTTCCCTGGGCCCCCCTTCTTTCCCTTTTTGAGGACCAGTGACATTTGCCTTCTTCCAGTCCACTGGCACCCCTCCCAAACTCCATGACCTTTCAAAGATGATAGTGAGCAGCCTTGCTATGATTTTCACTAGCTCTCTCAGCACTCAAGGTTGCATCCTGTCAGGGCCCATGGACTTGTGGATGTCAAGTTTGCCTAGATGATTCTAACCTGAGTCTCCTTGACCAAGAGTCAAGGAGAATTGGGTTAGAATCTGTCTTGCAAGTTTACTTTATCCTGATCTCCTGGGTTAGAGTTTTCTAAAGGATGATCTTGTCAGAGAAGATTGATACAAAGAAAGCTTTCAGTGCGTCTGCTTTCTCTGCATCCTTTCTTACCAGGGCTCCCCACTTCAGGTAGTAGGGTCCTCCACTACCTGAAACAAGAAGTTGTCAATGATGTTTTCCAGAAACCTCTCGGATTGCTTGAGCTGTGCTGTGTACTCTTACATCTGCTGGATGTTAAGATCCAGTGTCTCACTTTGAGGCTGCTTTCCTTTGGTTTCCTTTTATTATTGATGTACTTCGAAAAGTGCTTCTTGTTGTCCTTGACATCCTTGGCTAGATTTAACTCCAGATGGGCCTTGGCCTTCTTTTTCTAATCTCTCCTTACTCTGACAACCTCTCTATAGTCATTCCAATTGGTCTGTCCCTCCTTCCATCTATATATTTTCTGTTTATGCTTGAGTAATGACAGGGGTTCTCTCTTCATCCATGCGTGACTCTTGCCCACTTTGTTCGGTTGGGATGTGTCATTCTTAAGCCTTCAGGAAGTGATCCTTGACTATCAACCAACTCTTTTGGACTTCTCTCAGCTGCAGGTTTCTCTGTCCCATAAGATTCTTCCAAGATTCCTGAAGAGGCTAAAGTTAGCTCTCCTGAAGTCCATGCTGCCCTGCTTTCTTCTTACCTGATACTGAACTCCACAATCTCATGGTCCCTTCAGCCATGGCTGCCCCCAGCCTTCACATAACCCTTAGATGGGTTCAGTTGGTTAGAGCAGGGCTAATAACACCAAGTCTGTGGGTTCAATCCCTGTATGGACCATTGACTTAAGAGTAGGACTTGATGATCCTTGTTGGTTCCTTCCAACTCAGAATAATCTCTGAATCTCCAACCAGGCCTTCCCTCTTTGTTACGATGAGGTCAAGCAGCACATAATTCCTGGTGGGGTCCTCCACTACCTGAAACAACAAGTTGTCAATAATGTTTTCCAGAAACCTCTCGGATTGCTTGTGCTGTACTGTGCTGTGTACCCTTACATCCAGCAGAGTAGTTAAGAACCAGTGTCTCACTTTGTGACTGCTTCGAGCTGCCTGCAGAAGGCCTCATCCACTTTCTGCTCTTAATCAGGCAGCCTATATCACACACCAACAGTGTCACACTTACTAGTCCCCGCTTTTATCCTGACCTATAGGGTCTCTATTTGCTCGTCAGAGACAGAGCTAAATACATTCCAAATGTTGTCTCACATGGAGGGCAGCTCCACAATATGTCATAATCGTCTTCATGACATAACTTGCCTTTCTGAATTCCTTAAATCAAATCTGAAACCAAGCTAATTCCGTCTTCTGTCTGCACATTACGATGTATCATCATAAACACAAATTTCACATGTATTCTGGTCTTTCAGGAGCAGTCTAATGAATTAGGAACTTACAACTAATTGCTTCTACAAGGAGACAATGAAGATCGAGGAAAATCACTTTAATGGTATATGTTGATCTATCTTAAATACAATGACACAGACATAATTTTAACATGAATAGTGCTCATTACTTCTCTTATTGCGTTAAGGATGCACTATTACTGTTACAAAAAAGCAATGATAACTGCATTAACAATGAGCAGTACTCCCTTTTGATAAAGACACCAATTGCTATAATATCCATACCACAGTTTTTGTTAAGCATGAGACATATTTTTCTTCAAGATAACCGAAACTGAACTTTACAATCAAGAAAACATGGGCTAGAGTATTAACTTGTTTGGCTCAGATATACCTTTCTTTGAACCTGGTATGAGTAACCCTTTGTTTATTATGTCCATAATATGTCTTTTCATATAGCTATAACTGTTTCATAACTATAAATTGCAGATTCACATAGACTCAAAATCCTCTTGTTTTTAAGTGTTGTGTTTCCTGATGATATTATAAATATGGTTTTGTTCATTTCTTTGAAGAGAGAAGATGTGAAGAGATCCTTTGCAGAAAAAATGGCCAGTCTTATTGCCTTCACCCCAGCAAGGTTACCATAGGTTTCATTCATATATGGTCTCTGACATTTATACTACTTAAACACACAGGCATTTACTTCAAAGTATAGCCGTACTAGTCAGAAGTATAGTAACTCCAGAAGTCTCCCTGAAACTAACTAATAAAGGAAGACATCCCTATCAGCTAAAAAAACTGGTCCATGGGTATGAGTGTCTCAACTTGTTAGTATTATCTTCACTCTTTTCTCCTTCTTCTCAACCCAAGAAAGGTAAAATGAAGATATCCTGTTTTAGTTCAGTTAAACTCTGTTCCTTACCATAGTAGTTTAATACCTTGTTACATGGTGTCTAAGACAATTATAAGAGGCAAAGACTCTATAAGTAGTTATGCCCTTTTTAGATTTAACCACTATATACAAAGGTACTGAGTCACCTGGTTCCCTGGGAACCAAGAAAACAAGATGGAAGAGAAGACTCTGCCTCCAAGATGGTGGCTACCTTAGCAGACCATGTGGACCAGAAGATGAAGACAATAAGGTGGAGAAGCACCTCTTGGCTCAACCTTCCCCCAGAATAAAAAGCCTGGAGGGCAGGGGCTTACAAAGGAGTTCAGGTGGCAGATGGGAATTGCTGCCATTGCCTGGGAAGCTCTGGCCCTGCAGTGTTGGTACCAAAATCTGCTGGCTAGAAAGTTTTGAACACAGTTTTGAGTATCAGAAATCAGTCATTCTTTATTGCAGTGCGCTGGTTACTCAGAGCTTCCTTCCTCTAATTGCGTGCTACAAGCACTGGGTAAACAGGGTTTTTATCATACACAGATTACATATTCATTAGCTATCCCCACTTACTTAATATATATGTATTAATTTATTTTACATAGTTTCACTCATATCAGAAGTCCTTATGTGGTTCTTTGGGGTCTGTCTTCAATGTTTGGTGTCCTTTTTAGGTGGCCATTCCTCAACCCCTACTTTTCAGTAAGTGGAATATTATTGTTTTGCATAACTTCTACTTTGCCAGCTTTACAGAGCTGAGCTGGTATGCTGCTTGCATTTTGCCTGACTCATGTTTGCCTAAGTTACATCCTTTATCTATTTCTCCAAGGCTGTGCTACTGTGTTCTAGTCCTTGTCAGTGCCAGGCGCTCTTCCTTTCAGCAATCTCAGCGGAGTGTGTGTGTGTGTATGTGGTCAGTGCTGCCACTTTTTGCCTCCTCCTGCCACACTGGACTCAGTTGGTGTCAGTGCAGTCTTGGGTCACTGCCCTGATGGTGAGGGAGTGGGTGGAAGGGAAATGGATCTCCTCGTCACCGTAGAACAGCTCCCCTTGCTCTGCTGGTCCCAGCTGCAGTTCTGGAGCTGTCACTTCAGCACTGTTTGGCTTGGGAAGGGCCCTGCTGCTTCTCCTCACCACCTTGTCTTGCATAAGTGTCCTGGAAAGGCTCAGAAATGGGAAAGGACTTGCTGGTTGTGTGGTGCTGGGGTCTGCCCCTTACTTCAGTGAGCTGACAAAGTGGACCCCTTTCCAGTTGTGGCCATGGCTTTTCCCCTGCCAAAACCACACCCATGGCTGTGATGTGAGTGGTACTTGAATAGACAGCACTGAAAATCTCAACACCTTTGTCTCTGTACCTGACACATAGTAAAGAACATTAATGAATTAAATTTTCACCTATTTTGTGCCCTTTTACCTTTATATACATTTTTCTATCACAATATTTCAGTCCTTTGCAACCTCCTATCTTTTCTCATAATGCCAATGACCAATGTGATTTTGCCATGCTGGGTGAATTGCCAGTGCTATATTTGTCTTGACTGGCTAGCCAGAAAGTAAGGTGAAAACCGAGAATGCAATAGCTGATTTTCACCCAACTTCAACTAGGGGTGTTACCATCTATCCAATCAGTGATTTTCATTGTATTCAGAGAAAATGAATTCTCTTTGAGACCTGTCAAGTTTGACTGAAATTACCCAGTAGATCAAAAAAAGCATGGGGCTCGGAGAACTGACAGATGTGCAGAAACCTGATAAGCACTGAACATCTCATGTTTTACCCAGGTTAAGAAAAGGTGTGAAAACTATATGACCTATCTAATTTTCCACTTTCATTGCATAAATTAGGAATCATTTTATCACTGCTTTTGGTCTGATAGAGTTCCAAATGTCAGTGAAATAACAATTGGCTTTTCAGCCTAAGTACTTGACTCTCTGTCTGAAATTCCCTGTTTGACATTTACATGCTTCAGTTCTTAACAAATTGTCATCATGTCTTTACTTCTGATGTATAGTAAAGGAAGTAAAAACTTCACTTGTCTCCTGTGCATGGCTTCCTCAAATCTGTTTGGTCACAGACCTGAAGTCACTGTGTCAATGGTTTAAGAAAAAATTTAAAAAGAAAGAAACATTGTTCTTCAATTGAATTTCAAGCCTCTTTTATCTCTTAGCTGATGAATGAAGTGACATATCATAAATGTTTGTACAAAGAAGTAGCAGGTGGCATGCACATAACCATCTTCTAACCCGATCATGCTATTAACCCGGTCTTTAAAACACTAATTTTCATGAAACATACTGTTGAATGTCTTTTTATTTGACTATTTGACAGCATTAAATTACAATGCTGAAAAGGCAAATCTGATGCACTCTATTCCCTGGTGACACAAGTAGATGTAGATATACAAATTTACTGTATTAGTTATATGCTATCAAATCAAATACCAGTATTGTTTTAATCCAAAGAAGATTTTTTTTGGTGTTTCTGTTGAAGCAACGACGTTTTTAAACTGTTAGCAGCCTGCATTTTTTGCAAGTTAATCTTAGTAGAGGCATTTCTTTTTGCTGGAAATCTGATCAGAAAATAACCACATGTTTAGGTGCTGAAACTCAGCAAGTAACTGAACTTGTTCTGTCACACTTTTAATAAAACCTGTCAGTTCCTAATAAAGTCACTGATATATTGTCCTGATAACTTCATCAAGCATTTGACTTATGGTTAAATATTGGCTTAAAACCTTGCATAAGAAGAAGAGGTTAAATGAGGAAAAACTCCCCCAAGCCCTTTGAAAATATTCACCCTAGTATTTGCCTGGTTTGTTGTCTTTACAACTCAAATCCATTAAAAGGAAAAAGACCAGTCTATACATGAAAAGCACAATTAGAAAGTTAAAACTGGACCATTTGGGAAAGTATTTCTAAAAGGAATTGAAACCATAAATTGAAAATCCCTGAGCTCTCAGATGAGAAACATCTCAGATGGAGATGGAGCTGTTGACATGGCTTGTTTAGTGTTTCCTAGGTGTCGGGAACATTTTAGAATGAAATCAATTACTCAACAGCTACGTAACAATCCTGCTTGGAAACATCTATGAAATTTAATGCTTCTTGTATTCTGAAGGTTTTTTTTCTCTGAAGGGATCCTTTTCTAGAGAAATAACGTTTTAATTTCTACTTTCATCTCACCAGTCTTTCAGTTCATCTGTTTGATCACATTTATAACAATAAATATTTTTCCTGTTTATTTACTCACTATTTCTTTCATATAAAATTACCTTACTTAGTCTTAGAGGTAAATCTTTTGAAATTTCAAGGACAGTTAAGACCAACATAAACCTACAAGTAGCAATTTTCTTCTTCTTTCTCTTTCTCTCATTTGGAGGTACAAAAGGCTTTTTAAGGGAAACTACCTAGAGTGCCCAGGTTAGTCCCCTGCTTTGAAGTGTCCCTGAAAGAAAGAGTTCTCTGTAGGAGAATTTAGTTTTGTTTAAAGACATTAATGTCTCTCGAAAAAGACTTTGTATTAAATTAATGTTTAAGCATGAGTCTTTTGTTGGTGGTGTCTGTGTGTTTGCTACAACTCTTTCCAAAAAACACCTTTTTATTGCTGATGTGTTGAATAGGCATTTGAAGGTGTATTTACAGGATAAAATATCATCGCTGTCTTCTGTACATTGGTTACAAATGTCCTTAGTAAATGTAAAACATTTTTATGTGCTAGGGTCTTCAGGAATATGTGGATGTGGCAATGGTTTACAAAACATTGTAGAAAAGTAAACACAATTATATTTATTGAGATTTAAATGCTCATAAAGCAGTGCAACTGTTTAATTCTAGATATGATTCCTTAATTATTTAATATTTCATGGTGCTCAGATATATTCAACATGTAAAGCAATAAATTCAGTTTGTTTACTGTTATCATACTCGTTGCATAAGTTTTTCTGCTTTATAACAAACACAGATAGCACTTTAGCCAAAACTTTGTACTTTATATCTTTGCAGGTGACATCCAGCTACAGAACACCAAGACTATTTTTTGTCTAAAAGATTGGTATTAACTGATACATTCTCAGCAATTAAATAAGTGGCTGACATACAAACAAATCAAATGTACAGCCTCACTTTAAAAGAACATAATATTTTCTTCGCCTGAAAGGCAGATTAATTTCTTATGCATTTCTTATGCAGCCAAGAACTGGACAGAGAATCAGTTGCAACTACCTCAAACCAAATCTAGGAGACAAAAGTGCCATATTGTCATGGTTTAATCCAAGCTGAAATCAAGTCCCATGGAGCTGCTTAACAAACCCCACCCAGTTCAGCAGAAGAGAAAAAAGGCAGACATCCAGAGCTAAGAACAATTTACTGGAAATTGCAATGAGATAAGAAAAACAAAGTAACAGCAACAATATTAGTAACAAAAGTAAAAAAGAGGATGATTTACATACAAAAAATTTTCACCAACTGATTGACTTGGTCCGGTGCCATGTGGTCCTCTGAGACAAAGAACAAAAAGGTCACCGGACCTTCCATATGCAGGTTTATTCCACCCCATTGTTCAGACAATGACAAACAGCGTTGGACAAACTGCTCCACTTGCCACTTTCTCCCTGAGAAAAGGGAAAAATGGTCGTAGACCCCCCATGAGTTCCCTTTATCCTCCGCCAAAAGTCATATCCCTTTCTTCTCAGAAGTGAGAATCTTTTACTTTTGCCCCCAGTGATGACGTGGGTAATAGAGAACAACAACCTAGACATGCCTGTATAGCTGAAGGCTCTGCCCCCTCACATCCTTGGCCAAAAGGACTCTGATCACCATAGGAAATTAACAAATTAAAAGGTTCATTTTCTCTTATTTACTTGAGTCGTTTTGCCATGCCATCTCACTCTGGAGGAAATGGCAAGTACTGCGATATACAAAGCTGAAGCGCATCCCCTCTTACTGTTACTTATAGGCCTTCTATCTGTTTCTAAAACGGTTGACTTCATTAAGAAAACAAATGTGATTGAATTGTCATCATCAGTTCCTACAAACATTATATGCTGTGGCTTTTGACTCCCTTGAAGACATTTTGCTGTACTAGTGACAAAAGTCACGAGAGCTAGCAGAAAAACAAGCATAATTGAAGTGTGACTGTCAGCTAATCGTGTGAACTTGCTTAGTTGAATCAAATAGTAACTATAATCCAGTGGCCCAGAAGCAGAGAGAGCAGGGGAAGGTTTGATTTCCTCATACTTCCCTTCAAAAATGTCAGCATTCTGCTACTATTTTGACACACACAATGCCCATTGCAGTCACACTTCTGTCACTTATAGTTTTTCTGATATTTGTTAGAGGTCTCTTTATGAACCCTTGCACACAGCCTTTCATGAGAAGCTGCCCAGGTAAAGTCTGTGAGGCACTCAGGGGCTCAGGCACAAAAAAAGAAAGGTAGTAAAAAGGGATTAGTGAAAAGGGATACCACTTATGCCAAGAGGGATGACATCATGAGGGCACCACAAGAACACAAAAATTCATGTCCAATTAAAAAACTGAATTCTGCTTTAAAGAACAGTTATGTATTCAACACTTTGCCACACCAATTTTGGCCTAATGTTCTGTTTTTCATGTTTCTGAGAGGCAAGTACTTGGAGAGGTATGCTACAATACAGACGCTGAAGTCACTGATGAAACGAAGAGTCCTCCCCAATGGTAAAAATCTTGATAAAAGAAAAAATACCACCACAGTAAACTTCTGCTTTAGCAACCTATCCATCTAGAGCCACATATTAGAACATGATAGGAAAAAGACCTGTATTTTCAGTCAAAAGCTTGACATGGTTTACTAGAGATCGAATGTGTGCCCCTGCATTATACCATTATAAATTTGCTATCCTTCTCTATTCTCTGCTTTCTCTACAGGGATTATATTGTCACATATTGCTTATGGTCATCTACACTGTTACTATTGACACTGGCAAGGTGTCTGCATTAGGCAAACAAGGGATCAGAGAAAAATGTTCATAAAAATGGCATGAAACAAGTCCATGGGTTACACAACTAATTTTGACTGAAAATTTGCTTTTTGCATTTTCCAGAGGAAACACAGAAAAACCCTAAAGGAGGCTTTTTAAAATGTCATGGAAAAAAAAAATCAGTTAAAAACATTAAAAAAAAAAAAAAGGGGGAAATTAGAGTAATTATCTGATTACAAATTGCCATTCCTAAATTTGCAGTGAGATCAATATTTACTGTACCTAAACTTTGGAGTGCAGCCAAAAAGCAAGGAAGAGACCACAACTGACACTGAATGTAAAGCAGTGATCTTAAATTAGTGTCCTTTGCTTTCATTAGTAAGCTTTCTATTGCCATTAAATGCACTCTGGAGCATTACAGAAGACTTTTGGATTCTTTTCAGTGTACAGGGTAGGACACACTGATCAGCTTGGGCAGTTGTATCCTCTTACTTCTTAACTGTTGAGCTGCAGTTTAATCATAAGAAAACAATGAAGTTTCTTGCTCATTTGTTCTTTCTAATATAGGAATTTTGTGAAATGGTAGTAAAAAATCTAGCTTTATCTTTTCTAAAATTATTTTATTATTATTACAATGTTATGATCCAATTATTAATATTATTAGAGAGATGCATCTGCCTGAAATGAGGTGCAAAAGAAACCATATGCTGAAGTCAATAGCATGGATTTTTATTTAACAGTAAATGTGAGGTAGAGTGAGATAGAAAAAAATAGGGAGAAGAAAGAGAATGAATAAAAGTAGAAAGGTATATAGTCACCACTCGTTGGATCCCGCAACAAGGCTTGGTGGTTGCAATTTCAATGTCTGATGGTTGCTGTCTTGAACTGTCAGGGATTGGGGAAGCCCTGTCAAAGTGGTGGAAGAAATCCACAGAACAGAGAGTTCAGGTTCAGGTGTGAATATCCAGGTACCTCCCTTGAGGGGTGAGGAGTTTCACTCTGAATGAGGCAATGTTATGGATCACAGGACCGTTAGGGGGTCTTTGACACCTTCTAAGGCCAGCTGTCCATTGTGGCCCATCAGCAGAGCTGAATACCTTCAGGCTATGTGTGAGTGTCCCCATACTTTCCTGGCAGGGACGTCATCACTGCTGAGTTCACTTACATAAGGACTAAGAGGCACTACCCTACTTCCAGAGCTCTTTCCTCATCTTGCTCTACACCGAACTCATAGCCTGAGGTGGTGGGTGTGCTCTGCCCTCTGCACCTGGGCGGTTACTTTGTGCTTCAGCGGCTTGACCCCTGATTGTTTTAGCCATCAGCATTCCAGGAAGTCTGCAAGCCACCTTCCCAAGACTAGGTGGTGTGTGGTGAGAGGTATTTGTGTAATGGACACGGTGATTCTCTTATTTCTGTATGAAGTCATGAGCTCTTGAAGATAAGAGATATTTTTCATGACCTTGGACTACATATTTTCACACTAAACAAGAGAACTTGATGACTTCTTTCATCTGGGAGAATGTCCAAATTAAAATTACTATGAGTGATGTACCTCTAACCTTGTTAGATGTTCTTTATTTTCTGGTCAGTCTGTCCTTCCTGTTGGATATTTCTGGTCCTTTCCTGTATCTGCTCCATAGCTGTCCATCCGCAGCACATTATCTTCAGGGAGGGAATGACTTTTTTTGGACATGGCAAAAGCTTTTGCAACGCATGAGTGAAAACTTGCTTTTTAAAATTCTTTCTGTATTAAAAAGATTTATAGACTATGTGGTATAGAGTTGCTATTAAAAATGGTACTGTTTTATCCTCTTGAAAAGTGATTCCCTTGTCTGCAATGAAGGTACTGTGTATTTACACTGGTGGATATCAGATGTCTTGTTTTCATTGTACAAGTCAACATTCAAAAGCTTACAAATCCTATCAATTACTTATAACACTGAGACATTATATTAACTGTTATGGCAAAATGCCTTTTCAGATACTTTGATACCTAAATTTCCTGCATATTTTCAGCTGAGTATCGTGCACTTTCCTATTTCCTTTCTGGGCTTTCTCTGACAAGGAATGGCATGATAACAAGGGAGATGTAGAGGGTGTAAGATTGTGGTTTGTCTGCATAATGTCTCTAGGATTATGAACAGGTCTACTAGATTCCTAAAAGATTCCTAAAGACCTGGACAATAAGAACACAGTACAGGTCAAAAAGGAATAAACTAGGAAAGGTGTCCTCCTTGATTTGTTGTTTTGATTTAATTTGTTAACAGGGAGCGTCTTGTGGCTGGTTATTGGTGGCCGTCCTGACCATAGACACCATGAAGCTGGTGTCAGCAGGAAAAGTGCCAGAAAAACTTCAACTCTGGACATGAGGAGAGCAGACTTAAAGTTACTCAGGGAACTACTTAATGATGTCCTCTGGGGAAATGCTTTTACAGGTGCTGGGGTCCATCAGTGCTAGCCACTTTTTAAGCACCAGCTCCTAAGAGCACAGGAGCAGGAAGTTTCAAAACGTCAGAAGTCAAGCAGACAATACAGAAGACTGGGTTGGATGAGCAGACATCTTCTTCTGGAGCTACGGCAAGAAAATAAAGTGTATGGCCTGTGGAAACAAAGTCAGGTGACATGGGAGCAACACAGATGCTGCTTGCCACTGTAGGAAGAAAATTCTTGCAGCCAAAGCTCAACTGATATTGAAGTTAGCCAGTACTGTGGGGGACAAAAGACAGTGCTTTTTAAAATGAGTCGGTAGCAAAAGGTAGTTCAGTAATGACTTTGTCCTGGTTGAGGATGATGATGGTCACCTCACAAACAGGGACATGGATAATGCAGAGATATTTTTTGCTTTCTTTGCTTTGGTCCTCAGCACTAAAGTTGGGCTGTGGAAGTCCCAGTGTACTGAGATGGAGGATGTGAGAATGTGAGAGATGTGTCCTGAGCTGAGGCTGCAAGAATGATACATTTCCAGTTACTCCTGAACTTGTGTGGCATTTGCCACTCCAAATGGCTGATGACCAGTCACTCGGGGCTCCCCAGCGCTCCACTATAGACCCAGTTCTCGTCAATATCTTCATGAACAGCTTGGATATATGACTCCAAATTATATGGAGTAAGTTTTCAGAGGACAGTAAATTGGGAGGAGCTGTTAACTCCCTCAAAGGCAGATGGGCCCTGCTGAGAAACCTCAACAAATCAGAGGCCTGGACGGACAGTAACCATATAAGGTTTAACAAAGACAAGTACTGGATTCTGCACCTGGGATGAGGCAACCCTGGTTATGTGCATAGGCTGGGGAATGAGAGGCTGGAAAGCAACGCTGCAGAAAGGGACCTGGGGGTGATGGTTGATGGAAAGGTGAATACGAGTCAATATGGTGCCATGGCAGCCAGGAGGGCCAAGCGTGTCCTGGGGGGCATCAGAACCAGCATCGCCAGCCTGGCAAGGGAAGAGATTGTCCCACTCTGCTCTGGGCTGGGGCAGCCTCACCTCGAGGGCTGGGGGCAGTTTTGGGCACCTTGATAAAAAACATTGAGCTGTTAAAGAGCATCTGAACAAGAATGGTGAAGAGTCTGGAGGGAAGTCATATGAGGTGCAGCTGAGATCACTTGGTTTGTCCAACCTGGAGAAGAGGAGACTGAGAGGAGACCTCATCACAATCTTCAGCTTCCTTATGAGGGGAAGTGGAGAGACAGGAACCAAACCCTTTTCTTGGGTGACCAGTGATAGATCCTGAAGGAAAGGCATGAGGCTGCATCAGTGGATGTTTCACTGGATATTAGAAAAAGACTGCATCCCGAGGGTGGTTGAGCACTGAACAGAATTCCCAGAGAAGTGGTCAGAGCAGCAAGCCTGACAGAGTTCAGAAACATTTGTGCAACCTTCTCAGGCACATGGTGAGATTTTTGGGATTATTTTGGGGTTATATTTATATATTTATACATTTATATATTTATATATTTATATATTTATATTTATATATTTATATATTTATATATTTATATATTTATATATTTATATATTTATATATTGGGGTTTTATTGGGCCAGGATTTAGACTTTGATGATACTTGTGGGTCCCTTCCAAATCTGGATGTTCTGTGACACCAAGATTTTGTGATTCTTTGACTTTTTTTTTGAAATACCAAAATGTCATTGTCTTACAAAAGAAAAGTACTTAGATAAATGTCAAAACAGATTACTTTCATTTCTCTCTTTGGGTCAGACATACTTCCTTCTCCTCACAGGAACTCTTCAGCACAGAAAAACAAATTCAAAAGCCTCAAGTGTCCAAGTATGAATCTTATCTGATCCTTAACCAGTAACATTGTTTCTGTGTTCTGTAATAAATCAATCTTACATTGTGACTTGACTGAAATGCACTGTATTTTTCTGTCATGTCCATTATATTACATATATATGACTTGAAGTCAGATACCAGTCACAGATCATAGGGTTATTGTACTGCTGCTCCTAAATCACATTAGTAAAGCCAATGGTGGACATTTCCACCATTAAAACTTTCTGTTGTTCTGTGTCCATCAGGAGGGAAATATTCCTGAATTTTAAGTGGATATAAACACAGTGGTTTTGTACCCATCCCATATTGTTAATTTGCACTTGAGCAAATGTAATAAATTTTAGTCTTCAAATGTATTACATCATCCTTGTGTTTCAATCATTTCTCTTGTAAAGAAGGTATCATTTGTATGTGATTTTTTTTCCTTATATTTTTAATGGGACTGATAACACTGTAAGTTCACCTGTTAGCTCTTGCTGGGGCACACAAAATAATTGAGAGCTATAAGATTATGAAGATTATGTTAGGAAGCAAAGAGAAATGCAGTGCACATCTGTACAACAAGCTAGCAACAGAATCTGGAATTAGTGTTCTTGCCATGGAATTACTGTACAATTTCATGCTGTAGGATACCTCAATATCATTTTTGTGGGTTAGATTCTGGCTATCTCTAGTCACCAGCAGCATCAAATAGGTAAATACTAATAAATTGATAGGAAAAACATTTACTAATTGATTTAAACTTCTGCTAGCTGTTGACTCTTCCATTTAGTATTTACAGAAAGTTTTGTGTAGGAACTAAATAATAATAATAAAAAGCAACTTCTTTTAATGCTTCTAGGAGAAGAAATTTTGGAACTAAAATAAAATTTAATGATTAAGAAACAGCTGAGGAGACCTAGGATCTAATTTATTTTCTTCCAGTACCACCAATATGGGTTACGTTTACCTCTGTTCAACACTACACTAAAAAGCCTTAACATGTGCTTTTTAAATGTGTCTTACATGCAGCTGGCAAGAATTATTTCTGTCACTTTACATGGCAGAATGTTTAGCTGGATAACAAGCCCAGTAATTTTCAGTGCCCAAGGCAAATCCTAGTATGTCCCTCATCTTGCAACACACAAAACCTATACTGAATTAAATAGCAAAGGGCTTACATAGCTCCTGCTAAACCTTGCCATAGATTTCTGTGTCTTTGAACTTGGAACGTACTGCATAAAACAGAAATTACTTATGCCAGTCCTTTAGCTTTTGCTTTAGATGTTCGATAGGGAAATCATTAATTCTTAAACTTGTTCAAAATCCTTGGTTTGCATTTTCATTAGTGCAATTTGTGGTAAGCTCAACACTCTTAAATAGTAGAAAAAACTGAATGAGATTTATAATTATTCACAGAAAAGGTTTTTTTCCTTCAAAAAGACATGTGAAGATCAACATAGCATTTTCAGCCAGTGCAAAGGAAAAATAATTTATTGGGCAGATCCCTGTGGAATATAAACAGAGTAAAAAATGCTACCTAAAACCTAATTACCTATTACCTCTGTAAGCCTCAGGGGAAGATGCACTTAGACATAGCTTTTAACAGAAATTTTGCTTCAAAAGGAGAGAACACTTTACCCAGTCAAACCCCAACATCTGTCACTATTGCTAGTGATTGATCTCTTAATCACAAACTCATCGTTTCAGAATGGCTACAGGGTTTAAACCAACACAAATCTTCTTAGAATTCCCTTTACAATACAACTTTATGCAGATCAAAAAAATCTCTTTCTTTGTTCAGATAAATTACAGAGAACAGGCACAAGATATGTAAGGCTGTGCCATACAACCAGTAGGACATGACACCAAGAACAGGTGGTGACATAGTGTTTTCTGCTACTCTTTCTCTGTAGGAGTTCTGACGTCTTTCCGTATCTTTGTCTTCCAGTATAGATTTATTGTGTCATTGGGATTATTTTTTCTTTCCTAACTTTTTTTTGTAGGTTAACTCAAGGCTTGAGCTCCAGTTGTTTTTTAATTGTCATCTCAGATTACTGGCACCTGTTTTCTGCCCACAGTTGTAAAGCTGCATTTCTGGCTTCTTGGTTCCCTGTTTGGATGCTGGATTATCATTTGCTTGGCAGGAGTGGCTCTAGGCCTGTGGGATGTGTGCTGCTGCATGCGAATCTGCAGTTTTGGAAGCTGTTTGTCAGTAATGCTTGGCAGCCCTTGCTTGCTTCAGCAATATGCTCGGACCCCACAGGCACAAGCAAATCCTGCTTGCATCCCAGGTCACGCAGCTTTGCTTCTTCATTCCTTCATTCCTTCATCATTGGAGTGATGAGTATCCAGTTCTCCCTAACTAAACCCTTTCCCTTTCCCTTTCCCATTTTGGAATCACCCAGCTGTCAGGTCCCACTATCCCTACATTTTCAGTGTGGTTGCCGAGGTTCATCTCAGGCACAGCACACCTGACACTGCACAGTTCTGCAGGGCCACAGACACTGTAAAGCTCCTGAGCTACTGACTGGCACTATACTGTGCTTCTAATAAGGCACAAGAATTGGAGCATGTGCCCAAGAGGCCTCTGCCTCCTGTACAGGTTGCCAGAAGCATCAGAGGTCATTTACATTGAAAGCAGGAATTGTAGAAATTGCAGAAAAGCAAGAATTCATTTTCCAGCAGAAGACAACAGTATTCTTATTAACACTATTGCCTATATGGGTGTCGTGGTTTAGCTTGGCCCACGTTTTTCTAGTGGGGGGGGGCGGGGCCACAAAGATGGCTCCTCTGTGAAGCTTCTCGAAGCCTTCACCATGCCCAGCTCTGAGATGATGGACATGCTGCTGGCTAAGGCTGGGCCAATTAGAGATGTTGGTTATGCCTCTGTGAAAAACATATTTAAGAAGAAATCAAAACAATGGGTGCAC